>JANVCC010010406.1:33677053-33806983 GCA_025345505.1 Todiramphus chloris collaris
CCTCATGTGGCACGGGCAGCACCGCTCCGCGCGCGCAGAGCCGAGCGGCGGCCGCCGCTGGGAGGTTGCGGGAAGGCACGCGCCAGGCAGGGCAGCGTCGGGGGGCGCGCGGGCCGGTCGCTGTGCGCGGAGCGGGGAGCGGGCCCGCGTGGGGCAGCAGGGCGCGCGGGGAAAGGCGCGCGACAGGGGAGCCACGCCGTGTCCGTCACGCCCCGGGGGGAGCCCAGAGCCACGGGCAGCGCCCGGCAGCGGGACGCGTGCCCAGCGGCAGCCGGAGGAGGCTCGGGGACTCAGGCGGGGCTCGTCGGGAGGCACCAGCGCCCGGGCCGCAGGGCCGTTGGCACTCCTGCCCTGGCAGTCCTGCCCTGGCGGTGAGCGGCCCTGCTGGGAACGGCGGCGTGCGCTGGGAACGGGTGGGTGATCAGCTCAGCCGGGTGGTGGAGCTGCGAGAGGAAGCTGAAAGGATGAGGAGCGTCAGGGAGGCTGAGCAGGAGATGGGAGTGGTGGAGTCAGGCCCTGTCTCCTTGAAGCAAATGGGAGTACCCGTCAGACAGCAGCCAGGGTCGGGGGGACCCTGCCCCCTGACCCTGTCAGACCAGAGGCAGTAACCTGGGTAAGGCGAGTGAATGGAGACAAGTTCATGGTCGAGGCAGCACATGAACCTCTTCCTTGCCCACCTCACACCCCCAAGTGCCACTGAAAAACAGATAGAAGACTCTGGTGGAGAAGACCAGACAAATAAGCATGTGGTTGATGGGCATCCTACACCAGAGGTGTCTCCACAGACAGGAAGGCCTGCTCCTGTATCTCAACCACATCCACAAGGGAGAAAAGGAGAGTTATAGTTGTAGGTGACTACCTTCTGGGGGAATAGAGGGTCCAATATGCTAGGTAGAGTCTCCTCACAGGGAAATCTGCTGTCTTCCTGGAGCATGGGTTCAGGACATCACTAGGGAACTTCTTAGCTTGGTACAGTCCTCAGACCATTCCCCATTACTGATCTTCCATGTAGGTGCAGAGGCAGCTGCAACTTGTAGTCCAAAAGCAATCGAGATTACAGGACCTTGGCACAGTTGGTGTGAGAATCTGGGGCACAGGTTACTTTTTCCTCTCTCCTTCCAGTTACGAGCAGTAACACCAGAAGGAACAGATGGATCCCGTCTCTTAATAGATGCTTTGTGGCTAGCATTACTGCCACAATTTTGAGTTTTTCAACAATGGGACGGCTTACATGGCGTCAGGCTAACTGACATTAAATAGAAGACACCTTTCTCAAAGGGTCCAGAGGTTCTTTGATTAAGAGATTGTGGGGCTGCTTGACAGGGCTTTCAACTAGATGTGAAGCGGGGGGGGGATAATAATATCAGGCTTGTCTGTGACAAGCTATGGGATGACACACCATGGTTAGAGGGATGGGTTGCTATTGAGGGACTTCAACCCATTCCTCTGAGGTGTGCTGGGGACACTGCAGCAAAGTCAAAGTCTTACAGAGATGAGTCAGGGGCTCCTGAGGTAGTAGGAGCCAGCAGAGAAACATCCATGAAACACCTTAGGGATTTAAGGGGTGTTTTTCTTAAGGTGACACAGCCGACTGCCCATCTGAAGTGCCTCTACACAAACGCATGCAGCATGGGCACAAGCAGAAATTGGAAGCTACCATGCTGCTGGAAGGCTATGACATAGTGGCCATTACTGAAACTTGGATGAATCCTGTGACTGGAGTGTGGCTGTTGATGGCTACAAGCTGTTCAGAAGAGACAAGGGAGGAAGAATGGGTGGAAGTGTTGACCTCTGTGTTAAGAACTAGATAGAGTGTGAAGAGATATCCCTAAAGAATAGCCACGAGCAAGTTGAAAGCTCATGGGTAGGAATTAGAGACAGAGGCAACATGAGTAACTTTGTGGTCGGAGTCTACTACAGGCTGCTTGATCAAGGGGAGCCTACTGATGAGGCATTCTTACCCCAGCTACAGGAGGCATTGCACTCACAGGCTTTTGTTCTAGGGGACTTCAGCCACCCCAACATCTGCTGGAAAAGTAGAACAGCACCCTGTAGGCAATCCAGGAGGCTCTTGGGGTGCCTTGATGATAGGAAATAGCCCCATCCAAGGGGATGTGGTACTGGATCTGTTGGTCACTAATGCAGGTGAGCTCATCAGGGATGTCAAGATTGGAGACAGCCTTGGCTGCAGTGATCACACACTCGCAGAGTTCACAGTCCTAAGGGACACGAGTCAGACAAGGAGCAAAGTCAGGACCCTGAATTTCAGGAAAGCAAGCTTAAAGCTCCTCAAGGAGTTAGTCAGTAGGACCCCCCTGGGAAGTGGTCCTTAGGGACAAGGGAGCAGGACAGAGTTGGCAGATGTTTAAGGACCCTTTCCATAGAGGGTGAGAAGTCTTGATCCCCAGGTGTAAGAAATCAGGCAAGGAAGGCGAGACCAGCATGGCTGAGTGGAGACCTGCTGGCCAAACTGAAGAGCAAGAAGGAGCTTCACAGGCAGTTCAAGCAGGGACAAGAATCTTGGGAAGAGTGTAGGGAGGCCACCTGGCTCTATAGGGATAGAGTCAGGAAGGCCAGGGCACAGCTGAAGCTGAATTTGGCTAGTGGTGCAAAGAATAACAAGAAGGGCTTCTACAGGTATGTTAGCCAGAAAAGGAAGGTTAAAGAAAGTGTACTGCTCATGATGAGCAAGTCTGGCAAGCTGGTAACCACAGATGAGAAGGCTGAGTTTCTCAAAAACTTCTTTGCCTTGGTCTTCACAGGGACAAAGTTCTTCCCACTGTAAGTGAAGATCAGGTTCATGACCGCCTGCAGCACCTAAAGATACACAGATATGGTCTATGGGACCTGATGAGATGCATCCCAGAGTGCTGAGGGAATTGGCTGATGTAGATGCCAATACACTCTCCATGATATTGACAAGTCTTGGCAGTCAGGGGAAGTCCCTGGTGGCTGGAAGAAGAGAAACATTGCACCCATTTCTAAAAAAGGGTAGAAAGGAGGCCCCTGGGAACTACTGAGCTGTCAGCCTCAGCTCTGTGTTTGGGAAGATCATGGAACAGATCATCCTAGAAGCTCTGATAAGGCATATGAAGGACAGGGAGGTGATTAGAGACAGCCGTCAGGGCTTCACTAAGGGCAAGTCCTGTCTGACCAACCTAGTGGGTTTCTACAGTGGAGTGATTACATCAGTCGTCAAGGGAAGAGCTATGGGTGTCATCTGTCTGGACTTCTGCAAGGCCTTCCCCACAACATCCTTCTCTTAAGTTGAACAGAAACAGATTCAACAGGTGGACTGTTAAGTGGATAAGGAAGTGGCTGGATGGTCTTATTCAGAAGGTGTAGTCAATGGCTTAATGTCCAGATGGAGATAGGTGACAAGTGGTGTCCCTCAGGGGTCTGTACTGGGACCGGTACTGTTTAATATTTTCATCAATGATATAGACAGTGGGATCAGGAATTTTGCAGGTGACACCGAGCTGAGTTGTGCGGTCGGTATACCACAGGAACAGGATGTCGTCCAGGGGGACCTGGACAGTCTGGAGCGGTGGGCCCAAGTAAAGCTCATGAGGTTCAACAAGACCAAGTGCAAGGTCCTGCACCTGGGTTGGAACAATCCTCATTATCCACACAGCCTGAGGGATGAGATGATAGAGAGAAGTCCTGTGGAAAAGGGCTTGAGGGTACTGTTGAATGAAAAGCTGGACATGAGCCAACAGTGTGCACTTGCAGCCCAAAAGGCCAATCGCATCTTGGGATGCATCCAAAGAAGTGTGGCCAGCAGATCAAGAGAGGTGATTCTGACACTTTGTGCTGGTGAGGCCACGCCTGGAGTACTGCATCCAGCTCTAGAGCACTCAGCACAAGAAGGAGATGGACCTAATGGAGCAGTTCCAGGGGAGGGCCATAAAATGATCAGAGGGGTGGAATACCTCTTCTGTGAGGACAGGCTGAGAGTTGGGGTTGTTCAGCCTGGAGAAGAGAAGGTGCCACGGAGACCTTAGGGAAGCCAGTACCTGAAGGGGGTCTACAAGAAACCTGGGGAGGGGCTGTTTACAAGGGTATGTAGCGATACGATGAGAGGCAGTGGTCTTAAGCTAGAGCATGGTAGATTTACATTGAACATTATGAAGAAGCTCTTTACTGTAAGGGTAGTGGAACACTGGAACAAGTTGCCCAGGGAGGTGGTGGAGACCCCATCTCTGGAGACATCAAGGTCAGCCTTGATGGGGCTCTGAGCAATCTGATTTCATTAAAGATGTCCCTGATCACTGCAAGAGGATTGGGCTAGATGACCTTTAAAAGTCCCTTCCAACCCAATGCATTCCATGATTCTGTGACCTGCAGACTAGCTAAATGGACAGAGGTCAATTGAAAACTATTTGAGTGTCCAGACCCAAGTCCAGACCAAGGCCAGTCACTAGTGGTGTACCTAAGCAGTCAATACTGGGGGCAGTAATGTTTGTTATCCTCATTAATGACCTGGATGATGAGATCAAGCGCAGTCTAAGCAAGCTTGTAGGTGATACAAAATTAGGAGGCATAAGTGATATAGAAGGTGGGTGCTACCATCCAGAAGGATGTTGACAGGATGGAGAAACAGACAAGCTGAAGTTCATGAAGGGAAGTTCATGAAGTTCAAAAAAGGGAAATGCAAAGTTCTGCTCATGGTCAGTCATAATCCCAGGCAACAGTACGCACTAGAAGTGGACCACTGGAAAGCTGCTTTGCAGAGAAGCACTTCAGGTCCCAGTGGACAAGCAGCAGACCATTAGCCATCAGTGTGCCCATGCACCAAAGAAGGCCAAAAGCCATATGTGCTGCATTAAGACCACTGCCAGTAGAAAGAGGGAGATGATCCTTTCCCTCTACTCAGCACTGGTGAGACACCTCTGGAGTTGTGGATCTAGTTCTGAGTTCCCCAGAACTAGGAGACATGGATGCACTGGTGTGAGTGCAGGGAAGGACCATAAAGGTGATTAAGGATTGGAGCATCTGTTGTACAAGGAGAGGCTGAAGGAGTTGGGGAGTGTGCAGCCTGGAGAAGAGAAGGCTCATGGCAACCTTATTCATATGTATGGAGAATAAAGAAGACAAGCTAGACTCTCCCTAATAGTGCCCACGGGGTCTGGTTAAACAAACACAGGTCTCCCTTTAAGCCATATGTGGAGATATTAAAAATCCATCTGGACACAGTCATGCATTGTGCACTAGGTGTTTCTGCTTTGAGCAGAGGTTTGGATGAGATCTCCAGAGGTCCCTTCCCATCTCTGCCATTCCATGACTGTGTGTGATTCTGTAAAATATATGCAATACACAGGCATGAGAGTTTTTAGTAAGGTGGTTATTTGTCTTCAGGGAACCCAACCCCACTACAGAAGGGAGGATGCCCTCCAGAGGTCTTGCTGATCCCACTACTCTGGGAGTGCTAACAGCCTTGCAGTACCAATAGAAATATGGGTTCATTTTTCCTCCTGGTTTCTCTCACAAACACCTTTTCTGACATTTTAATTTACTTCACAAATACTGCTATTGGCGAACACTTTAGCAGTCAAGTCTGTAATAAAGGTACCTGGTTGTCATGAGTATTAGCAGGAAAGAGTACTAAAGAATTGTGACCACAAAATCTGATCTATGTCTTAGGAGCTAAGCACCTCCACCTTCAGCATTTTCTCTGTTTTCAAGGGTTTGCTTCTCTATGTCACTGAGCCCTTTAACATCTGCTGAATCAGTGGGTCTTGTATGCATCAGCCCTAATTCTGGAGATGCATTTTAGTTTGGAAAGGTTTTCTGTTCCTGTTCTTGCCAAGAAACTTGAGATGTCAGAAGAGACTGAAAGAAGTGGTAATAAAATCCAGGATAGTTTAAAAAGAAGTGACAGGCAAATGGAAATGGCTTGCAATGGAGCTGGGAACTAATTCAATGAAGTGCTGCAGTTCAGCAATTTTACAGAGCAGTGACATCATTATGATGTCTAACTTACTGTGTGAATAAACTACCAATGTGTTGAAAGATAATTTTACCTGAAATCTATAATTTCAGGCTCAATGCATAAGCTCACATCAAAAATTGTGCCCAAAATTTAATTTCCTGCATAGCAATACTAAAAAGGGGATGGATTTTCTTAGTCCTCTAAGTTTTTCATCAGTACCCAAGTACAACAGAAGCTGTATTTTTTCACATGTACCATAGCATTGGTATTGTCAGTTCTCTACACTGAACTACAACAGTTAGTACTAATAACGTCTCTCCCATTTTATTACTGTGTTCAGAAAAAGAAAATACTGGTAACACAGCATTGGAATAGATATTTACCATGCAGTGTGGGGGAAATTCAACATGAAAACAAATGCAGGTACTTTAGGCTTAAATAAAAAGCAAACAAAGGTAGGAATAGTTTAATATTAGCTTGGCATTTACTCCTTAAGCCACCCCCAGGTAAACAAGTGGGGTGCAGTGCTGCAGAAATATTTCCTGTAACAGCACTGCAAAGCATTCTGTACCCAATGTCCAACAGTTAAATCTACACTAGTTCTTCAGTGAATCTTCTCTTTGGGTTCTTGTATGATCCCTTCTTTGCCCAGACCCATGTTTGTCCTATAGCAGGCTCCCTTCTAGGCAAAATCCTAATTTCTCTGTTCTCAAGATCTTTCCATCCTTCCATTAAACACCTGTTGATCATGGCATAAGCTATGACTGTTACAATTCTAGAAGCAATACAAATCTTCTGCTACCAGCAGTTCTGAAGAGGAAAACACAACATTTCTCATTCACTTTTACCAGAGACACCTTCCCACAACTTTTTTGTTTTGATTTGTTTTGTTAAAAAGCACCTATAGCGTCTGGGTACCCTCCAGTATCAGCACATGCTGTGTGCATGGCTCATCACTTGGCCTCAGTTATTTAAATAAATTTTCTCAGCTTTGTTACCAGAAAATATTCAGTCATACTCATTCTGGATTTCTCACTAAGCAAAATCATTGTATCAATGCAGCAAATAAAAAGACCATAGGTAAGCACGCTTTATTTCAACTGTGTTGTAGCTGTGGTTGTAGGGTTATACCAGCTGTATAGTACTGTTCAGAAGCCTTTGCTTAGATAAACTCTTTCTCATTCAGAGCAGTGATGTGCCACATGACAGTTCAATATACAAAGTTACAATGGAAAGGCTAGAGCGTCTTGGGCACAAATAGAACAAAACTGACAAAGAACTCACTTGCAGTTAAATAACAGTAAAGTCTGTCATGTCTAAAAAAAGAACGAGAAAAAATAATAACTGGCAGTTAAACTTACTACTTCACTGGTCAGAACAAACCAGGTGTGAAAGGTCTATAGTTTAGGTATTGCTCCAGATGATTTCAGCATTTGTCACTGCACGTATAAATGGAACGCAAAGCAAGACAAACAGCTTTCAGTAAGAAAGGAAAGTTGAGTTTTACCTTACAACAAGTTCTGTGTTCCAGTCTTTTAATAGAACAAAGACACACACCCCCTCTCCCTGGGTTTACATCATTCTACCCATCCTGTCACCCATGAAACACTTTTGACTGCATTTCTCACTTACCTGCAGTCCTCATTTTTTTCTTCAACTGGTGGTAGCACTGTGTTTGGACTCTGTGCCACCCCCCAGCAATCACATATGAGAAGCATGAATGGATGGCTAAATGCTGTGATGCTTTGTACAAACTCAGGCTTCTACTTCTTATGTCTGACCAAGGCAGCCAGATAGGAGAACTACCCTTACCTGTGAGCAGATCAGAGGTTGAACAAATGTATAAAATAAGCATGGTTTGTTGCACTGTATTACTCTAAGCAAGGGCAAGAACAAATCATGAAGCCTTCCCAAATAACCAGTAATGAAAATATTCATTATCTCAAGCACAATTTTTTTTTTTATCCACCATTCATTTTATTCTTTGTATCTTTTCTGCTGTAGTCACCTAAAGGTAATTTACCTGTTCTAAGTAAAAGTATTTTGCACCTACGTTAGCTAGCCACATCTCTTTCAGGAATATTTTCACAGACCCCGTTGCATTGCTGGGGCCTCCCTTTTAACGAGATGCCTACAGTGGGTGTGCCCAGAAGTTGTGGCAGAAGATGTATTTTACCTATGTACCTACCATCTGATTATGCCACACCAGAGTCCCTGTGAATCTGAGGATCAGTCTCTCATGTGTTTAAGTAAGTACAGTAAGTCTTGCCTGCTGCGTGAAGCTGGTTGCTATGCCCATAGCTTTAAAATCACTTAAAATCATGGCTAGACATGGCTGCTTTGTAAAGAACACTACCACACAGCAGGCATCTTATGCAGAACTGAGGACAAATTCCCACTAGCACTACAAAAGAAACAAAACCCATCAGACTACAGTAAACACTACCTATTTTGATCTCTGACAACATGGTTAAGCTTTCCACTAACACTACATAAACGTTAAACACCTTTAATTTATTTTCAAAGTTCCTACAAATGGCAAACATCTGTTGAATAATTAGGTGCCTAGACAATGAGGATGTAAAATCACACTTTGTATGATATAGTCCATATATGTACTGTCTTACATCTTAATAACCATTATTTATTTTATTAAAATGTTGACACTGCTAAATATGCTCCTGGAATTATAGATAAAATATTTGAAGGGAAAAAAAAAAAAAAAAAGGCAAACAAACAAAAGAGATCAAGAAAATCCCCAGATTCTGTTCATTTTCCTAGATGTAAAGATTAGAAAGTTTTTGCATTTCCTTGCCCTGGTGGAATTCCAGTATGAAAGAGCCCAGAGGAAAGGATAACTGATAATATAACAGTGACTGGAAAATGGAAACAATGTGAAGCAAGTATGAAAACTCATTCAGTGAAATACTGTAGTTCAGCAGTTTGATGGCAGTGACATCATAAAATCACAATAGAAATACTATGCTAGCTCAAAAAGTTTCAAAAACTGTAGTAATACATACTGCAATTGTGAAAACCTAAGGAAAAATAGGAAGGAGACAGTGTGTCATGGCAAGCCAGCTTATTAGCCAAGTGAATAAATGCTGACAGAAGAAAATGTAAAGAAAATTATATTAAGAAATGAAAGAATTAAAAATGGACTGATGTAACTTCATACGTTACTTACAGATATATGACAGAGTATAACCTTCAGTGGTATTCAGTTCTTGTAAATAGACTTCTGTGAAACAATTGTGCAGTTTTAGATCGTAATCATCACTACTATCCTCACACCATGGCTGATTTTTGTCTGTATCTACTACCGATATTTTTTTTCTTCTCATCTGATTCTCTTTTAAAAATACAGCAGAAACACAAATCTTTCCTCCAGTCAGCAAGTCACTGATTCCTAGTCCATATTTTTTTTTTTTCAAAAAATTTTAGGATTTCGAGTTGCAGGAAAACCAGATGTAGAGTGCACATGTGCTTTATTAGATCTTAAAACTAGCATTGTTCTTTGGAGAAGAATCTTCTGTGTGGCAAACTATATTTTAACTAATCACTAGAATTACTTAAGAGAAACCAAAAGAAGCTTAAATTGCTTATTTGCTTTATTTAAAGAAAGTGGTTGTTAACTCATGCTCCTTGGAAGTCTCCACAGTTCCTCAGCATCTGCAGTACACTACTATGAGACATTTTACCAGCATTATAATTGTTGCAGAAGCCTTGAGGCACTGTTAAGCAAACGCTGGTACAGAGGCTGCAAAAGGCACTTCTGTGCACATCCTTCTGGTCTTTGGTGAGTGCTGAAGGTGCCTCTTTCTATACTGCTTTTTTTGGAAGACCATTTTGCACCTTTTTCCCCATATGTTCCATGATATGGTAGGACTCCAACTGCATGGTTCAGGCCCACTAGCCCCACTAAGTAGGACTGCTGGTTTTGCTTCTTCCTTCACAATGCCCTTGAGAGAAAACAGGGAAGAGGTGTGGGACCAGACTCCCTTTCCACCTGGGAATGGGGAGACATAGTATCAGCACAAGATACCGTGCTGCCCCAACCCAATGAAACCTCAGTTCCACACCCTCATTTCACTCCTCTCAAGCCATGATTAAAATGTCCCTTTTGCTACTGCAAAGCAGCTGGTGACAGCAAGAGCAGTTCTCCTGCTGGCTTGCACTGCCAGTTCTCAGCTCCAAGGAGAGGCAGGCGTCTGGCAGCACTCATGGCAGCACGGAGATGACTCTGTCAGAAGGTGCCAATGCTTATGGATGAACCTCACACCTCTCCCTGGCCCTCTGCGCTTCTCCAACTTGAGAACCAGTACTCTGATGCAGAGTATACCCAGCAAGTCTTAGGAAGCCCAATCTGATGCTTTTCCTTCATCCAGAAGATGTAAATGCTCTGTTAAATTAAGTACTGTGAATAGGAAAACATGTCAGGATGTAGGCTGTCATGGGGATTTCTGAGGTTTCTGTGCAGGGATTGATGGGAGTTTAAGAGAAGCTGTGTTTGAAAAACCAAAGTGTGAGCAGCTTGCAACCCACTTCCCAGCAATGAAACCAGGGAAACTATTCCCAGGGTGAAGAGGTTTGGGGAAAACTTGGTCATTATGTTCTATTGTGAATTCATTAGTTATGCATTTACAAAGGGACATCATATACATAGAAATTTCATTTTACAATCAAGATTATGATTCAGAGTAGACAAAAACAAACAGTTGATTAGCACAGACATTCCCATCTTAATCTATACATCCGTAACATTACTCTAACACTTTTGTGCTTTTTTTTTTTTTTTTTTTTTAATATGGTCTCCTTGGAAGGCATATTATTCCTTAAACAAACTAACACAAGTTCTCAAGTTATCTCAGGATAGTTATTTTAAAAGACAATGCAATATTTAATAATAAACATTTATAATCAGGTTTTTAACAAAGTAATTCATCATATAAACAAATGAATCAGTCAGACACTAAATAAATATTTGTACTGGTAAATACTAGCATTTTGCTTATATCATGTAGGACCTGATCCTGCAAGCCCTCTGTATACATTTTTATCCCCACTGAATGACTGGTTTCATTTCTTGTTCTAATCTACTATTTTACTTTGAGCTGAACAAATACTTTCTGGCCTCTAAGTTAAATAATTGAAATAAGCACTGGAATCCATCCCACCCAGCAGACAATGATTTCCTTAGATGTCTTTGTAATTCTTTTTTTTTTTTTTTCTCATGTTTATGAAATCATCACAAACATTTATCAGAAGGCATTCAGTTTTTTAAATTTACAGTCTGAGTTGCATTAGATAATCCAGATTGAGAAAATAAAAATTACATGTTCCTTGTTCTTGGCTCTCTTACTGAACAATATGCGACCTTTGTGCTCAATTTGAAGAGTGGTTTCCAATAATTATTTCTTAATTAATACTGAATTTTACTTTCTCCAGATATTTGAGCTAACAATACTGTGTTAGGAAGACAGAAGCCTCCAGCAGAATAATAAGCCAGGAGCTCTTCTTAGGGAGGGTAGACAAGCATGAATTACCTTCTATCTATTCTTATTTACCACAATTACTCCCTTCTCCAAGGCAAGGGGGATGACATTTTTTAAAGTACAGAAAGCTACGGACACTTCTTTTGAGTTTATTCACTCCTTCTCAGGGATGCCTTTTTCCTTGGGTGGTAAATCCAGGAGAGAGAAACGCAGATAAGAGACATTAACTGACATACACACCCTCCTTGTGCCTTAGGAAAATTATCAGAATATTTTCACACAAATAGATGTGTCAGTGAAGTCCAATGTCTTAGCTGCTTTTTGAATGGAAACACAGAAGGATCAGTTACAGCTGAAAAACGTACAAACTTAAATTGAATAATTGCTTACTTTTTCCTGCCCAGCTCCACTTGAAATATGGTTTGAAATCAAAGGTACTGAGGTTATTAGATCTACCCATTGTAGTCATTTAAGTTTGGCTGAATTCTGATCATTTCTTGGATGCCTTTGAGCTTTTACCACAGTATACATTCCAAGGATATGGCAAAAATGACAATGATTGTAACAAATCACTGCCTGAACATACTTTGAAATTACTCTATCTCTATATAGGGATATACACACTTGCGCGCACATGCACACACACACACGCACATATATATCCCTATATAAACATTTATCTTAAATACAGAAATTGATGTTATTATTTATTATGTTGGTATCATTTTAAATACTGTACTCTGTGACTCTACAATGTGACAACTTCAGGCTGTCCAGAGAGATAAATCTTAACACAGTTTTATAACCTCTACTAATATAAATATATTGTCAAGGAACTTTGACCAGCAATAGTAAATTCTGAAAATTATAATTATTCTACAATTATTTTAACAATGAATTGCTACTGAGTACCAATATTCATGGAAAATGTAAAAAAAATAAAAATAAAAATACAGCTTTAACTTCTAACACTCTGTATCAAGTGCAGCTTTATGAAAGGAATGTAAAAGAAAATTGTTTTAGAAACTCTTTCTAAAAATAGGAACAGCAACATATACTGTATGTTTTAAAAAAAGAATACTGTATGCCTTCATTTTATCATAAATTTCCATGTTAAGTCATAGTTTATTCTTGCCTGAAAATGAAGGACATTGGTTCACAAATCCTCTAAACTGTACATAAGCAATTGATTAAATCCTGTTGGTTTTTGTTTGTTTGTTGTTTTGGTTTGGTTTTTTGTTTGTTTTTTTTGTTTTTGTTTTTTAAATAAAGTCCATTTACTCTTAGAGTGAACAACAATGAGAAATTTGTTATTAGAATAAGACATTTAAGGACCTTGGTAGCCAGTACCAGTTGTATTTGTAAGTAGCTCCTCAGCTTTTGGTTTGCTTGGTTTTTTTGTGTGTGTGTGGTTTTTTTTTTTTTCTTTTTTAAATAAAGGTACAATCATAGTTATTTATTTACTTTAAAAATTCTAAAGATGAAGAAAAGTAGCATTTATACATATAAGTCCTCATATAAATTATAAAACTCAAGTTTATCTTATAGAGTTCCATCCCCAGAATAAGCATAAAGCACTTTTGTGGTACCTTCACCAGTAAATATTTGTATCACATCAAATCTGAGAAATGCAACAAAGATGGTACTGCATCCCAAAGCTGTTCTGATGCAGTCTGTTGTGATGGATGTGCTCCATGGGATCATATGACTGCTGTGACTTGACTAAATTTCAAATAAAGGAAATATGAAGGAGTTCACCTCACCAGTTCAGTAAGTATAAGAAACATCAGTGAACAGCAGACTCATCCCATTTGAGGTCAGCTGTCTTTGGAAGACAACGAGAAGGGGGTTTAAAATTATGACAGCGAAATCAAATAATACTAAATATAATGAGGTAAACTCCCCTAAAAAGGTCAGATAGGCTGAGATGTCAGGAGAGAGTTCGATTGTACGTGACACCCAAATGTTTCTGTAGCCATAGTTCAGCAAGCTGCGTGGTAGAGGCAAATGTACTTGCTTTTGACCCTAAGCACATTTTATATTGCTTTGGATCTAAATTGGGGTCACACTGAACTGGATGGAATATATGGACGACTCCTACTTCTTGACTTCTGAAAGCCTTCAAGCCAGATGATATCACTTTAGTAAAGAGGTCTACATCCTCAAGTCCCCAGCCTTGAATTGAGGTATCAAATCCACCAGCAGTAAGTAGATCACTTTTGTAAATACAGGTAATTCCAAATCCATACTCCCTCCAAAATCCAGTTCTTTTTGTGAAAACAAAACTACTGTCAGGTGGAGGGTTGCCTCCGTATATTAATTTTGGATCATACTGGCTAAAGATGATAGGGTAGTAAACCTGTTCTCCCTGAATAGTGTTATCTCTGCATCGCTGGAGGAAGTCTGGTGTGAATACCAGATCAACATCACAGAACAGCAGCAAAGTGCCATTGTCAAATTGAGATGAGGCCATTTCAAGACCTAAACCTCTAGAAAACTTTCCCGTCATAGGAATGATGGTCATATCTGCCATAGGATACTTAATGCTGTATTCTTTAATTAGCTCTATGTGTTTGCTGGAGTCCTGGCCTGACTCAGAATTGAAGAGAATTATTGCCAGCTTTACATTCTGCCTGGGAATCAGACAAGTCTTCTCAAAGTTATCCATAAATCTTAAGAAAATGTCATATCTTCCTGTGAGAGGGACAAGAATATGTATTTTCTTGTCACCGTGCCCCTCAGTGCCTTTAATGCCTTGGAATGGTGAGGGAAAAATCTTTAAAGAATTTGAAAGAAGAGAGAAAGATTGAGTGTCAGTGTTGGCATCCTCCAGCAGGCTTCTTACATCTAGCTCCTCTGCTTCTTTAAAGAAAGGTTTGCTAAACAATTGCTGAAGGTAAGCATGGCGTCTCACTGGAACTGTAACTTTCCTTCCTTTGTGCCTTTTGTACAAAAGCAGTAAATCCAGGATGTACTCCACTCCATGCAGAGGGTCTACCCTGCGGTAGCCATACTGTATTTCCTTGAAATCAATGAGCCTTCCTCTAGACCTAGAGTTCTCATTTATCATTTCCATGACTTGCATCATGGTGTCATCCAATGCAGCCCGCAGAATGCTGCTCAGGCTCTGCCGGGGTGGCTGGTTCTCTACCATTGAGTAAAGAAATTTTCCTGTCAGGAACTCCCACTCAATGACTTCATCCCTTTCATGTGGCTGGAAATGATTGAAAGATGGCAGCACTCCCAATTGCTGATCGTCCTTATTTACTTCACTGTTACTGAGCTTGCTCATCAGGGCACTTTCCCTATGGAGCTGGATGGTCCGATAGCGCAGTTCGGAAATTTTACAACTCAATATGTAATTGTGAAGCCTGTATTGGTAGGCGGGTCTTTTGTTGGGATGAAGCGTTATGGCTGTGTGAATCTTGCTGTTGTGAAGATCTTGAATGTAACCCTTGCGGTTGTGCTCATAGTTTTCATGGAACAACTGCTGCATCTAGAGAGAGAAAGAGAGAGAAAATTAAAAAGACATTAAGTGGAAGTGCTTCTACCTGCCCTGCTGATCATTACAAGATCTTCTAGATCATGGCTATGTTAGGCACAACATTTTAAATCATTCAGTAGGAATTATTTATATCGTTTTGGTCTCAGTATCTGTACTGTTCAGAGAACAGAAACATCCTTTAACTGAATAGCAGGGCAAATATCTTGGGTTTAGCTTTACATCACCTATCTGAAAAACTAGAAGAAACACTTCATCAAAGGTCTGTAGGTAATTTTTCTGAGTTCCTGGGTGCTGTCCGAATGCTGCTATGCATGAAACACTAAGTCTTCACCTAAATCTAAACCCCTATTAGCACAGATCCTTACTGAAAGTTTAGCAACACTGATGATGTTTTTTTTATGTCTATGGAGCACAAAGCTGCTGGTGTTTCCAACAGACATATGCAAATACATAGTGCTACTTGGTTCAAAATTTGAATGGACTTAATTTCAACAGAACCATTTTTTTCTCCATGCAGACAAAGAATTCAATGACTGAAATATAACCACTGGAATATGTGTGTTGGCAGGAATATATATAATACAATATGTAAGTTAAGCTATAGATCATGCTAGTGTAACTCACTCTGAATAATTTCCAGTGTATTTCTGTGGCATGAAAAGACAGTCTATTTCTGTCAAATTAGTAATTGTAGTATCTTCTAAATAGTGAAGAAGGACATTTTCTGGCCTAAACACAGGACACAGGTCTGGGATTTAAAGTATCTGGCCTTTATACATTTCTGTGCTAACAGTTAATCTACGAGCAAATCATAAAACTTTTCCTGATTCGGTTTCCTTCCCTAAAAGAAAACTTAGGTCACTATTAACGTAATGAATATTTATTCTTAATATGGAGGAGTTAAACTCTTAATACGATATGGTGTAAAATATTAATATCATAAATACATTTAAGATCCATCACTCTTTGCTAAGACAACACCTACTAATTCCAGAGAAGCAAAATTATTTCCCATGTGTAACAGATAAAGATGAGTTTGCTCTTTTTCATCTGCAAACAGACTGGTCTGTAATTAATATATAAGGAAAATGTGTTAATTAGATAGCAAATGTTCAAGGAGGTGTTGCAAATTTGAGCTAAAACCAGATTTTGAGATTGGTATTGAAGTTTATCTTTTATACACCAAGGAAATCAAGAGAGGTCAGGTTTGATGACACAATGTCTCAGAATCAAAACATTTAGCTCATTTTACTGTAGTTCTGTCTAAACCAGGTTTTTCTGCTACATGTTCTATTAAGCATAGGAGAATAAATGTAAAGTAGCTCCTAACAAAGCTAAGAACCATGACAATTATTTTAAATCCATTATCATGTATGAGAAGTCATATTTAGAAAAACAGAATTCTAATAGAAAATTTCTACAGTTTCCCTGCCACCCCATTCAGATCCTAATAGTCGGGTCAGCGGTTTTGAGGCTACAGTCACATACCAAAGGTTGTCAGAGCACAGTTTTTCTATCTCGGCAGCTGGGTATTTTGCTTTTCATTTAAGATGAGATGAACAGGGGCATAAAGGCTTGGGTGACTTCTTAGCTAACAAAGAGAACAGAAGCCAACACCATCAGTGCTGAGTCAGCATTTAACTATCAGTGCCGGTAAAACCAAAATACTTCTTTCTTGAGGACAAGAGATGCACACTATCAGGACAGGCACATTAGAGATTAGTCATCAAAATAGAGAAAAGTGCCTGGGAAAGGACTAGGTGAGGATATTTTTCTTTGGAAGAATCATTTTCCATTCTCCTTCTAAAATCTACATTTTCCATAATGAAAAAATATCAACTGATCAGTGAGATTTCTGTATTTCCAGTTAAAAATTACACCTTGCTGTCCCCTTTATTTAAAGCTGCCTACTGTGTGCTCTGCATGGTGATTCTGCTTTTCTATTCTCCACTGTTTCTGGGAAAAGTTGAATTAATGATTTTCACAGTTAGAATTTCACATTAAAATTTCCTTACAGGAAAGTAAAGAGAAAAAAAAAAAAAAAAAAAGTATAACATTGACAACAGAAGAAAGAGGTTGCTGAATGGTATCGGCATCCTTGCCCACAAACCCTGATACTCCACTCTTTCCTAAGTCCTCTAATCATAAAGTATTGCTTGAGTTTTTCTTCATCCACAGTGTAGAATGGTATTTGAGTATAACTGAAACAATCATTAACTGCCTTTACACATTTAATTTATGGTACCTGAGTTTTCACAGTAAGCTTTTTTTAAAGCAGTATAATGAATTTTATCCAAAAGATTTTTAACAGATGACAAACTATCACTGAAAAAATGCTATCCTCCTATCGTGCAAATTCTTCTGTAACCCTTTACTTACTACAAGCTTAGCTTCACAGCAGATTCATTAGTAGCACTCATTTAACAGGAATATTGTATTAACATAAATACACCATTTTCATTACATTCCAATTACAGATGCCTTGGTTTATTAGATATGCTCCACTGAAATCAAAGTGAGAGGATGCACTCCATTATAATAATGATCTGCTTTTGATAATCAACAACAGATGAACAGCAGGAAGAAAAAAGTATTTGAATCAGTAATACAATATTACCACTCGTATAAAAAACTGTACTAATCCATTTTAAGTGATGTCACTGAACACTCTTAGTAGATCTCAATACAGAGAAAACAGTTCAGAACAAGTATGATGGAAATTATACATTCTTCCTATAGACAGCAGGTTTCATTCTTGGTGCCACAAAGAAATTTATTTTCAATATTGCAGGACAAAAATGTCTTTTTACAACTCAAATTATTAACATATAGATAAAAGCAACTCAATGTGATCTTAGCTTTGCCCTGAAATTTCTAAGCAAGGTGGTCACGCCTAGGAGGCAAGAGAATGGATGAGTAAAGTCTCCTGGAGAATGGATCTATGAAAGGTCCTAAATAGGTCAATGCAGTCCTAAGTGGTCTGGAAAAGGAGGTGATCTGGGAGGTGGTGAGATTTGCTGAATATAAATTGAAATTATTCAGCATGGTAAATGTAAACCTGCCTGCAAAAGGTCTCATGATTTGTAAGGGCTAGGTAATAAATGGCAGATTAAATTCTGTGTAGATAAATGCAAAGCACATGTGAAGACGGCAATCCTAATTATACCTGAAGAATGTCAGACTGTGTGCAAGCTGTTAGCACTCTGACAAGAGTTATACAGTAGACAATTATGTGCAAATGTCATGTTGGTGTTCAGTAGTGATGAAAGGAAAAGCAAATAGCAGGAGGACAAGGCTAGAGTGAATCAAAACCATCATTATATGGTTGTGTCCACAGCGGACCTGAATCTTGAAGGCTGTGGGCAGGTACCTAGTCAATACTGTGATGTCTCATCTGAAATTGATAACATATGAGGAGAAAGGTACTAACCAAGGCCACTGGACGATCCCCCATGTGGATTGTTAGATGAACAGGTGACTTGGGTGAAAGTGAGTAATCCAAAGAGGGTCAACCCCAAGGCCCATAAAGTCAGTAGAACCATAAGGGAAATGGATAGGAACAGTCACTTCCTCTTCTCACACAGAGAACTATGACACAAACAGTGAGGCTCTCAAGGTTCAAAACCTCACAACTAAATACTTATATAGCTCAACCACAGAACTTAATGGCACAGCAAGTTGCTGACAGTAAAATTTTGTATGACTTCAAGGTGTGAGCCAACAGCTTAGTGGGAGACTTGCATCATTGCTATGTTAAACACAGAGGTACACTTTTTCCACAACATGGCTGTATGGCAGACTCCTGGAGCCCCACCTGAGTCCGTGTCACAATATAACTTTATTGTCTTACACTCCTGCCTTGGATTCTTCTAATGGTTACTGCAGAGAGAGGATATTTTGTCAAATTAATGTTTAGTCTGACAGGATACAACCACTTTATGTTCACTGAAAGCAGTGAATAGGAGAAGCTGTCTTCAATTCAAGGTAATGCATGGAGGCACAACATTTTATTTTTTCATATCACATGACTTTGTGACTTTCCTGAAGAGTTTGCTGCTTCCGAACAATTCTTACAGCACAAATAACATGAGAGTTGGCAGGGACTTCTGCATACCTCTTTTAATGACAGCTGAAACCAGAAGTTGTCAAGAAATGTGATTAATCTATTAATGCTCTGAGGAACATTGAACTGCAAGCAGGAATAAAAACACCCCAACAAAACAGAATAAAGAAATTAGAATAATAGCAATCCTTTATTATCATGGCAGAGAAATACAATAGCTAATACGTAAGCACAATGTAATTTGCATTGCAAACTCTGAAACCATTGTAATCTCTGTGATTTACTGATGTAATAAAAAAGAAAAGTTCTTATTACATATACACAAAAGTCCAAACCAACCTACTTCATTATTGTAAGACTGTCGTATATTAAAGGATTGAATGCAAATGGTGCTTTTTAAATTAACACAGTTTTTGAGTATTGTTTAAGACCAATTTCTCCCATTTAACCGAGAAGCCATGGAACTTAATCCTCCATCCATTGTAGCTCTTCCTAAACCTACAGCAGTACTACACTGTTGACCATTTTACCTAAACTAGACTTTTAATAATTTAGAAATAAGATGATCAGGAACTATTCCTTGTCTTTCTACACACTGAACTTTTGAGTTTAGCTCTCATAAAGATGAAGATTTATTCACTACTTCCAGTGACTGTAAGGGGCTTTTCATCCATATGAAGAATATATGTTAAATCCACTGTGTTCAGTGATACTGTTTGGCTGAAGCACAGCAAGCTGAGTACCTTAATCAAAGGATGAGTTAAAAAAAAAAAAAATTACAAATCCAGGTAACTGCAGGTATATTAGGATGTTCTCAATAATGTGAACTATAATAAAATGCAACACTAAGTTATAGGTAATCATAATTTTCTGAACAAGGAAAGAGATTTCATCAGGCCATTTGCTATGGTGCTATGAGAAAAACTGTCAGCCTGGAGAAGATAAGGATTAAGACTGGGATTATGGAATGCCTAAAAACTGGATAACAGAGAAGCAATAACCAGCTATGTTTAAATGGGAAACTCTCATTCTGGAGGGACATCATTACAGAAGCTTCTGAGGAACCATATCATTAACTAGTGACACTGGCACAAAATTTGGGACACTGCTCACGAGTCAAAGTTGAGGCCATCGTGAAAAGAGGACAAGTCATACCACAAGAAGAGACAGAGAATTTGGAGGAGTAACACTGCAGGAATTCAGTTGTTATAATCTGTGGGTTTAAGAGGTTAAGTGACTATATATCTTAGAAAATTTGACTTTTTAAACTGAAAATAATTGACAAATGAGGAGAACATAAGAATATTGGCAGACAGTAAGATGACATGAAAACATGACATGAAACATCTGTGTGAATTCTCCATATAAAAGGAAAACAAGATTCTGACAAGAGTCAGAATATTGCCGAAAGACACAGCAGACAATTTCACACAATTCTGAAACTGCAGCTTTATCAAAGCAAATGAACAAATCAATGTAAAAGAGATTTGCCAGGACCAGAAACTATCCAATGAAAAGAGGTTTATGTTATTTGGCAGCATCCAACTTTCCAACAAATAGACATTGCACTGAAAATACCTAATATCCTCTCTATTCACAGTCCTCAGCCAAAAGCAGTTCTTCATGTTTTCACTTAGTGTACTGCCTAATGGAACAACTTCTATCTGTAAAAATGATGACTAACAATGTAATAGCTTTATAACACAACCATTTGTTTGTAGTTTAGAATGCATCTGTGTAATAATGTTATGAAGCGTTTTGACACCAAACTAGGATTGATGTTTCACTCTTGAAATTTTAAGGGGTAAAAACCTGCTGCTATTACGCCTATCACTTTAGCATATGATGCACTCAGAAATAACAGGGAAAAGCAGAGTGTAATTATAATGTTACTGATAGTAAAATGCCACCTATACAAGCGTTACATCTTGCTGTTTGTTGAAAGGCAGATCCGTTAATTCTCCCTAGAGAAATAACTTTGAGCCAACACAGCCAAGAAAGTGCCAAATACTGGTCCGATTCACATATCATTAGTAGATACATTAAATAACTTGAGCACCAGCATCAACAGCCTTCCTGCTGACATCATCCACAGGATGAACAAAACTTGATGTATTGATTACAGCTCTAGTATTTAGGGGTTAGTAAGCAGAAAACTTACAAGTGCACACCACAAATTCAATTAATAGTTTCTTCAGCATTAGGAGTGTTCACTCAATAGAAAGTGATCTACGTTCTGATTTGCAGACTAGCCAGGTATGATACACAGTGATCAAAATAAAAAAATAGCTAAATTTTGTAGACTCTTTACAAGTAGAACTATGTAATAATTCTTTTTAACTCTTTTGCTGGCCATTGCCTTAGTAAGATTAATAAATAAAGGTTAATGGCAAACCCTTTTGGATAATTTTTCACCCCATCTCCTTTGTCACATTAGTGAAGCCATTGGACTGAAATCACTTCAGCACACAGTAAGCCAAATGATACCAAGAAAAGATAAAATGAAACACTTAGAAACAGTGTTGCTTTGTTAATATTTGTCGACTTTTTTTGGCACCTCATCCCTTTTGACATCTCATCTCTTTGTTTAAAGCTATAAAAAGCTTTATATAAAAAACCAAGCCCACTCCAAATCCCAAAGTTTTCCTGAAATGTAGGACAGCCAAGAAAAGAAGGATGTTTAAAGTTTGTCTATGATTCTAGCTATACTTCTGCTATGGGGATACTTTACCAAGCACACGGTGTAATAAAATCGAACAAATCTGTACAGGCAAAATAAGCATGTTACAAAAAGAATAGTAAATACTTGGAATTCTGTAATTTAGTCTATAAATAGACAAATGAAACAGCACTGACATCCAAGTACAACAGCATACATGCAAGAAAGGAGTAAAATGTTTTGAATTACCCTCTGCAGTATTTCAGTGCAACAATTGTAGAAAAGGCTTGTGGAAAATTGTGGAAACTAGGCTGTCACCCTTTCATCTTTCTCAGGTTCGGTCTGTTTGGCATCACTAACCCCCTTCTTTGGCACAAACCAGTCTTCAGACTAGGAGCACTGTGGGTAATGAGGAAGGGATGAGAGATTAACAAACTGGTAAGAGTGTAACAGTGAGGAAGAACAACAGCCCACAACTCACTGCCAATCTTCTTTCCATTGGCACATGAAAGGGAAAAGGGTCACTGGAGTTTGATGATGCTGAAGATCTGACTCATTCCCTATTCTGGATGAAAAAGGAATAAGGGGTCACAGAGAAAACTAAATTTCCTGTCATAGCTTAAACTTTGTGTAATTCAGTCATTTTCAGACTTGTGTTTGCTCCTACATACACGTCATTGAGAGAGCTCAGGAGAGGAAAGCACATGCACATTCTCATGGAGTTACGCAGTGAGACACTGGCAAGTGCACTGGGACCATCTACATGTTTACAACATGAGTCTTGGGAGCTGAACATGCTCTCAGCACTGAGTATACTTGCAGTCCAGCAAGTAAATCCACCTGCAGTTTTGCCATTCACTTGCCTCATTACTAAAGGTTATTTATCAGTGTAGCATTGCCTGCTAATTGCATCCAATGACAGCCCTAAGCATTCACCTAATTTATATCCTTTTGAAGATCTTGGCAGGACACGTGTACTTCCTTAGGCAACAGGTTCATGCCCTCAGAGCCATACTGTCAGACTGGATCTTGCCCAGGTTCCTGCCATGATGGAGAGGCTGCTGCAGCTCTCTGTACCCTTGCCTGGGGCTCTGCCCCTTGCTCACTGGTGGTGGCTTGCTCAGGTACTTCATCTGGAAGCCCTTCCAGAAACAGGGGTTCTGATTTTAACCCTGCAGTAAAGAAAGATGCTCAGTATTTGATAGCTGGTACCCCCCTTGGAAGGTTTAAGAGATTGCTGTGTTGAGCAAACTGTTCCACCTCTGGGAAAAAGGAGAGCTGAGAGCTGTTTGCTAGTTCTTAGTTAGCTCTGAAAAAAAAAAAAAAAAAACAGATCTGGAAAAACTGTGTCAGAGTTGTTGACTTTGATAACTGTTTTTTTTTTCTCTTGTCTGAGCTTGTTGACAGCTAACGTTTATTCACAATCGATTCCTTTTGATTGGAGTTTTCCTATAAACAAGGCGTCCTTTTAGTAGCTTTGTATGCAGCTCAGAGAACTTGAACCTGTGTAACATCCTACAAGGTGAAGACAGAATCACAGAATCACTCAGGTTGGAAAAGACCCTTGGGATCATGCAATTTTCATGAAAAATATTTAGATGCAGATTTCAGATTTCAATTATTTCTCTTTTAGGTGTACATTATTATGTGCAGAGTTGATTAATAAGTGGTATTTCACAGATTTTAAGACATACTTCACAATTTTCATATAGCATTTTATAAACAATTAAAATAAACTCTTCCAGTGTTTCTATCAAGTCCTTAAAATATTTTATCATTAAAACGGCACACTTAAGTTAATTATGATGGTGTACTAGTTATCTATAATCTGTATCAACTACACTTTACAAGAAACACTAAGGTTTTTATGCACTTGCATTATTATTTACAGAATTCATATTGTATCTTTTTTAAAAAGCATTGCAAAATTTAATCACAGAAGTGATCCATAATCATTTACAGGTAAAGGAAAATACATATTCAGTGTAAGTTGCTAAAAGTTCCCAAAGGTTCATACACAGTACTTCATCGGTGCATTTAAAATATGCACTACAAAATATGCACTTTTTTTTAAAATGCCATTGAGAAAAATGCTGAAATGTTAACTTCAAGGAGCAAAGGAAGAGGAACGTTACTTTGCCAACATCTTACCCTTAAGCGTAGACCAATTCTGAAGGTATTTTACAACCATAACAGAATCATAAAATTAAAAAGCTTTTATGTTAGCAAAAATAATTAAGTTTTACTGTGACTATGTAATTATTTCTTAAAATAATTGAAACTTAGAAGTAATTATTTTTACATAGAAGTGTGTAAGTATTTTTACTTCCTGATCTTAAAATGACGATTTCTCACTGTGTGACAGACTTGTCCACACGCAGGCAAAAATATTAAATTATTAGCTTACAACACTTGCCCCCCCCCAAAAAAAAAGTTGGGGGGGGGAATCTTTACAGGTAACATATTTCATCAGAAATATTAAATTCTATCCTTTGCATTACGGAGTACAGATGAAATTATGATTTGATGACTGATTATCTTTTCTGAATCGTTTCAGTGTGTCTTGTAAAATGAGCTAGTATATTTGTTTAATGATAAGCTACTAAAACATGGAATTGTGCATCTGTGTATCTCATCAAGGATCTGAATACTGTAATTATTCTTGTAAGTGCACTAGTAACACAAAAGTCGATGCCACATACAGAAATTATATTGAAACTGGAAACCATTTTTTTTGTCCTATATGGGTAATATCCTACTTAGTCTAGCAACATACCCACTTTACAGGATCACCCAGAAGGAATTTTTACTGACCAGTTCCTCTTTTGCTGCACAGACTGAGGTCATGTGCAGTTCCATTATTTTGATGACAAGTTGGGTGTTTTCAAGCTTTCAATTTTATGATTCTGTGTTTTATTACAGAGAATTAGGGTACATTTTGTGGTTTGTTGATATATGCTGTGGGTGTCATCTGGACCCTTGTGAAGCAAGCAACTAGTATGTGTTTGTCTGTAATTGCCAATCATCTACAAGGAATGCATATTTTCCTTTCCATTCTCATGTGTCCAGAAGTATTCATATATTTATACTCAGCTCATTGCAACAGCCCTCACTCCCACAAATAAAATGGTCTTCTATAGAAATCATCCAAATCTTGACAGATAATACATTCAACATTTTTTAGCATGGATATATCAAAGTAAGAAGGCTGAAGCTCTCCGTAGCGTTACATAAGCCAGTAATTTGTTCTGTGATTGCACAAAGGTGCATGGGACAGTATTTTATAGATAGTTGGCTAGAGTTATTCCTAAAAAAAAATAGCTGTAATGCATCCTTACTGTTCTTCACTTGTAGAGACCAATCTTCTCATATTATGTGTTTGAAAGCCTTCGTCCATCCAGCCCTGTTCCATGCCAGCCAACTGTGTCTGAGGTGAGAGAATTAACACCCTGTAACAGTCCCAAGGCCTGGCTGTGCTTCATGCCATAACTTCACATCTATCATAGGAGCTGAAACAAGGACAGAGGCTCAGCATGTTTTCCGCACTCCTGTCACATTGCCTGACATGGGAAAGCAACACTGTCCACTCACAACCCTGCCATGTGTAATGCATGAAATTTCTGCTGCTGAATGGGATTTTCTTCCATGCCTCAATTTTATACTGCAATTTAAAAATACACTTCTTCAGCATTTTTCTTTAAGTACTCTGAGTGGTAATCTTAATGCAGTGGGAGAGAACAATTTTGTATAGAGTAAACAGTCCCCCGCACACCCTCACCTTAGTAACAATAGCTATAAACTATACAAGACTCCTTTCTTGTGAAAAATCCTTATAGAGCAGTGGTATTTTACAAGGCACAGTCCTTCTTACTAGAAAATGAGCATCTCTGCAAACTACAACAGTCTGACACAAAGGGTTCCCTGGTCTTTATGACTTTCCTTGGAAAATAAATCTAAATGAAGAATCTGCATGCCTGTACCTTACTTGACCTGTTATCCACTACAGAGAATGTACATCTTGCATTGCTCTGCAGGAGCTCAAAAAGTCTTCTTTACCTGATTCAGTCATAAGCATCCTTACTTCTGAAATAATTCATCAATTCAAAAGTTGAAGAAAACATTGAGAAAAAGTCAATAGAATTTCTGACTTGTCTGAAAAAAAGAAAAAATTAAAAATTAAAAAAAATCAAGTTCAGGGCTTCAAACCCTGAGATCTAAGTGTTGAGGCAAATTTCTTCGAAGTAGAAATGCTTCTTTGCCTCACTAATTAGTCATATTTCTGTCTAAATAAGAAGTTCTAAGTGAAAGGAATTATTTGTGTTTAATATTCACAGTATATTTATCATGATAGCCTACAAAAGGAAAATGTTTTGAGGTTTTATGTATCAGTACAGTCAATTATTTGGACACAAAAGGTTTTTCCTCTCTTGTTTGATTGGGTTTTAGGAATATTTAATTGAGGCTGAAATCTGAGGCTAAAATGAAAGCAAGAGTACTGTGCAACATATTGTGAAGAATACAATATTTCTTTTGTGCTATCAAGACATTGTGAATATCTGCCAGATAAATAGTAAAAGAGAATGCTCACCTTAATACTGAATACTTACTTCTTGGTCAAAGTAGTTAGTACTGCCTGAGCAGAAAAATCAGTTTGCTAAAGTTCTCTGAAAAAGCCATGAAGGTAGGAATAGAAGTTAGTAAGAAAGAGACATTTTAAAAAGTGAAAAGAAAAAAGAGAAAGCATCACAAGAGGACAAGGATGGGACCAAAACCTATCCAACTGACTTGTGTGACCAAGCAAGAGCTGTGAAGGTCAGATACACTAGAAAGAATTTCTTGACCAGAAATCTTGTCCCATATAGAAGAATGCACCAGCAGATCTCTTCTCTGCTAATAAAGGTAAAGAAAACAAGACAGGGAATTGCACATGCCGCTTGCTTTGTCAGAAAACGTATATTCTTTTTGTCAACAGGTGAATTCTAATGTTAAGTCTTGCCTATACCCATCTCCTCCCACTCATAAACCAAGCCGTACCAAGAATGCTCTCAGAGCTGGAATTAGGGGATTTAGCTAGAGGGGACGATGAGCTCTAGGTTCATGAAAAAGGCAGCTTTTCTAAAACTGGAAGGTTGCTACACAGAAGATCAACCCCAAAGGGGCCTGGACTGCTAGAGCAGTGCTGGTCCCTGTCTGGAATGCCAGGAGATTGAAGATTGTTAATCCCTGTAGACTGGAACTCAACAGAAAGGAGTTTGGCGAGTTCCTCAACACAGAGTTTGTTCAGATCTCTGATCTGAAGAGATCTGTGGAAGAAGAAATATAACTGAATGCTGCACTTGCCTTCACTGTTGCTTGTCTGTTTATTTCTAGATATATTTTCTCCTTGGTATAGGCACATCTGAAAAGAAGTGAAAATATTAACTCATAGCAGCAAATCAGATTAATAATAAAAAAAAAACCTCAGTCACTGAAATGAGAAAAAATGTGTAAAAAATTACTGAGGTCTTCAGGAAATAATGAAATTGTCTGGAAAAAAAATCTCACAACTTTTTCTGTATTTCAACACAATCCATAATTATATAGTTAAAATGTTATTTCTCTCGAGAATGCAAAACAAGCACACAGTTTGTTTTCTTCTCTACCGTTCACCAATTACAATTTTATTTTTTTCTATCTTAAGAAGTTATCATTCTACTGCAAATATACTTCAGAGAACTGCTAGTTTTACTCTTTGAAGAAGCTTCTGAAGGCTTTAACTATTAGAAGAAAATTAAAAAATGCTTTCATAACCAATTAAGTACAGATTTAGATTCCAGCACTATCAGATAATGTTGAAATGATGTATGAAGAACAGCTTCGTAACTTCCATTAAGCAACACCATGCATTCTGTGCTTAAGTACTTCATCAATCTAACAAATCAACTGTCTCAGTATGTTACACTTTTGTTTATATTAATGCCTAATCATCTACAACAAAATGTGTAGGAAAACATTTGGCCTCAGATGTCTTTATTTATTCACAATTAGCAATTTTTCACAAAGAATTAGTTTAAGTATTTCAATTTCCCTGCCTCATATGGATGATTTTCCACACAAAATAAAGAAAGGCCAATAATTATAAAGAGACAACAGAAAAATTTAGAAGCTTAGCATAGGAGTGATTCTTGGGTTTATCTTTAAAGATGACAAATAAGAATTCAATCTGCAGCATCCATTTTAAATTACACTGAGGCAGGCAGCATCAGATAAAAACTCACTGCAACCCTTCATGCAGTGCTAGTCTAATGACAGAGGTAAGAATATGAGATAGAGGTAATACATATTTTTAAAAGTAACTGGCTCAAAAGGACAA
This sequence comes from Todiramphus chloris collaris, assembly GCA_025345505.1. Classification (NCBI taxonomy): domain Eukaryota; kingdom Metazoa; phylum Chordata; class Aves; order Coraciiformes; family Alcedinidae; genus Todiramphus; species Todiramphus chloris. The sequence continues at coordinate 33,705,060 of JANVCC010010406.1, forward strand.
TATAACATGCTTTTAGGGAAGAAAAGTTTAAGACACCTAGAAAGCTGCCTGGAAGCCTTTTGGACATTGTAGCTGACTACTTTCCTTGCTTCAAGCTCAGGCTATGATGTTTGGGTTTCTGTTTTCTGGTAATAATTGCAAAATAGTGACAAAATCTGAGGAATCAAAATGGATAAAGGATGATGGAAATTGGAAAACTAAAACGAGAAACAGATCAGGGCTACTGTGTATGTAAGACTTATGAGGAAGAACGTATTGTTAATAATTTCATAAAAATCAGTACTTGTAGCAGAGCGTTGAGTTTCTGTTTAAAATTACAAGGGCATTGAATGTACTTTATTTGCTTTGAAGATGCATATTTATTCAAACTGCCCTCAAAATCTGGCATCGTGAAAAAGCTGTTGGGTGGAGTAGGTATTTAGTTATGGACATACTGGAGCAGAGGAGTCCTGAAAGACAGCATCCAGGGAGGAAAAAAAAGCAACCAATAAACCTACAGAAAAACAAAAGAAAACCAACAACAACAAAACAACAAAAAAAATCCCAAAACACACACACACAAAAATATTTTTTTCCTTCTTTTATTCTGTCAGAAGCTACAACATCTACTGCGCACATTTGTGTGGATATGAGACCACTAGTGTCATCCCACTTTATGTGATTTTGGTATATCTAGGCTTGACAGAAAAAAAAGATAGATGACATAAGCACTGAAGTGTGTTTAAGCCCTCAGCCATGACTTATTTATTTCCAGTTATATGGAAGTGGTGTGGGAGACTAAGAGCCATGACAAAGGGCTGCACACAACAGGAAATACTGCTGACTACTAATCTTGACTTTTCTTATATGATTGCAAATACCACCACAAACTAAGCAAGCCACTGAGCAATGCCCCACTCAGGGGCATCTTTCTATCTGCTTGAGGTAAAAGGGAGGAAATCTTTCTTCTTCCTCTTGTCCTTGGCCATGGTACAGGGTTTGCCTGCTGTGTCCAGAGCTTTTTTATAATTTTAGGCTCTGCTTTGGGGATGCGAGGTGTGAATACAGTGTTAGTGAGACACGACACCTTTCTGCCAAGAGAAAGCAGATTTACAGAGCCCTTTCCTTCCGAGATAAGTCTAGCTTCCCGTCTTTGTTCCCTCAGTGAGTGGTGGTGCTGTGTCTTCCCCTTATGCAGAAGTCTTGCCTGCCTGGGTGCAGGGTCTTTCCTTCCCAGGCAGAAGCAGGTGAGTGAGCTTGGCACTGGGAGCAGAGCCCTGAAGATAACTAGAACTAAACCTGCCTCCAGACAGATTTTTCTGATGCTACAATTATTAACTTTACAGAGGAAACATACAGTTATGCAGCTACAATAAGTCAGGAATAATTTACAAATAATGCAAATCAGACACGTCATTTTCACTAAGACAAAGAAACAGAAAATCAACTGATGTAAAATGGATAAAAGGAAAAAAAGTCGGTGTGTGATAAAGTACCTAAGGAAGCCAGGGCTTCTTAACATTACTAAAGCTCAGAACTTACCATGAAGCTAAAAGGATTAAACATACAGATAATTAGAACATTCAAAATGACATTATAAGGGACAAGAGCAGTGAGAACCCTTGCTGCTGCAGGGCAAAAGTAATTTGGTAGCTCAGTAATGGCCTATTGCAAGGTCTCAGCATGAGCTCACTGCAAAGATCAAGCCTACAGAATGCAACATCAATAACTCTTCACAGAGAAATGCACTTAGTAAAATTTTAGAATTTGACCACTTCCACATACGTTACATAAATCTATTGAAAACAGCATTTTCAATACCTGTGGACAATAAAACAATAAACTTGGTCTGTCAAAAAAAAAAAAAAAAAACCACCCCTTTTTTTTTCTTTTTAAGCACATCTTGGGAACATTTGAATACATTGAAAAGCTTCATTTTCAACTCTCATGTTATGAAAGCAGAACTGTCAGCAGACCTACTGTCCTGGTTTGAGTGAAAACAGAACTAATTCTGTTCAGTAGTTTCACTTTTCAGCTTGGTTCTTCTAATTAACTGCACTTTCTGAAGGTAGCAGCCTGTTCTCACAGTGTCTACTTCCAGCAGTGATAACACCCCATGTTTAGAGTTACTACCAAGGACTGGTGTGCAGACCAAGGCCACTGCTGGATCTTGTGTGCCACACTGGGGGGTGAAAGGGAGGAGCAGACAGGACAGGTGACCCTAAACTGACCATGTGTCATATTCGGCTTAGAGATGAGGGTCGGGAGGGTCTCTGGGCTCTTCACCCCTCTTGGACTGCTTTGCCAGCTTTGCTTGGCTTGGCTCAGGTCCTCTTTTCGTTCCTTCCTCAGAGCACCCAAGGAGGACTCTGTCCGTTCTGCCTTTGATCCCAGTCTGTGTGTTCCTGAACCCGGTACCAGAATCCAGCTCCTGAACACAGCTCCCATCTGCTGCGGGGCCCAGTCTGAGACTGCCCCAGTACCTGCTCCACAGCATCAGTGGTGATGGTGATGTAATTACCATCAGGGGGTTGGGTTCCATACTGGTTTTGTATATATTTGTATATATTCCATTTTTATAATTACTAATTTCATTCATTAAAGCTGTTCTAGTTTCCTTTTCTAATTGATAAGTTTCTCTCCCTTATTCCCTTTCTCTTCCCCTCTGGGGAGGGAGGGGGGCTAACAGAGAACATCTGCTATAGGTCTAAGGGGCTGCTCTGATCCTAAACCATGACACCTACCTAGTACAGACCAAGGCTCTCTATTCTATCTCTGCCAATGAAATCATCTCTTCTTATAATAAAGTTAAACATAAAATTGATAGTAACATCTACAAAATTTGGGAATGACTGAAAACTGGAAATTGTCTTGCAGAAGTTACCATTGGAGAATTACAGACTGAATCAGGGCACCCAAAAAGTTGGAATTCTCCTAAAGAAACAGCAGGGAAAATCACTATGGTAAGACTTTCTGTTGTAATTCTCCATTCCCTTGAGTTGAAATCTGTTCAGCAGTCTGCATACTGATAGCCTGCATGATAGGCCAGATTTAATGTCTTTTTGATTTAATTTTCATGCACTCACACTACATTGAGTCATTACTCAGATGAGGAAGTGAATGGTATGATCTTCTCGTAAACCTAGTTTTCCCTTCTTGCTTTGTCAGTAAGAGGCAAAACAAAAGGATGTTCAAATTAAGATTTTACTTCTTATGGTAATCAAGGAGATTAAGTACAGCTTCCTTCTAGTTGGTTTTATTAACATTCAAGTTTATGATAAACTATGAACCACCCTTGAGCTAAACACCCAATTAAAATAACATAAGCGTGGCAGGATGTCTGTTACAATGTTTTTCTTAGAAGAAATCCTAATTAGATTGCCATTATACTTTTCCACAGGCATAGCTGTGTTTTCTGACTGAAAATATAGCATTAATTAACATGACTTTATTCTTACAACATCACTGAGGATTAGTCTTACACTAAAAATAAGACAAAATCCAGCCCTACTGAGTTATATACTTCATGGGTACTGGAGACTTTGCGTGGAAGAGTGACTCTTCATCCTCCCAGTATTATAAAATATCCTTAACAAGATACTTCATTCTTGGATTTCTGAATTGGGAAGTGCTGCTGATTAGTAAAAAGAAAAAGTCTTCCAGCTGCAAAGTGTTATTTTAAACCCCATTTTATATTGCCTCATATGTCTTTTATGGATGAAAATGTTACTGTTTTTAATACACATTTTAAGATTTATGTTAAGAAAAAAGTGGTATTACACTCCTAATAGCAATTCAAGTCATAGTATTCAAACTAGTAGTAAAAGATCTGCATGTTCATTGGCTCATCAGTAATAAACCCACAATTTTCTTACTAATCACAAAATCATGTTTAGCTTGGTGAATAACTCATTAAGGAATTGATAATCCACACACATTGTGTCTTTATATCACATCATTACGTTTTGTACTGAACTTTTAATTGCATAATCAAATATACAGAAAGCAGTTCTATAAATGCTTTCCATAAAGATTTTGGAACAAAAGACAAAAGGGGAAGGGCAATGGGGTACGGCAAGTGGCCAGGACTGATGTATTTGGAAAAATACCCAATGGAAGCAAATTCCTGTCGAAAACAATTAAGGAAAAAAAAAAAAAAAACCCCAAAAAAAAAGAACTTTGTATTTTACCAATATAATTGACTGAAATTATTCAGAAATGAGCTGTCCTTTGTTTTATTAAATTGTTGGTTGGCTTGATTTGTGTTTTGAATGGCAGACATAGGGAAGAAGGGACCAGTGAAAGGAGAGTAGAATCAAAACAAAGTGCCATAGTTCATGTCAAGTTTCTCCTGTCTCTCACTGTAACATAATATGTTATAACCTTGATGGAATGAGACCAGAACTATAGAGAGCTGGGGCTATTTCTGTAGGATAATTTTACATTTATTTTTAATACGGTCAATATTAAGAAAATAACTTCTCTGTCAAGAGGACCAATAGTTCTATTTCATAATATGGCAATACCATGTAGTAAGATAAACTCTTTCATCACACAATTTCATTTTACGATCAGCTTGAAAAAACTTTACATATTTGTTTGAAACCCACGTAACAGTACTATTACATTTGTTTTCTTGGAGGCATGCCTTCAGGGAGCTGTTATTTCTGTTACATCTCTGCCTACCAATTTTACAAAGAGTAAAAACCAACAGTATTTGTTTCAAATAATGAACAAAATGGGGAAAACTACAAAGAACTTTAGAGAGAGATGATATGAGTAAGTTCATTCAAAAAGATGGCAACAGAATTATTTTTTCCTGTACTGTGACTGAAGACAGATATGGAATGTGGGGATTCAAGCAGCAAAGCACAAAAACTATTGACACTCAGGTTGCACTGAGACAGGGTTTAAAGAGGATGGGTTGAAATGTCAGTGTCCCTGTCTCAAAACCAGGTAGGCTTTGCCTTCTGAGAAAAAAAAATAATGTGCAAATGATCTCACTCATAGACGGACTTCACAAATCTTATCAAAATGTAAGAAAGAAATAATGTACTGGACCTTCCTGCTAATAAGCTAAAATGCACTGACACTAGAAATTAGAGACGTAATTTGCTATTGTTCCTACCACTATTGCAAATATGTTGAATAGATCAATTGTTTGCTGAAAGATTTCAGTGAGGAAGCAGAAGATTCAGCTATCTTCACTATGGCACCATTTCGAATTGCAGTGGCCTCTTCAACGTATTAGGCATGTTGTATTTAATCTATCTGTAAAAGGATAATTAATGCTGTTAGTAACTTGGATTTAAACTTTTTTTTTTTTTTACTTACATAGCCTAGCTGTGCAACAGCTGCTATATATTAATCTCTTTCAATCACTACCAGCCTCAATTGGAGTTACAAAATACAGCTCAACACCACAACAACGCAAAAAAATCCCGTCTAAACAAAAGGATCTTTCATAATTAGGAAGCATCTAAGTTGCATCACTTCTATACATGAATCAAACTGAAAAACCTCATTTTGCATTTTACGATTTTATTGTTTCTCTCATTCAGTTTAATGAAACTGTAGACATATGAACTGCTCCTTATTCCTCTTTTCAAGATAGATGTCTACAAAGTAATTCCTTACTGATCCCTAATTTTAAAATGTCCACATTAGTAACCTTAACACATAATAACATGAAATCTATTTTTGTATAAGATAAATTCAGAATCTTACTTACTGCATTTTCATCAATTTCCCTCCTGAAAATTCTTCCCATGCAAGACTTGGAAGAGAAAATAAAAACTGGATGCGGCACACACAGCAAGGAATATCCACAGACAATTTTGCCTAATCAGTGCTTTAACATCAGCAGTTTCTGGCATGGTAAGCGTATTTTCAGTGCAGTCTGAATTATTAAATTCATATACTTGACTTAGATTAAAAGTATGAGCAGAACAATCCAAAACCACAGAATCAGAGAATGAAAGGGGGCTGGAAGGGACCTCTGGAGATCATTTAGTCGAACCCCCCTTCCAAGGCAGGTTCATCTAGATGAGGTCGCACAGGAACGTGTTCGGGTGAGTTTTGAAATCTATAGAGAAGGAGACTCCACAGCCTCTATGGACAGCCTGGTCTAGTGCTCTGACACCATCAAAGTAAAGAAGTTCTTCCTCGTCTTTAGAAGGAACAAGTTTGTTCAAGTTTTTGTCTGTTACCTCTTGTTCTGCCCTAGGCACCACTGAAAAAAGACTGGTCCCATCCTCCTGACACCCACCCTTTAAGTATTTATAAGCATTGATAAGATACTCTCTCAGTCTTCTATTTTCCAGACTAATAAGACTCGACTTCCTCAGCCCTTCCTCTTAAGAGAGATGTTCTAGTCCCCTAATCATCTTCACAGTCCTTTGTATCCTCTCTATCAGTTCCCCGTCCTTCTTGAACTCGGAAGACCAGAACTGAACATCATACTCCAAATTTGGTCTCACTAGTTCAGAGCAGAGGGGGAGGAGAACCTCCCTTGACCTGATTGACACACTCTTCTTGATGCACCCCAGGATGCTATTTGCCTTGGCCACAAGGACACATTGCTGATTTGTGGTCATCCTGATGTCCACCAGGACACCCAGGTTTTTTTTTTCATGGAGGTCAGCGCCTATCCTGTACTGGTGCCTGGGGTCATTCTTCCCTAAGTGCAAAACCCTGTTGAATTTCATACAGTTTCTCTCAGTCCAACTCTCCAGCTGTCTAGATGTTGCTGTATGGCAGCATAACCTTCTGCTGTGTCAGCCACCCCTCCCTGTAAAACCACTTAAATTATGAAATGATGCAAATCCATTGCTTCTTATGAAAGACTCTTTCTGGAGATCCTTGAATAGCATCTTTATAATATCTTCAAATGCATACAAACACAGGCATATTACTCTGCCTTTAAGGAGCTGAAATACCTTATTTAATAATTCCCAGGAAGCTGTTCCATAGTAGCTTTTTTAAATTTACTTTAAGAGACTTTTTTTAACCTAGGAGAACCACAGGCTCCTGCTTTTGCTGGCCTCTTAAGTATTCACTTAGTGTATGGAAAAGCCTTCAGATTTAAAAAACTTAAGTAGAACAACTTAGCAAACACAAAAATTAAGACATCTTTCAATTAGTGACTTTTTAGAGAAATAGCGGATCAGCATTTCTCAGCTGAAACAAGTACTACCTTTGTGTTGGACATGAGCCATATCTACCAAATCTAAGAATGCAGGATCCACAAGGTGCTTGTTTTCTGTAAACAGGCTAGAATATATTTTAAAGGAAGATTTGTGTTATAAGATACAAATTGAACTGATTTCCTACTTGATTCCATTTCTATTTATCATCTTTCATCTTTCCATAGGCTAGTAACATGACTAATTTAACTGACACTGACTGATAGCTTTGGTCCTTCTCTATAAATAAACACAGAAGATGAGAAGTAATGTGTAGAAATGTTAATGCAATGTTTTTGTTAGTCTTTGAAAACATCTTCTGCTTGCTTGTATGTACAGGCAACACATCTGCTTGCCAGTTCTACTTTATCTAGGTATACACAAAACTTAGATGTTTATCATTCTTTTTTCAAATAAGCAATATACAATTCTTTTTATAACAGCTGTGAAAGATATCAGTGAAATGCATGAGTATCTTTGCCATTTAGAATCAGTGCAAATAACCTATGAGTTATCAGTTCAAACACTACAGTAAAGGTTCTTCACTGTAATCACATAAATAGATTTTTAGAAGATTTAACTTTAAATCTCAAGATGCCAATGCTATTTTTCTAATGCAGACAGACACTTAAGAATTACAGTAAACACGTCAACACTTTCAAAACCCTCTCCATTACCTATACATTTATCTTCGAGAATTGGATTATAAATTCAGTAAACTCAATATGACCAAATGAATAAAATGGCAAAGACCAAAACCTGCATAAATATAATATGTGGAAATACAAGTAGCTAAAATATGCATTTTCCTGAAAAAATACAAAAATTACAGCAATTCTAAGTTTTAAATTCAAGATTCAGTATTTAGGAAAAACAGGGCCCTTTAGATAAATGCAAGTGATTGTATTTTAGAAGGATTAAAACACAATACACTTCCCATATTCTGCAAGCAAAAAGAACACCCACAGGATATCCCATTGGAATAAATGACTGCATCACCTGTCCAAACTTGTCAATAATTACTCTCACTCACTACAGTTTTTCCTCAGATGATCTAAGTGATTTCATTTAATGAAATGTCAAATAATTCTTTTCAAGTTGTATTTAATTGGAAATTAATGCTGTATTGCAGACTTAAAGAGGGCTTGTATGTCTAAATTCTGTTTTCCACCTATATCAAGTAGATGCAATGAAAAGCGTTATTTCCCAACACATCTTGTCTCATAAAAACTCAAGAGCATTGATGCAAGGAAAGAATTAAGCCTAACCTTTCTCAGTTTCTGAGTATAGGAGATTTCAATGTTTCCATTCTTTACTAAATTCTGGGTTTAATTTTCTTGTTCCTTGCCAAGAAACAAAAATTAAAACCAAGTATCTGCTACCCCATCCATACTACATAAATGATTGTTGTTGTCCAATTCTGGACTTCACAAGAGAGTTCAGGATCAAAGGTATGGGACATGGTAGCCTAGGGCTGGAAGATTAGAAAGTTCAAAGCACAAAAGCTCAAGCCTAGGACAGAAATAGACAGGTAGGGACATTTTGACTCCTGGCTGCTACTATTAAGTCAGCCTGGTCTCCTAGATCCCTCAGCACAGGCTTCATCCTTTGAATTAACGAAGGCTAATTAGGGAAAAAAGAAAAATAATCCAATCTGCTTTTACCTACCCCTGAGCAAAAAGGAGTGTAGAAATGAGAACTGCTGTTGGCTACAAAAGGTGCCTGCTTTAAAATGTATAGGTTCTTCTGTCTATGTCCTTGTGATCTTCTGACTATATCTGTGATCACTCCTACTGTATTTTCTACTTAAATCCTTTGTTCTGGCCAGTGCTCCTTGCCAGATGTAGTTTCCACTCCCCTATTCCTTTCATGTCTGCATTCCTGTGTGATTTTGTGTCTCTTCCCACTCCACCATGCCTCACAAGGATGCTTCTGTTTTACCTCCTTAAGTCACTGCATTGACATGACTTACTGGGATAACAAGTAACTACTCTTTAGGCAGGCAGGAACTGTCAGATGGCAAAACATTCTTCCAGTAGATGGTATCTTTGTCTCCATCATTCCTACAAAACCAGTCAGTTTTGAGGCAAATGTTCACAGTGATGGCAAGTACATTTCTCCACCTTGGTCACTAGACCATTAATTTCAGGCAACCACCCCGAAGCGTAATTGTGAAGCAATTTATCAGTAAGAAGGCATTTCTGCTTTCGTTAATACAGATTAGCAATACAGTTTCCCTAGTCTTGTTCTTTAAAGAACAGCAACATTTTCCACAAAATTAAACAAATCTGCTTGTGGCACAGAAAATTTCAGATCAAATAGTTCAAATCTGGCAAAATTACAAGTGAAGAAAATAAATCCCTTTTCTAGGAAGATTCGTACAGCCTGTAATTAACAGCAACATAACTAGCCCAGACTACACTAAATAACAGCTTACGCTCTGTAGAAGAGGGGCAACCCAGGGATTCTTATACAGAATTACATTATCCATCTGCTCACTGCTGCAAAAAACAAATAAATGTCTTTGGTCAAAAGCCCAAGCATGTTTGCACCGTGCATTCTGATTCGTTGAAAATTTCCTATCACTTCTCTTACTGTAGTATCTGTGCTCAGTAAATTAGTTCATATTCTCAGGGTTTGTGGCTACATTTACAGGTGAGTACTAATTTCATTGTGGAAAAATTTAAAATATTTTTCTTAAAATATAAAGTTTTGCCTAAGATTTAGAATATTGGAATTTGTCATTCTCTTTTTTCATAATTTCACTTATATACATTTCTCTTTTTACATTATTTTCTATTACCTTTTAACCACAGCCATAACAAGTTTTTTTCCCCCCATTAAGAGAAACAATACACCCTGGCTTTAACCAAGATTTGTATCAATGTAATACTCATTTCATATCAGAGATTTTAAAAATTTTGATAGGAAAACACATAATTTATTTCCCTCTATTAGAAAACAATTTATTTTGAAGAAAACTGCTGCTGCATGTTTGGATGAGATGAGACAATACTTTTCTAGGAAAAAAAAAATTGTTTGATATTTGTAACAGCTCCATCAGATTTCCAGTTACAGAAAACACTATATTTTACCAAGGGTCTTTAGTATTATTTCTATCCCCAAGGAACTATTTTCTATGGCCACGACATTTTAGATAATAACTAACTATAAAATTTAGGTATCCTCAGTTTTGCCCAGATTTTTTTGAGAGAATACATTCTGGGTTCCAGCTGAGTACCTAACTAGCCAAAGATGCATTTGGTACATCTGAATTGTGTTTTCTTTTAACATATTACCACAGATTTGAAGTATGTTGAAAATGTAGAAGAAAGTCCCATAATGTGACAATTAAGTAAAATAAAAAAAAAAATAATAAAAAACGATGTCTTTGTATTATAGACCACATAGGTTTAAGTACTGAAAGGTCAAAAATAAGAAAGGCAATATTAAATATAGTGTTAGTGTGTGAATATATACAAAATTTGGAGGAAAAGTAATGTCATAAATTCTTTCACAGAAATAATTCCTACATACTGTTTTCTTCTGAAGGCATGATCATGCAGACCTGTGACTGTTTCTATGACCTTCTAGCATGATGTGACATGAAGACAGCAGCCTGCACTAATAAAAGCCTCAAAGCAGAACTGCTGCACACCTGTGACAAACCTTTAATTGAAACAATCCAACATACACCAACATACACTTGGAGGCTCCTCAGTGTGTGTATTGCATTTATAGTCTTCTACTCATATGAACAAAATCCTTGCTGATTAAAGCAAAACCACCATCATTTGCACTAGTAAAGTGCTTTGCACAGATGTTCAAGAGTTTTTTTCATAACTACAAGCTGATTTTTACTTGCTTATATTTTCTTTTAAAAGAGAAGGGGTTTTTTTAATGGCTTGTAAAGCTGATTTTTATATATATTTTAAGTATCTTTATCCCATCTGTGCAGTTTAATTACTGATTTATTTCCCTTTTTAGTAAGATATCCATCTCCAGATATTTAATTACTGTCTACAGTGAGGAACACAAATAACTTAATTTTCTTCATGAATGTAATGACATTTCTTTTAGAGACAGCACATATACAACATGTCATCACAAATAACTAAGCAAACATCACAAACAACTACACAAACTGCAGAAAGAACTGTAACTGCAGTTCCCTTTGCCAGCCCCTATATTTTATCAGCTAATTGTATAAAATAGTTTTCTTGATGAGACAGAATAATATATATATATACTAAATCAATGTCTGATTTGACCTCATTTTGCATAAAACTTGACCAAAATTGTGTTTCATCTCTGCAAATGCACAAACTCAACCTCTGTGTCTTTGAGAAAGTGTGTCACTTCTCAATGTAAATACTAAGATACAGTTAGTGTCAGTCCCAGTTCAAACTTGGGCAGACTCATTCTGATTTTGATGGAATTCTGCATGTATAGGGAAACTGGCAGCAATCCCCCTTGAGAATATGGGTTTTGGTTTTTTTTGTTGGGGTTTTTTAAAGCCATAAAACATAATGTGGGTCCAGTTATGAACAAACTCAAGATTTTAAACCAACCCTGTCTAAATGGTACAGGTGCTTAAATAGTTATAAGGCAACAGCAACAGTGAAGAGATAGTATGATCGATTCAGCGCACAATACACAGCTGGTAGGTTACATATGTGAATATATAACATTTAGGAAAATGGTGTAGTTAACTCCTTAGAACTGATCACCCAGATTAGTAAAACTAGTATGGTTGCTTTAACAGACTAAATATATTCTGGTACTTTTTTTAATCATTGCTTTTCTACACTTTTCCAAACAAATGCAATGTAAAATATCATAATCATTTATCACTACAACCCATAAATCATTTCCTCTCCAAGAGCAATTGTTGACAAATAACCACGTTTCAATGGTGACATTCCAGTATAAGCAAAATGATCTACAAAGCAGTAATATTGCCACAGGCTAATACGTAACAAACAAATTATCAACGTTTTTTAAGAATCCATGTGACTTTTCAACAGGCTGATACAAATGCGATCAAATTGTACCCCCCCCAAAAAAGCATCTTTTACATACTCACATTGATATAATAATGATAGAAGAAAGCAAAAACTATATGCTACCATTCTTTGTAAACAGAAGCTGCATGTAATTTATATCACAGCTACCATGAAATGTAAGAATGTGCTAACGACCTAATGACAGCTGAGGTGTTTTATTAGAAACAACTGAGAAGATCCTTCCCCAGGAACTGACAGATTGCACACACTGTGGCCAAGAACACTGGGTTTATGTTAACTACTTTACTATCCCTTTCATTGTGATCATCACCAAGCAAAAACTATAGTTTGTTATGCTTGATCCTAATTTTAGGTTAAAATCATGCTTTTATGCCAGTTATCATACAGCATTAGTAAGTCTTCCAAAAATAAATCACTTACCAAGCAAATTTACCTCATTCAGTCCTGCTAAGTCAGAGTGAGGGCTGTATTGGCGAAGTTAGCTCTCAAGTTATGATACCTCAATTACTCTCCTTACTTTATGCCAAGTGAAAGCAGTCATCCTATGAATCAATACCGAAGCCAGTTTGATTGACTGACATCTTGTGCACTTCTTTAACCCCAACTTCCACAGCTCCCTTAAATTACTGTTCATGTATCAGCATTGTGATGGTTTCAAGGCCCCTTTCTACACCATGACCTGGGCTTCTTAACTTTAGCTTAAATCACAACTTAACTCAAGGATGTTTTTTACGGAAAATGGGTAAGAGGCAAGACCATCTTCATTATCTTGAGTAATGCAGAGAAAGAAAAAAGAGGATTCCTGTGATGATGGGATGAAAGAGATGACACAGCATTATTCAGCAATGGGAATGGACTGCCAGCGGCGGTGTATATGCTTCATGTGTGCCTGCGTGCTACTTGCTGAGGGTGTATCAGCCCAAGCACAGCTTTGCCCTGAAGCAGCTGTATTTCTTCTCCACCTGGGAGCCACAGGGCTGTATCTGTTTAGAAGGCACTGGAGCAAACGCACTCTGCCTTCCCTGAGCTAGCTTTGCACGGTGGAAGCTCAGTGCAGCTGTCTGTGCCACACTCAATTTACAGCTATAATAATCCAGTCTTGATTAACTGCAGCAAAGGAGTCTTCTCATTGCAGTGACTATTTTAATCTGATTTCTGAAGGACTGTAGACCACTAACCCAAGTTTAAAGAAGTTTTTATGTGTATATTAAAACTTGCAGACACGTTCTTTGCTAATTGCTGCCTGAGCACTGGAAATGACAAAATATACCAGCTGTAAAATGCAAGTGATCTCTCTGATCTTTCTGGAGTGACACCTGGAAAGATGATAACTCATGTTCTTCTGTATAGCTGTGTTTAACCCAAGTTTCCTACAGTTCGCAAATGACTGTTAAGCATTTTTTACTTTACTTACAAAGGAGTGTATAGGAAGTGAGTATGACAAGCAGTATAGTCCCATACTATCTCACACAGGCAAACTTTTCAACTAGTTTTACTATCCCATGTCTTTGCCATAAGCACATTAATTTTTCAAGAGTGCATTCTCACAGCATCAACATACCGATGCATAACTACAATCTAGAAGGATGGCCTCCAAAACAAAACAATTAGGCTACTGAAATATATATGAAACCCTTCCTTATATGTGTACCTCAGATGATGAGGTTAGTGCCTTGTATATGATGCTTTTACACAGAAATGAGGATTCCTCTTAGTCCATAAGGAATTTTAAATTACCTAAACTTTTGAGAAAATCAGGTATTACTCCCAGAGTGCATGATAATCACCCTTCTGCCATCCTCCTGTTCCAAGGAGGAAGCAAATAACATTTGATCCAAGAAAACAGTATGTTTAAAAACATACAAGAGAAGATGGATAATATAATGCTGAATTGGTTTTGCATCATGCAAAACTTTTTTAATGATACTGCTTCCCAAAAAGTCCTCATTCATATACTTTTAGTTGTTTAAATCTATGTTTTTTACTATTCATTTTAGCTGTTTAAAGCTATATGGTTGGATTTCCTGTGTCAGTGTAAAAGGACACCCTGAACAAGGATATCATAGCCCTCTTTATTTAAATAGTGGTAAACCAGATTCCTTTTCTGTAGCATTCTTTAGAAACCTCGATACTGAAGTCAAAAAATAAAAGAAAGCAAGATAGTAACAAGACAAATACATAACAGAAAAGTCTACTACTTTGCAGAAAGCTAAAACTACCAAGACATGCATTAGCTTTATACCAGCAGCTAAATTTTTAAGCTAATATCTAGTAGCCTCTAACTCATGTGACAGCCTCACAGATTATTACAGAGCATCACACACTTCTTTTTCCCTACATTCCTCAAGACAGAACATTAAACAGTATCTTTAAGATTCTGCATTTATTGTAGCTTGATCACAAATAAAACTCCAAAAGATAAAATTAGAAAAAGGGCTGAGTATGCACACGTGCACCTAAACAAAGAGAGAGGGAATCAATTGCAATCAGGTTTTGGTGGTAGTTTGGTTTGTTTGTTTGTTTTTTTCCCAAGATTAGTCTTTTGTGCCAGGAAATAAAATAGTTCAAATAATCTGAAAGTGTTCCAGTCAGAGTAGAAGATAAATATGATGTGATCTGATTAAGATAAAGCTTTCAAGTCGCATCTGAAAATACTAGCTACTTATGCATCTTGTCACAGGTAGTCACTTCCCTTGACCACTACTTCCCCTTTAGCATAGACTTGGGATAGCTACTGTCACTGAGCTAGCTGCCTTTTAGACACTGTTCCATTTCCTTCATCTTTCAAAACACTTAAAAATAAAATTCCAATTTAGGGCATCATTAAAATTGAAGGAGGGGCATTGTTGTACACAGAAACAGAATTATTTTGGTTTCTTACAGAGAGTCTAGTAACATCAAGCCATTACACCAGAGCTGTGCTGGAACAGTATATTCAACGTAAAATATAAACAACTGAAAGTGCTGTAACACATGGTTAAGCCCAGGGTCACACATACTTACAAATGTCTCCCTAACCTATTGAATCCTTAAAGGAACTTCTCAAAACAAACACTACTGGAAGTATAGGTTACTAATTACTGTATTATAAAGTTGCATGGATAAACTTAGAAAACTAAGCACTCCTGCACTTTAGAGGGGATAGGCTTACCATGAGCACAGATCATATTCATTTACACACAAGAACACCCTTCCTCACACAACACACACACACAAATTGACACAAAAATACAGCCGATGAAAATAGTCAAATATCAACCAAAACAAAGTCAGTCATTTGAGTCAGACATCTTCAAAGATCCTTGGATATTATGGTTAAAACAATGTGTTGTGTTTCACATAGTTCCCTTGTTATACATATGACCACTGCATGTTACTGACAAAACATGGTGTATTAAGAATTTTTTTCCAGTACTTTTGTGGGAGCTGATGTCCAGTGGTATTTCTCTGATCAAAACATCATTTTACCACCATATTTTCCCACCTCCTTATGCTTTTTCCTAGATTGTGTTGTGGGTTACTTACATGCAAAACATTGCAAGAAAAGAAATTAATTTTTTGCAATCTGAATTTTCTTTTTAGCTAAAAGATGGCTGAGCGCAACTAAAAGTGCTATAACAATATAGCAATCATTATTATTGTATTGCAAATGTAAACTGAAATATATCAATCTTGTTGACTGCATTCACAACAGAGTTTTAATACCCTTATCTGCAAGCACAAAAAAGTAACACAAATTATTTTGCAAAACTGTTTTCCTTGTGTTTTGTAGTCTTTTGCTTCACGCGTACTATGCTCCACAGAAAATGCTCATTTTCATACTGAAGTGAAAAAGAAACACATTTGACGTTAAATTTATTTTCCAACTATTTCCTGTGTTAATATAAAAATAAATCGTAATGGTGACACAAGGCTGGTATTCATGTTCTATATTGAAAAGCTGGTGTAAGAAGTCTGCTAAAAATTAACATCTCATTACAATATCTGCATTAAGTGTTAGAGTTTGCTACCTTTGCTAATGGATAGGGATTATTTAGGAAGAAACTGACAGTTTCTGATTTGAAGATTGTATGCGCTCTCGTGATGAAACTGTAGTAGTACACACACTGCACTTTAGCTAAAGTCACCTCCACATATGTGGTGGAAGGGAAAAAAAGAAGCAACCCTTTTTACTACCTCCCTGGATTACTCCAATAGTTCTTATGTCACCTGACTAAAAGAAAGGAATCAAAAAGCTTTATGATAAGTCTTTTGAAACTTAAAGTCCATTTTTCAAGACAAAACCACTTTCTAAATGAATATAATAGAAGAGAATCTGGGGCAGGAAATAAATTAGGAATCAGGGAAAAAAACCCTAAGGATTGTTGTTTGTATCTGCTGTCAATTAAAGTTCTATCTATGTTAGAAAGAGCTTGTTCAGTTTTTCTGCTTAGTTTGCTCTCCAACATATATCATCGAGATGTGGCACTACGGTAAGCTATAATGGGCAAATAAATTATTCAGTATAATTCAAGATGTTTTTACAGTGTTCAAACAGCAGAAATACTATTTACAATGTCTCCTGTTACCACTCTTCCCTCCAAATATGTTAAACAATATTATGTAAATACTAGCTCTCCCAATCTGCTAGTATATTTTAATGGACTCCCACTCCTAGAGAAGGTAAGGAGGTGATTGCTGTCCATCTGTTTGCTATGGGTGCTGGACTGAAGGTGGCGCTTTTAAAATTAAAAATGCAGAATACATAAAACCAAATCCACCATGAAGATATCTATTTTAGCCGCCATATTCGGTTACAAGTTGACAAGTGCTTTTTCAACACAGAGTAGAATAAAAGTGTTTGTGCACAGAGTCTATCAAACACCCTTTAGATTTTATCTGGAAATGTATTTCCATTACACACAGCCACATTGTTTTACTATTTCAGTACTGTAAATAAGATTCTTTACTTTCAGTAACATTTCCAGCAGGAAAAGCTATATAAAGAATCTCTACTACCCAAAATACTTAGAGTCTTCTACCTTCTCATCCCACAGGATGCTAACACAAAGGAAATTCTGAAAAATAAGTAATTGTGGAACACTAACTCCTACTCTACCGTGCCAAAAACACATACAGAATAAGTGCTTCAATGATTCTGTGCATCATACTGAGCTTAGAAGTAAGACATTTTTCACTGGAAAGAGAACACTTCTGTTCTTCTCTGCTGACTTTTTAACAGAAGACATCAAGCTTTTACTGCAGCTACTCTCCAGCACATCTGACTTGTGTGCCAAATTTGCTTAAGAATTATTAACCTGAAGCTTCCATTAGGGAATACCTTGAAGCTGCAGAACTCTTGCCAAAGTATGAAAACTTTGCTGCTATGTTAACACATTTTATCATACTCCCTACTGGTCCCCTGCTTCTTTCATAAAGAGAGTTAGTCATGCCTTTCATTTGCTTTAGGCAGCAGACCTTTCTGGGTCCACAGAAATATATTATTACAAGATCTATTGCTATAGACTGCTTAATGTGGGCACACAGTGTTGGGTTTTTATATATATATATATATATATATATATATATATAAAACAACAACAACAAAGCCAAACACACAGGAAAAAAGACTGTCTTCATCATTTTGGAAACTAGAAGTATTCATCCCAGAAATGGACTGACGTAATACTTGTAAAACTAGTGATTTTCCTCTTCATTATACCTCAGACATTCATTAAGCAGAGAGTGAGAGTAGATAAAAGATACAGCAGTTTCATGATTCAGCCACTGCAGTTTGAGAAGCTCCTGTTCAGTTCCTTATGCCATGACAAAACTACTGGTGACACCTGAGACAAGTCAATTTTAGTCATTATGAAAAAACTAAAGGGCACAAGCAAGAAGGCACTAAGCAGAGACTTGGACACTTAGAAGTCCTTGACTGGAGTCCAAAGTTTCACTGCAATTACTTTTAAAGCTTATGCTAATTCTTGCATATTCCCAAGACAATACTTGCAGGTACTTGTCTCAGCCTTGTTGTGCTTGCATAGATCAGTGTCAACTGCAAAAAAAGGTATTCAAGAAATTGGATAAATAGTACCTGAATAACAGGCACTGACTGCAAATATGGATAAACTTTAATATGTACCATGATACTGTTCGGGTGTCATGGGACTGGTCCCCAAAGATCTGGAGAGCTCAAGCTCACGCAGTGCTTTCTTGTAAATCCAAACTACCTCCAGAAATATAAGATTTCTGGTTTTGTATCCTTTTCCTGTCTTTCCTTATTTTTGCCCTCTCCATTGTGCAGGACTCTTTTTCTTTCTGGCCTCTTCTCTGATAGCGAGAAGAAAAGACATATACACAGAAGTTAACATTAAAACACAGCTCAGTTCAATGAAGTTTTACTCCCCTCCACTTCCAAACCTTTCCAAAAGAATCCTAAGAGCAGGTTTTTTCTGATTAAAAACAAAACAACTCTCTGCAATTAAAGAAAAATAAAGGAGACTGGAAAAAATGCAAACATTCCTTAAAACTCTGTTTCAAATGCTGTAGCACTTTCCCTTCTTTCTGTATTTTATGAAGGTTTAAAGAGCAATTGTTTGACAGATACAAATATCTGTATCTGAAATCCCAAACACTGTATGACTGCTTAGTATTTTTCAGTAGAGGATCACGCTAATACAACTGAATTTTTAAGCTCATTTAGTCTACCAGAATTAACACACTTAGAAGAAATAATAAGACACTTGAAGTATATTAAGGAAAGATGTGTTTAAAAGCACAGCAAATCTGTCAGCTATCACCAGAAATTAATGAGACTTTCCTAATGTGGTAGAAAGCTCTACAAGCCAATGGTTTGAAGTGTACTAAACACTGGGATGTGAATTCACAGTGTATCTGCAGCAGTTGGTGTAAGTCAAACTCACACATTCACTCTAGGTCAGTTTAGCTGATAATATTTAACAGAACAAAATTTGTTATTTAACAAAAAAATTTGCCTTTTTTTGAATGGTCAATTTGACATTTTCTTATGCACCCTCCTAGATAGTTCTCACTGTGCTTCAATAGGCAGCTCTGAGGCCAACTCTTAACCATCTTCCTGACCATCATGTAATCCTGATCACTGCCAGTAGTCTTGGGAATGGAGTGAGAACAAGGCTATGTCACAGATTTTCAAATCAGATGATGAAGAACTTTGAGATGCAGCCACAGAACACCTCAAAGGACATGAAAATATATACCATGATCAGTTGTGAAAATGGATCCAGGAACCACTTTTCTGAAACTTGTTAAGATGGTATCTTACGGAGCCTAATAGGAGTGTGAGTCTTCAGCAGTTCCTCCCTGTTCCCCCCTCCAATAGGTTCACAGATACCAAGGCCAGCATGCATCATCAAGATAACTTACCCTGACTTTTTATATTACATATATACAACACCTTACATTGAAATTCTGAAACAGCCCTAAAATTCTCATTAAGTCACATCTTTCAGAAAGACTGTTAATCTTAATAGGTCTGAGAAAAAAAGTTAAATTGTTTCAACAATCGTTGCCTTCATTACTAAGAACTGTGCCTTGATTCCTGTCTAAATTAAACTTTCTAGTCTCGTTTAAACTTTTGTTTGCTTTTGTATCTTACAGTGCCTTTGAGAATGAAAAGCATTCACCAAACCAAAACATCCCATCTGTGCAAAACTTGCAGTATTAAAAAGAATTTGGAATGTGTGGGCAATGTAAGATGGAGGTAATTTTGTGGAATTCCATCACTTCCACCTAGAATGACTTAAAAATTTGTGTCTTTTAGCAAATTACTTACATGTACTTAAACCAACCAAATACTTCTATACATTCTGAGAGTGGGAAGGAGGATAAGTGTGTAGGTTTTAGGAGAAGAAAGAATTTCTTCTGTATACCAGAAGTGTTCATACTTGTGCCTTATGTATTTCTAATTCACTCTTTTGTGGGTATACAATTGACAGAATTTATAGAAGACCTGGGTATACATTGTTTTATCACTTAACTGCTCCTTTTTCTCCTCCTTTTTTAGTATACAGAGCAGTAATTTGAATGGCAGAAAATCACTCTAATGTTCCAGCAACTTACTAATACAGCTTTAAAGTGGGCTCAGAAACAATCAAACTTACAAGGGGATTACTTGGAAGCAGTGCAACACATTTTTAATTTTATCAAAGGCCAAGGCTGACTGTTGATTCAACCAATAGTTTGGTCTTCAGTGTTTTCCTGTCTTCTGAATTAATATAAGGAAACAAGCCTCCATGTTGCCAAATGCCCCAAAAAAACCAAAAAAGGGTAAGTTCTGTTCACTTTAAAAACAACCCAACTGTTCCTGGGTCTTATGGAATCTTAAGTCAGAACCTCCACATTGCTAAACATCAAAGATGTATATAAAACATTGTCTCAGCCATGAAATTTAAGTTAATCAATGGTGCCTGAATGGCAGGAGAATATAACCAAATTGTATGCTTGGCTTCTCAAGTTAGCATTATTTTCCTGAGTTTTGACAGGCAAAAAAGAAAAGTCAGGCATCTGGAACAGAAAATGAAAAACCAGTTTGCTAGTCTCAGCCTAGTAGAGGAATTGGGCTATAGGACATGAGGCTAGGACTTTTGGAAAGGGCTTCTCTTTATAGGGGAAAGAAATGCAGGAGGACAAAAGTAATGGGTGAACCTGGAAACATGCTTTGAGGCATTCAGAAGAATTAATGAATCCACTCCCAGGAAACACAGTAACATGTAAAAAAAATGCAAAATCTCCTCGGTTTTGGTAGATAAGATGACATGTGTTTTGTTTCCAGAATACAGCTGGGCCTGATATCTATTTCATTCTAAACATTGCATTTATCTTTCAAAGATGAAAAGAAAAATGCCTTATTTGTAGATTTTCTAAGTATAGAAATTCTAACTATAGAAGCAGTATAATCCCTCTATATTACAAAAACTATATTTAAGATGTTAGAATAACTTCCTTTCAAATGATTCTTACTTATTTCTATAGAAGATGCTGGTGTAAGAAACAAGAACTGTATTCTATTCTTGCACAGAAAATGAGTTTTTCTTCTACATTCTTAGCATCTTCAGATTCATACAACATGACAACCTGTGAATATTAATATGAAGCAGTACAGGCAAGAATAAAAAAATGCAGTTGAGAGAGAAATAACCAGATTATGGAAAACTTAAAAAAAAAAACAAACTAGTGTACTTTTGTCATTAGTCCATTTAGGAATTCCTATTTTTTTTAAAGGCCAAAAAAACTCATAATCACATTTTGAAATCACTCTAATAATGTATAATAAGGTTCAGCACTGGCATCTAAATGTAAACACCTTTTAATTCTCAACTATCACAAACTTAGAATTGATAGTTCATTTCAGTAGTCCATATGGCTTAGTCCCTATTCAAATACAGCAACTTCATCATGAAGATTTCAATTACGTATTTGTATTTCCAATATGTAACTCTAGAAGAAAGATGACAAAATTTGGATGTCCAGCATTTGTAAGCCTGATTATATCTGGATATTTTATCACTGAAATAGAATAGTTTTACCCCTTGTTGCCTCCATTTCATAAAGAAAATGATAGAAAGGTTTTTGTTATTCATAGAATCATAGAATGGTAGGTGTTGGGAGAGACCTCTGGAGATCATTGAGTCCAACTTCCATGCCAGTACAGGAACACCTAGGGCAGGCCACACAGGAAGAGATCCAGGTGGGTCTTGAAAGTCTCCGGAGCAGGAGACTCCACAACCCCTCTGGACAGCCTCATCCCGTGCTCTGTCACTCACAGTAAAGTTTTTCCTTACATTGAGATGGAACTTCCTGTGCTTCAGCTTGTGCACATTACCTCTTGTACTCTCACAGGGCACAAATGAAAAGAGGACTGGCCCCTTATACTGACACCACCCTTCAGATATTTTTAAGTATTAATAAAATCCCCTCTCAGTCTTCTCTTCTTCATGCTAAACAGTCCCAGGGCTCTCAGCCTTTCCTCATAAAAGAGATGTTCCAGTCCCTTCATCATCTTTTCAGCTCTTTCTGTTGGACTCTTTCTAGTATTTCCCTGTCCCTCTTGAACTGGGGAGACCAGAACTGAACACACTACTCCATATGTGGTCTCACTAGGGCAGAGTAGAAGGGGAGGAGAACCTCCCTCAACCTGCTGGACACACTCATCTTTATGCACCCCAGGATACCACTGGCCTTCCTGACCACAAGGGCACATTGCTGTTCCATGAATAACTTATTGTTCACAAGGACTCCAAGGTCCCTCTCCATGGAGCTGCTTTCCAGAGGGTCTACCCCTAACCTGTACCAGTACATGGTGTTGTTCCTACCCAGGTGTAGGACTCTACACTGATCCTTGTTGAATTCCACTTGCATTTGCCCAGCTCTCCAGTCTGTCCAGATCTCACTGGATGGCAGCACAGCATTCCGGTGTATTGGCCACTCCTCCCAGTTTAGTATCATCACCAAACTTGCTGAGGGTATGCTCTATCCCTTCATCCAGGTCATTGATGAAGATGTTGAATAAGACTGGACCCAGAACTGACCCCTGGGGAACACCACTACTTAGAGGTCACCAGCTGGACTCTGCACCACTGATCACAAGCCTCTGAGCTCTATTGTTCATCCAGTTCTCAACCCATCTCACAATCTGCTCTTCTAAGCCACACTTCCTGAGCTCACCCATTAGGATGTTATGGGAGACACTAGCAAAAGCTTTGCTGAAGTCAAGGTGGACAACATCCACTGCTCTCCCTGCATCTACCATTCAGTCACACCACTACAGAAGGCTATTAGATTAGTCAGACATGAATTCTCTTTAGGAAATCCATGCTAGCTCCTCTTGATAACCTTCTTTTCTTCCATGTACTAAGATATGATCTCCAGAATGAGATGCTCCATTACCTTTCCAGGGATGGAGATGAGGCTGACTGGTCTGTAATTACCAGGGTCTTCTTTTTGCCCTTTTTGAAGACTGTGACAGTGGCTTTCCTCTAGTCCTCAGATACCTCACTTATTCTCCACGATCTTTCAAAAATCATGGAGAGTGGTAGAGCAACAACATCGGCAGCTCCCTCAGCACTTGTGGATGCAGCCCATCAGGGCCCATGGATTTGTGTATATTCAGTTTCCCAAGTGCTCTCTAATCCAGTCCTCATTGACCAGTGGAGAGACTTCCTCCCTCCAGGCTTTCACTCTTACTTCCAGGGCCTGGGGTTCCTGAGGGCTGGTCTTAGCAGTGCAGACTGAAGCAAAGAAGGCACTGACATATTTCTAGTTAAGCCTGGCATTAAATACCAGGTATTATTTTTGGCAAAGAAGTAGTCTTCCAAAAGGCACACACACTGGTTTGAAGGTGTCAAAGGGAAGATTATCTGCTGTGTGCCTCAATTGTTGATCCAGGAAATAAATACATTCTCTTTAACATTGAAAAATTTCACTTTGAGTTTGTCTGCTTGCACCTTTCAGCCCTTTGTTTTTGTTTTGTTCATTTCAATAAGAAAATCAACCATTTAGTACCAGTAATTTTTCACTTCTGTGTTGAAGTACTCAAAGTCATATCTCCATCTCTTTCCTACAAGCTAAACCACTGAACTCCTGTGTTCATCCACCTGACATTTTCTCTAATTCCTGAACAGTTTTCTGGTTATCTTTTGGATTACTCTCATTTTTAGTTGATGAGGCTTTCTACAAGCAACTGACACCAGCTTTGCAATTACAGGTCCTGGTTCTTAGAGGGGATTTTAACTACCCAGATAATTTCTGGAAGGCCCACTCAGCCAGCCAGTCACAATCCAGGAGTTCCTCCTGTGTGTTGACAATAACTTCTTAATGCAAATGGAGGATGAGCCAGCTAAGAGAGGAGCATGTCCGGATCTTACATTCACTAACAAGGATGGTTTGGTTGAAGCGGTGAAGGTTGAGGGCAGACTTGGCTGCAGCAACCATGAGATAGTGGAGTTCAGGAACTTGTGAGGCAGGAACAGAATACCAAGCAGAATCAGAACCCTGGTCTTCAGCAGGGTCAACTTTGGCCTTTTCAAGCAATTGCTAGGGGAAATCCCATGGGACAGGGTACTAGAAGGTAAAGGGGCTGAAGATAGTTGGTTAACATTCAAGCACCACTTCTTCCAAGCTCAAGCTCAGAGCATCTCAACAGGTAGGAAATCAAGAAATGGAGCCAGGAGACCCACACGGTTAAATAGGGAACTGCTGGGCAAACTCAAGTGGAAGAAGAGAGTCTATGGATCACGGAAGGAGGGGCTGGCCACCTGGGAGGAATATAAGACAATCAGAGGATGTAGGGAGGCAACCAGGAAAGCTAAGGCCTCCTTGGAGTTAAACCTTGCAAGAGAGGTCAAGGACAACAGAAAGGGCTTCTTCAAATACATTTCAGTTCAAACCAAGACTAGAGGCAATGTGAGCCCACTGATGAATGATGCAAGTGCCCTGGTGACAGAGGATACAAAGAAGGCAGACTTACTGAATGCCTTCTTTGTCTCTGTCTATGCTGCTGGAGGGTGTCTTCAGGAGCCCTAGTGCCCTGAGGCCCCAGACAAAGTCAGGATGAAGGAGGAGTTTGCTGTGATTGATGACAGGTGGGTTAGGGACCAATTAAGCAATCTGGACATCCACAGATCCTGATAGACCCTGATGGTGTGCAGCTGTGGGTGCTGAGGAAGCTGGTGGAGGTCATTTCTAGGCCACTCTCCATCACCTTTGGTAAGTTGTGGGGGAACAGGAGAGGTGCCTGAGGACTGGAGGAAAGCAAATGTTACTCCAGTCTTCAAAAAAGGTAAGAAGGAGGACCCGGGTAACTATAGACTGGTCAGCCTCGCCTCCACCCCTTGAAAGGTGATGGAAGAACTTATCCTCTAGGCATATCAAGGATAAGAGGGTCATTAGGAGCAGTCAACATGGTTTTACCAAGGGGAACTCATGCTTCACCAACCTGATAGCCTTTTATGAGGACAAAATCAAGGTGGTTAGATGATGGCAGTGCAGTGGATGTGGTTTAACTTGATTTCAGTAAAGCATGTGACACTGGCCCCCACAGCATGCTTGAAGCTAAACTGAGAAAGTGTGGTCTGGATGATCAGGTAGTGAGGTGGACTGTGAACTGGTTGAAAGCTCTAAGTCAGAGAGCTGTGGTCATTGGGGCAGAGTTTGGTTGGAGGCCTCTATCTAGTGGAGTCCCTCAAATGTCAGTACTGGGGCCAGTATTATTCAATATATTCATCAATGTCCTGGATGAGGCCACAGAGTGCACTGCCAGCAAGTTCACTGATGATACAAAACTGGGAGGAGTGGCTGAGACACCAGCAGGCTCTGCTGTCATCCAGCGAGACTTGGACAGCCCGGAGAATTGGACGGGGAGAAATTTAATGAACTAAAGACACAGTAACTGACAAACGCATACAGTCTATTAATTTATGGCTTTGTAACTGGTGTCACCGTAACAATTTTGGGTTCTTTGACAATGGGATGGTTTATACAGCACCAGCTTTGCTGGCATCTCATGGGGGGGACCTTTCAAAAAGGGGGAGAAGAGACTTTGCACAGGAGATTGCACAGCTGATTGACAGGGCTTTAAACTAGATGTGAAGGGGGAATGGGAGATAACTGGACCAGCCAGGAATAAGTCCAAGGGAAGCATGCCAAGGCTAAAAACCTGATTGACTAGTGTTGATTCTTGCTCTGCCATTTTATTTGAGACAAAGGCTAGAAATTTAGAAATCATAGAAGCACCTGAAAGGGGTTTGGAAGGAAATGGGGGGCACACTCACAAAAAGATACTGGTATCATTAACTCATCTGAAGTGCATTTATACCAATGCACGCAGTATGAACAACAAACGGGGAGCTTGAAGCCATGATGCACCAAGATAAGATGTAGTGAAGCAATGCAGGGAGAAGATTTGGAGGGCCGAAGTGCAGCTACAGCTCAACTTAGCTATGGCTGTTAAGGATAATAAAAAATGTTTCTGTAAATTCATTAACAACAAAAGGAGAATTAGGGAAAATCTCCATCATTTATTGGATGCAGAGGGAAACAGTAACAAAGGATGAGAAGGTTGAGGTGCTTAACGCCTACTTTGCCTCAGTCTTCAGTAGTGGAAGGAGCTACACTCTGGACATCCAGCCTCATAAGCTGGGAGACAGGGAGGGAAAGCAGAATGAGGTTATTATGATTAAAGAGGTGGTGGCCAGTGACCTTCTATGCCACTTGGATGCACACAAATCTATGGGACCAGATGGGTTACACCCCAGGGTGCTGAAAGAGCTGGCAGTTGTGCTTGCCAAGAAACTTTACATTATTTATCTGAAATCCTGGCTAACTGGGGAAGTCCCAATGGACTGGACGTTAGCAAATGTGACCCTCATCTACAAGAAAGGCAGAAAGGAGGATCCACGTAACTACAGACCTGTCAGTCTGACCTTGGTACCAGGGAAGGTCATGGAGCAGATCATCTTCAGTGCTCTTACAAGCCATATAGAGGGCAACCAGCGGATCAGGGCAAGTCAGCATGGGTTTAGGAAAGGCAGATCTTGCCTGACAAACCTGATCTCCTTCTATGACAAGATGACCCGACTATTGGACGAGCGAAAGGCTGTGGATGTGGTCTACCTGGACTTCCAGAAGGCTTTTGACACTGTTCCCCATAGACTTCTAATGGAAAAACTGGCTGCTCATGACCTGGATGAGAATAAGATCTGCTGGATCAAGCACTGTCTGGACGGACGGGCCCAGAGAGTAGTGGTCAGTGGTACTAAATCCAGCTGGCAGCAGCTCACAAGTGGCCTTCATCAGGGCTCACTGTTGAGACTGATTCTATTTAACATCTTTATTGATGATCTTGATGAGGACATCTTGATGAGTCTACCATCAGTAAATTCGCAGATGACACCAAGTTAGGCAGGTGTGTCGATCTGTGTGAGGATAGGGAGGCTCTCCAGAGAGACTCAGACAGACTGGATCGCTGGGCCACTGCTGATGGTGTGAGTTTCAACAAGGCCAAGTGCCAGGTCCTGCACTCGGGCTGCAGCAACCCCATGCAAAGCTACAGGCTTGGGGCAGTGTGGTTGGAGAGCTGTCTGGCGGAGAGGGATCTGGGGGTTATAACAGACAGGCGAATGAATGTGAGCCAGCAGTGTGCCCAGGTGGCCAAGAAAGCCATTGACAACCTGGCCTGTATTAGAAACAGTGTGACCAGCAGAAGCAGGGAGGTGATTGTCCCCCTGTACTCAGCACTGGTGAGGCCTCACCTTGAGTACTGTGTCCAGTTTGGGGCACCTCAGTACAAGAGAGATATCGAGGTGCTGGAGCGGGTGCAGAGGAGGGCAACAAAGCTGGTCAAGGGACTGGAGAATAGATCATATGAGGACCATTTGAAGGAGCTGGATCTGTGTAGTTTGAGGAAGAGGAGGCTGAGGGGAGACCTCATCACACTCTACAACTACCTGAAAGGACATTGTAGAGAGGCTGGTGCTGGTCTCTTCTCATGGGTAATTAGGGACAGAACCAGAGGGAATAGCCTCAAGCTGAAACAAGGTAGGTTTAGACTAGATACTAGGAAAAAATTCTTCATGGAAAGAGTGGTGAGATACTGGAATAGGCTGTCCAGGGAGGTGGTTGAGTCACCATCCCTGGATGTGTTTAAGCATCGCTTAGATGTGGTGTTGGGGGCTATGGTCTAGGGGTGAACTTGTAGAGTAGGGGTAATGGTTGGACACTGTAGTGTGTCTGTCTGAGCTGCTTTTCCCCACCCAGCCCTCACGCTACAGCACTGGGAGCTGGAGGGTGTTGATAACACACTCGTGTTATGACTGCCAGTGCTCACACAGCACCAGAGGATGGGGGGGGCAAGATCAGGGAGGGGATACAGCCGACCTGAGCTGACCAGGGGGATATTCCATACCATATGACGTCAGCTCAACTATAAAGGGAGAGGGCAGGAGGAGGATGGTGGGGCATTCGGCTTTGTCCTCCAAGCGGCTGCTTCGTGTTCCTGGAGCCCTGCTTCCTGGACTCGGCCCGACATCGCCTGCGGACGGGAAGTAAAGAATAACATCTTATCTATCATAACCCACATCTCTTTCCATCTTATTCTCTCCCTGCATGCCATGCTGAAGGGGATCAGGGGAAGTGATAGAAGGGCTTCGTGGGCACCTGGTACCATGCCAGGGTCAACCCACCACAGACATGATGATCTCAAGGGTCTTTTCCAACCTAAATGATTCTGTGATTCTGTTCTGTGATTATACCAAGCAGCATTAAATAGTTAATGAAAATCATTAGTTCTACACAATTTACCATTACTAAGCAAACCTGAATCTCATCAAGGGATGCAATTGAATCTGCCTGACAGTTTATATTTTCCATGTAAGAGTTCTGTTGAATGTTAACTGCATTCTTCACTTTTAACTGTAGTTATTTTTTCTTCCAAAAATTACAACTAATAGTGGACTATTGAACTTAAAGATGTTCATCTAGTTTCAGAATGAATTTATAGAAACAAGTTGTGGAAGATGTACAATCCATGATAAAGGAGCAAACAGGGGCTTAGAGCCCCCAGTGTGCGGGCTTCCAGAATCCTGCTGAAACAGAGCAGAAAACAGCTATGTTCAAGCCATTTCCTTTATGTTACCGACCTCTGAAATCAGTTTGATCTGACAAGGTTGCAGGGCACATGATTCCCTCATGTCATCCCACAACAAAAGGACAGAGCAAGACAAACTTTCTATAGAGCTGCAGAGAGGAAATCACCAGCAACGTAAAAGAAAGTTATCAGGCAACTGCAAAACAGCTCTCCTAGTCTAAGACAGACATGATATGCTCTAATACAGTAAAATATTTCATACAGTTATTAATTAAAAATAAGCAAGGTCTTACAACATCATTATTTCAAAGGCATGCCTAATGGCAATTTAAAAAACAAATCCAAAACAGAACAAACAACCAAAACCAACCAACTAAAGAAAATCAACAAACACAACAAAAGCCCAAAACCAACCAAACAAAAACCAAACCAAACAAAAACTAAGCAACTAACCAAAAAAACCCAAACCTAAAAAAAAAAAAAAGAACAAACAAAAAAAAAACCAAATGAGACATGAAAGTCTTCATAAAAGAATTCAAATTAAAGTCACATTTTGTTGTCTTGTCAAAAGCTTCTGCCTTTCCTTATTCCCCGTAAGTACAGAATCCACCTACAAGGTTACAGGAAATACTGAGAACACAGAGCTGGTCTCAAGCATAGTAATCTGTTACTTTCTGCTGAAGAACTATCAAAAAATACCCAGACCATGGAGTTACAAAGACTAGTGCAAACAGCATGGCCACAACCTTAGAGAACATAGCATGCATTTGTGCACTGCAAGAGTGAAACCTCCAAAGTGAACAAAGTTTCTTCTGTCTGAATATAACTGGCTGAGGCCAGCAGCCAAAATAACCAAATAGTCTAACTGTGCTTTTACAGTAAATTATGTAATTTTACTGCTGTAGATCCTATTACCAGATGACATCATATTTTTGAGCTAATGCTTGAAACTTCTGGCTGAAATCTACTATTGTGAGCACACTGTCAAAAGTCTGTAGCTAAGGTGTGTACTGAATTACTACCCTGCATTTTGAACTTCATTACTAAATGCACAAACTACTACAAAGTAGTAAAATATAGTCATATAAAAGCTCATTTTTCCTCAGAAAATGAAGTGTTAGAGTCTAATATATGCTACCTTAAAATAAAAAGAAACAAACCACCATAAATGGTTTAAATATAGTTAGTGCTTGTTGCATATTTTAGCTGAGAGGAGATAGAAAAGGCAACTGGTTTTTTTGTTTGTTTGGTTTTTTTAATAAATTGAACTGTAATTACAATGAAATGGGGATATATTTATGAAATGTATGGAATATAATAGTCAGATAATATCTTATGAGGAAAGTACGACTCACAAAATAATCTTTAGTCATCATACAAGCAGTCCGCAAGGCATCACACAAAGTGAGCACAGGAACAGATTAACATAGTAGCCGCTCCCTATAAAACCAATTTTTTTAACTGTTTGCACAACTCATGTTGTATCAGAGGAATAATTTCTGTTGATAACTACACTTATTATTCACTGGAAGTCACAAAAATTAAACATACCATAAACTGTCAGCAGTGTATTACAATGCAGGGATCACAACTGACTGAATTCAGGAAACTGAGCCTAATATGGGGCTATTTGTGCCTACATTTTTAAGAATATACCACTGATTCATTTACAAAGTATATTTTACAATTTTTTGGCTTTGACTTGACTCTTAAAAATAGAGGTGGAGGACACTTCTGAGAACTCAAAATGAGAAAAAAATTGGAGGAACTGAACAAGTAAGGATGTTAAAAAAGAGTAAAGGGCAAAGGAATAATAGTATTAAGAAAAAGTTTAACACAATGCTACAATGCTGCTTAGCCAGATAAACATTTACTGCACATTATGTAAACTTCTCTGAATAATATCAACCCATACATGCTACAGTAAAGAAGATCTTAAGGTCTTAAGTTTGTATACAACAGTCTTCACAAAATATAGGATACAAAAACAAACAGGCTCACTAAACATATCTTCTGGAAAGGGGTGTAAACACTGTAATATTATTCAGCTTATTTCCCTTTCCAAGAGAGTTTTAAAGACTGAAGGCAAATCTACCATTCTTGATTTACTCTATTCATAAACAGAACAAGAGCATTTAGGACAACATCTGCCTGAATTTATCACCAAATGTTCTCTCTAGCCACAATTTGTAAATAAATCTCCTTGGCTTTAAAAACTAAGATATCTGATCTCTTCTGGATCTAATTTCCAGTGATGTTGGTATCCAGCACAGACAAAAGCATAAATGTACTCCACCACACATTTCAAAATGCTGAATTTCTTTTTAGATTGTGGCAACAAATTAATAAATGCTGTTTTTCTAAACCTATGCTTATTTTACTTTCTGTACTGATTACTTTTCAGTCTCATTAAAAATGGTCATTAGATTGACTGTTTCATCCAGATTTGTTTCAAGGGAATCTAATCTTTATATAATCAGATGCTTTTCTGTGTGGTTAGATTTCAGATTCTAAAAAGCTAAGTTATATCCTAATCTTTTCACCTTCCCAACCTTTTCACCTTACCATACAATCCAAGTCTACTAAAAGTGTTTGACTTTAACAATATAGCTAATGTGATAAGAAAGCACAGAGAAGGAGCTGCTGATTTCATGGTTGTAAAATTAAGCATTGAGATTCAAATCTCCAAGGGAAAAAATAACATACATGGCCCCTTTTTACATTGCTCCTTCTCTCCTTTCTTTTTAGCTTTTCTTTATTTTACTCACAGGATCTTAAATTTAAAAATAGACATATAGGAGCTTTGTAATTGCAGTACTTTAGCCATAACATTACCAAACATTATATTTAGAATTACTGTAAGAGGAACCAGATCAATTCTATGTGGTTTTATTTTTTTTTACTCAATCAGAAATCCATGGATAATCACATCTGCTTTGCTGTCAAATACACGATAAGCATGATACCCATCACTTATGTAAAAATAATTTTACAAGTAGATGATCTAAGTAAACAGAAGTTCCATAAACACACAAACCACGCAACATTTATTAACATATATGACTCCCCTATATAATCCCTTATGCAATATATAAGTAGCAGCTTATACGAGATGTTTTTAATTTCTCTGCTGTCAGATACAAAGCACTTGGTTTCAGAGCAAGAAGTTGAAATTTGCATGGATCACTACAGTGGCTTAAAAAGCATGTAACATAGTTCCACTCCATGCACTGTGTATCTCATTAGATACATCTGCCAACTGTATGTCACGGGATAGGACCTGCTTAGTTAATCTCCCATAATCCTACTGTTACTCTGCTTTTCCAAGCATCTGCCACTCACAGTTCTCCTTCCTCACAATTTCATTCGTCTTGGCAGGCAGCTCTGCAGGAATGACCAGCAGCTGCTGTGTCTGCAGATCCTGGCAGTAGATGACAACAGCGTGTTATACATGTTGGAGACGCAAGCGCTGCCTATTGCAGTGTGCTCTCTGAAGGGTTCTAAATCAAAAAGCAGCCAGGCTATTGAAGTTTCAGTTATTTAAATGAACAAAAATAACAAATGGTATAAAATTAGGTCTCACTCCGCCTTCCAGAATAGGCAAAGGCATTTCAGTACAAACTAGAGGTCCGGCTTGTTGAGAACAGAGAGCTTGATAAACTGGGTCGCACTTATTAATGACAATTAGTTTAAGCTAGTATAACAATTAGCTTAAGCTATTATAAACACTTCAAAAGAATTTTAAAAACTAGGCTTACAGAGTGCCTTATAGATAGTAATGAGCCCTCACAGGATTATTAGCAATGATACTGGTAGGGAAGATCTTAATAATACCCATCCCACTGCTAGCAGTATGCCCACAACTGCAAATAGATTTACATGAAGAAAGAACAGAATCACAGCATCATACAATTGTTTTTGTTGAAAGAGACCTTTAAGATCATCAGGTCTTAAGTGTTAACCCAGCACTGCAAAGTCACCACTAAACCACGTCCTCAAGTGCCACATCTATATGTTCTTTAAACACCTCCAGGAATGGTGACTCCACCGCATCCCTAGGCAGCCTGTTCCAGTGCTTTACAACCCTGTCTGTGAAGAACTCTTTCCTAATATCCAACCTAAACCTCCCCTGATGCAACTTAAGGCTGTTTCCTCTTGTACTATTGCTTGTTTCTGGAGTGAACAGACTAACCCTCACCTTGACCCAACCTCCTTTAAGGTACTTGTAGAGAGCAAGAAGGTCTCCCCTCAGCCTCCTGTTCTCTGGGCTAGACAACCCCAGTTCCCTCAGCTGCTCTTCATAAGACTCCTTCTCTAGACATTCACCAGGTTTGCTAACCTTCTTTGGACATGCTCTAGCATGTTAATATCTTGCTTGTAGTGAGGGGACCAAAACTGAACACAGTATTCAAGGTGTGGCCTCACCAGTGCTGAGTACAGGGGCAAGACCACTTCCCTTCTCCTGCTGGACACACTGTTTCTGATGCAGGCCAGGATGCTGTTGGCTTTCTTGGACACCTGGACATAATGCTGGCTCATATTCAGCCACCTGCCAACCAACACCTCCAGGTCCTTTTCAGGCAGCTTTCCAGCCACTCCTCCCCAAGCCTGTAGTGTTGCCTAGGTTGTTGTGACCCAAGTGCAGGACATGGCACTTGTCCTTGTTGAACCTCAGACCATCAGCCCATTGATCCAACCTGTCCAGATCCCTCTGTAGTGCCTCACTACCCTCAAGTAGATCAACAGTCCTGCCCATCTTGATGTCATCTGCAAACTTGCTGAGAGGGCCCTTGATCCTCTTATCCAGATCGCTGATGAAGATATTAAAAGACAATGAAACCCTCTAGATCAATTTATAGCCTGTATGTTGAGGAATAAACTCTCTGTATGAGAGTTTATTATTGCCCAGTTTTTACAAACAGAATCAAGATTTTCTTTTCTCCAACATAAAAACTGCACAAACTTTAAAATAGCTTTAAAAAAAAAAACCCAAAAGGAAATACCACAGAGCATGCAGTCCTTTTTGCACCACAAGCTCACAGAGTGAAAACACCACTATTTCTACATTCTCAGGCCAGTAGCTAACCAGTTGCTTGTTACCTTTGAATCCACTAAGTGAAGATGCAAAATGTTATTTTCACAAAGGATGTAATGTTTAAATTTGGAGCTTTGTATCAAAGTTGTATCAAAAGGTGACTTCTAGCTCCTGAAAAGCTGGGGTTTTTCACAACATAGCAGACTCTGTATTCCAAGAGTATGGTATGTCCGTGTCCCAGTGTTGCTGGGAGGGGGCTGCCCAGTGCCCTGTTGCCATCATGGCCAGTTACAGCTGGTTCCAACCACATCCAACAGCCCCACTCCACTGCAGGACATAGCTGTACCCATCAATCATGCCTCTGTGAAAGCATATTTAAGAAAAGGTGAAAAAAAGCTGCATAGACAGAGGAAGAGGAAACAAAAGGAGTGAGAAACAGCAGAGACAACATCCAGGTCAGAGAAGGAGGAGCCATTTTAATTAGCAATGTATTCAACTAATGTTCCTCAAGCTGAGTCTGCTTTGCCCATAGTGGCAATTGGTAAATGGTCTCCTCATCTTGATCTCTCCTCCTCCCACCTATTGAGGCAAGGCAGTGAGGAAACAGCTGGGTGGAAGTTTGGCCCTTAGCCAGGGCTAACCTACCACACTGGGTCAAACGCTTAATGAGCAGCTTCCAGTTTTACAAGGGCAACCACCACAGCAAGTGTCCAAACACTTTTTGTCAGGAAAAGCTTCTACATTCCAGACATAACAATATATTTCATCACAAGGCCTGTTTTGACCTAATTTTGTCTAGAGAGAGCTGACAGGATACTTACTGCCAAAAACATGAAGCCAGTAAACTGAAAGCAAGCTTGAATCCGGAATTCCAGACTGCACCAGCACAAACCTCATTCTGAATATACTTGAGGTATACTAAGTTCTGTAAGACCATGACTGACAACTATACCTGACCAAAGATTTAAATGTCTCCTAATACAACTAAACCAAAGTACAATCCACTATGTACCTGTCTGATACAATATGCTTAGTGCACAAATGATAATGCAACATTCATTTTAAGATGAAAGAATTAATTTAATCTGAGTTATTAAAAAATGTAACTGATATAGTCAGTGCACATCTTTTTCAATATGCAGTTTGAGTGGTGGCTGACCTTCTTATCTTGAAAATATGTAAACGTACAGAACACTCTTCAGAGACAGAATTCAGTGACACAAAGTGACAGAAAAAAAAACCAAACCTAACAGTTATTCTTTACTTCTTCCAGAAAACATCTTTTCATTTAGCCAAGCCTCAGCAGCATTGGTGTTTTAACACCTCCAGAACACTGGAAAACGAGAGACTTTTAATGGTTATATGCATTCAATGCTCTAGACCCACTAAAACAACTGTTGCATAAATCAAAATATTTTAAAAAGCCCTAACAGACCTAAAACCAAACCACTGTAGAAATATCCCTACTCTTTCCCTTCCAAGACAGGACAGCTGTACATAGCCTGGAGCTAATCTGACTATAGGGTATATGAAGATATCAAGAAGAAATGCAGAGATTGAGAGCCATGAGGGGTACACAGATTCTCTAATTTTTAATATCTTTTTAATTTTATTTATTTATTTATTTTAAAATAGAAGCCTAAGGCAGAGAGCAGATAGGTCCAAAAATCAAGTTTCACCTTTCTTCTCAAGAAATTATAATCAATGTACATCAGAAAACATTAAAAAAGTCACTTAGGCCAGTGGGATCAGAATGACAACAAGGTCTTTTGTGCTGGTCAGAAACTGAAAGTTGTATCAAAGGGTGCAAATGAGAAGAGTAATAGACATCCACAGAACAGGTTAGACATGGCATCAAAAGGAGAAGAAATGCCAATATATAACATGAGCTCTATGCATCATCATTCCTCTCTCTCATTACTAAAACCCAGTGTCTAATCACTTCACAGACTGGAAAGGGAAGAATAAAGCCACAGGCAATACGGAGATCCAGATGCAATCATCTGCTTCTTCTGATAATACTGCTTTCCAGCAAATAGTTCAAAAGACTAAATGAGAGAGTAGAAAATAATTTCTACAGCAAACATCATCAGAAATACTAGCTAAGACAATCCTTAAATTTTTCACTACTTTAGAAAAGACCAAGGAGAAACATGATGTTTGATGCAGGGATGTTCCTTGTCTTCATAGTGGATTAATATTAAGTATTAATATTAAACTGCAGCATGAGAGAGGAAGGGAGGCAAAAAGGAATCTTGGTTGATACTGAAATAGTCTTCCTAGTCAGATTATGGGATGACCCTCACAGGAGGTTTCTGAAAAGAAATTAGGCAAAAATTTACCTGGATTAACAGGAATCAATCCTTCAAGCATGAACTAAATGATCTTGTGAGGTCTATACAAACCTGACTTTTTGTTATGTTAGTGCCAAATGCTTCCTCTATCAAGACCAACAGCAGTGAACATAAGTGATAAATAAGTGATAATCATCTCTTGCAGAAGTGTGACTCACAGATAGAATCCTTGTTGCTTATTTAAGAAAATGACAAATAAAAGTTGTTGTTTTTTTTTTATTTAGCCAATTTGCAGGGTAAGATGCTGTCATTTTTACAGATACAGCTTTCGTAAGACAGATCACACGTGGTATGCTGACCATCACATTTAAATGAAGCTAAAGGGATCTATCAAAACATATTCTAAAACATATTCTGTATGGTGACACCTTACCTTGAATATTATCTTCAGTTTTGGGCATAATTTTTTTAATGATGATACCAACAATCTACAGAGGTTGGGGAAAGCACAAGAACAGCTCATGCTGGAAACATGACCTAGCTTGAGAAAACAAAAAGAACTACAAAGAGAAGAATGTGTAAAAATAAGGTAGCAACCTTTCAGTATGCAAATAAAAATCACTGTCAAGAATGCGGTTATGAACTTTTCTTTATGACTATTTGAACTCCACAGAAAGGAGGAATGGGATTTAATTTGTAGCAAGGTTATATTGCTTACACACTAGAAACAGGACTTTTACCTATATATACAGTGGAAAAATTCTATGATTCCATTGAAGAGGATGGATATGTTAGAGTGTCCTACCTTGGACACCTTGAAGAACATATTTCTGTGTTCTCCAATTTATATAAGGGGTGTTCTAAGTAGACTTTAGCAGGTCTCATTGAACTGAATTGGTTGAGGTCAGATTATCTTCAAGCAGTTATACTTTTGTGTGACCAAACAACCTTGGAAGAGTTAGACCCACAGGTTAAATTCAGCCATTAAAAATATCTGTACCTGATTCAGAAGGAACAAATCAGAAATTAAATATATTTTGTAGTGAAATAGATTAGAAATTGATCCTCTGTAAAAATGTCTGATGATTCATGAAATAATAATTTTTATACAAAAATATCTACATTTATACAGATAAAGTTTCATTAAAATATCTGAATTTTAAATAGTATCATCAATAACAAAAGACAAACAAAAACAACCACACCCCACACACCCAAACCTGTGAATGACTGGTGTAAGATGTAAGTAAGACCATCCATATCTGGAAAAATACCATATTCTTTCTGGAGGTCTTCTGGTAACCTTGGTGATTTCTAAACTGCTCAAACTCAATACTCAGCAACATAAAATTAGTTGTAACTCAAAGATTATATATTGTTTGACTCCAAAATAGATACATCAACACATTCATGGTTTCTTCAGATGAATGACTTTTATGTACTGAAAAGTGCTGTAGGTACTCTTGAAATTATCAAAGCTTTTATACATGTCAGGCAGAACAAAGTCCCTCTCCCTGAAACTTGTCCTCCTGAAGACCAGTACAAAACTCTTGCTCAGAGGCACTAAAGTTTATTTTATAACTCTCATTGTTTTTTTGGTCCTGTTTACTGACTGCTTTGTGAAGAGGAGAAAACTGTCCCAAGGACAGACAACATGTAGTAACTCCTTCATAATGAAATGGCAAAAAGGCTGTAACACTACATTGGCTGCAAGAGCTCAAGATCTTCAGCATATAGGCCGTGGCTATTTGTTACAACACATTTCTGCCAGTAAAATGTCAGAGATCCAAATAGAACCAATATGTTATCAAGGACAAGCAGCAGTCTTCCACAGATTGAGATTACATCCCATCAGAGCAATCTGCAGTTTATGTTTCCAAGAGGTATTGTTAAGCTCAACTTGGGTGAGGAAAAATGTGTTGGCTTGAACAGGCATACCTTGAAATCCCACCTGTGAAGTCAGCACTATACCCATTTCATTAATTTTTCCACTCTTCTCCAGTGCCAGAGTCACTGTGACTCAGGTTTACAATGACACAGTGTTCTGCATTTCTTCTACTCAGATATTTTATAAACAGATTGTTAGTCAATAGAAGTTTCAGGCACTTTATCCACATTTTCAGGGTGATGTGAAAATGTCATAATGTGACTGTCTCTCACTTTGGAACATGCAATACTCAAATCATGCAGAAAAGAGCCTTCATGAGCTTTGCTGTGTTCCAAATCAATGATCAACAACTACAAGCAAGATCTTGCCATTATGATAGCTACTCTAATGAAACTTTCAGCTCAGTACTAAGTTGTGGGCAAACACAGCAGACAGAATTTTAGGAACTAGAAGGACAAGTGTAGACAAAGTAGAAACTGTCACTATCCTAATCAGTGTGTGCTCTTCTAGCCTTCCTCTAGTTACATATTTAGAATAGGAGACAGCAGGACAGAAGGGAAGAAGAC
This sequence comes from Todiramphus chloris collaris, assembly GCA_025345505.1. NCBI lineage: Eukaryota > Metazoa > Chordata > Aves > Coraciiformes > Alcedinidae > Todiramphus > Todiramphus chloris. The sequence goes on from JANVCC010010406.1 coordinate 33,743,636, forward strand.
ACACAGATAAGAGGTAGAAAGGGAGGGGATGAACAAGTAAAACAGTTATAAGGATTGTGAATGAAGAAAACACAGAAAAATGAAAAAAAACCAAACAACAAAACAAAAACACCACAGGAATTACTGGCAGAGGATTCTGCCATTCATAACTAATGGCTTAAGGTACCTAGGAGAAGCTGGATCACAAAGTCAAAGATATTATAGTGTCTGTTTGAAAACTCATGTAGTCACAGACAAACTTTCCATGACCATGTAAAAAATGAAATGAAAATCCATGATGATAAATAAGAATGCAGGGTTTAAATACTAATTAAAAACTAAAAACCTGAAAAAAATAAAAAAGTTCTGTAACATTATTCTCATGTAACAAGTAGAGTATTTACAGAAGACTAAGTCTTGTGGAATAGAAATAGGTCAGCTGTTAAAAAAGATACTTTGAAGACAAATTATTCATTATTCCCTGTATTTGTGTAAGCTTTTTGATTGCTTATTATTAACTGTAATATCATATAAAATTGAGCAAATAATGCTGAAGTTGCTGCTTTCACACTATTCCTTCTTACTAATCCTGTTCCCCCTTGTACATTTCTCAGTGTAAATTGGGTCACTCTTCTGTTTCTCACTGCAAACTTCTTTTACAGTCTCATTTTTTCTGTCTTCCTTCCAGCTCAGAACTGTATTTGCTGCTTTGCTACTTTTTTTTCCCAAACCAAAATCATCATTCCCACCTCACAATATATACAGACACAGCACACACTTCTACATACAAAAGGTAACAAAGCAATCCACTAGGAAAGGAAAAAAATAGCACGTTGAAGTTAAAATACTGAGTACCATCTACTTGATTATTTGTCAGCTAATAGATTAAGTATTAGTTTGAGGAAGAGGAGGCTGAGGGGAGACCTCATCACTCTCTACAACTACCTGAAAGGACATTGTAGAGAGGTTGATGCTGGTCTCTTGTCTCAGGTAATTAGTGACAGAACCAGAGGGAATGGCCTAAAGCTGAAGCATGGTAGGTTTAGACTAGACAGTAGGAAAAATTCTTAACAGAAAGAGTGGTAAGATACTGGAATAGGCTGCCCAGGGAGGTGGCTGAGTCACCATCCCTGGATGTGTTTAAGCATCGCTTAGATGTGGTGTTGGGAGCTATGGTCTAGGGGTGAACTTGTAGAGTAGGGTTAATGGTTGGACATGATGATCCCAAGGGTCTTTTACAACCTAAATCATTCTGTGATTCTGTGTAATAATATCTTCCTCTCTATATAAAAGTTTATGTACAATTCAATTAATTCTCTTCACCAGTATGAGATTGGCTGTTAAGTTTCAATCACAACGGCAACTGCAAGTATGAAGAGAATTAGTGGTGGTGTTCAGTACTCCTTTGCAGAACTACTAGTCTAGCTCCACTGCTGCCTGTACCTAAAGACAGGGTAGGCACCCAGCTAGCACCTGCGCTAGGGCACCACACTGGCCCAACAGATGGGCTGCAGGGAGGGTCTGACAGAAGAACATTTATCATGTGTGTTTGCAGAGATGGTTTTCAGGACAAATTCTTGACTATGTTTTCTAACTAATATTTCTGTACTGAATGCACAGCTTCACATACATGATGCAAACTCTACAACCAGGAATGCTTGCTTTTGGTTCCTCTGTGGGATAAAATACATAGTAGGGGGCAATACACTGACATTCTGAAACAGAGATTTACTGTTCAAGTGGGTTAAAAAACAAGGTCTGTCTCAGACATGTCTTTGTCTTGTTATTTTTTAACTATATATATGCACACTCCATGGTTAATGTGACCTACAGCCCTGTAAATAGAATCTGAATTTATCTCTAACTAATTAATGTTTTTCCCTGGCATCATTACTGTCAGAAAGCACATCTTGGCTCATTCAACTGACATGGGTTCAGGCTGCATTATACATACTCCACTTCTTAAAAAAGCAGATGCTTTCAGCAAAAGTCAATTTTAACAGTTTAGATGAAAGTAGAACTTTAAAGCGCTAAAATTACTAAGAAGAAATCAGCCTATCCAAATAAACTCCTAATTAACAGAGGCTAAATGAAACTGAACTGCACTACAACCAAATTAAACATTTGTAAAGCAACTTCCACGAGCTTAACTTAATTGCTTTAACCAACCTAAATCACTTTAAATACAAACACCACTTACCCTCTTATGATATCAGCACATTCTCAATTTTTCCAATGAGCATTGGCAGCAATTCAGATCTGCACCATGAAAGCAAGAGTAACAGCTACAGGAAAGGCCCATGTTCCACAAAGGTGCCAGACTTTGTCTTTCTTTAGGTCTAAGAGAAGCTTTGTGAAACAGCATTAATAAATGTTGCCAGTATTGCCACATTTGTCTAATGCAGTGTGGTTTGGTAACCAGTTAAATGGCCTTTTCCCGTCTTTGTACTGTGAGTTTGTGGATCAAGTTAACGAAATCTGTATAAATTCCATTACTGGGTACAACCCTTTACATGAATATTTTCAGAAAACCATGTTTCATCTTAATATGGTATGTCAAAAGTCCGTTCTGAGGTTGTCTATGTGACAGGTATCAGGGCAGTTCTACCAACTTACACAGTGGGTAAAACAGGAAAGAGGGGAAAAAGCATCTGGCTTTGGAAGACAAACAATTGAATTGTCTAAATGAAGACCCGAACAGCCTCCTTCCCTGAATCACCTTCAGAACCACGGATGCATCTTTTTCCACTCAGTGTAGAAAGATGCCATGAGATGAGCTAATGAAACAGATATTCAGACTTACAAGTATGTGACCACAAAATTCCCATCCATACCTTTCCATCTTTGAAGATGTTATCCTTTGCTTATTAAGCACATCCTTCTGGACTTTTGAAAGAACAAAAGGAACACAAGCCATTGTTTTAAAGTGCTCACCTAAAAGACCACGTGACTTGAAACTTGCTATGCAACATTAATAATCCTGATTTATTTGGCCTCCAGTATCAACTCACTTTTAAACTTCACACATAAGTAAGATACATACAAAACAATTAAAAGACAAACATGTTGATATTAATAGGTAGCTTTCATGTAATACTTAAAGTCATTATATTTAAATGTCATATCTGGACACTCAATAAGATACCATGAAGACCTCAAATATTGAAAGCAATTAAATATTGATATCAAAATTAGCAGGAATGCAAAGCTATTAATGAAGATTAGATTCACAAGATCACATGTGAAGACACTGAAAATTTGGTGAGACAGATTAGGAAGATGGTACAGGAGAAAATACTCCAAAGTGCTGTTGAGACACTGTGTCTGAAGAATAGTTTTTTTGGTTTACATAAAAGTAAACATGCCAGTGAGTAAGAAAACATCAAGAACCAGTAAGATAAAATAAATATCACTTTTTAAAAGAGTTATTTTTTTGCTGTCTTCCATGTTGTATCACTGATGAAACAATTTTCACTCTTCTGTGTGGATCTCAACATGCAATTTACAGCATTCAAAAGTGCAAGCTTTATGATTCTTTCAAAGTTGAATATTTTACTATGAAAGACATTTTTCAAGGAAAGATGGTTGTAAACCAATCTGACTACAGTACATTCTGTTGAAGAAAAGAAGACGTGAGGAAACGGACTATGCACTATTGTAACAATTTATAGTTCCTTACACCATTTGAAACTCTTCCCAGCACATATTTTCATGCCTTCCCTCCCAAACACACCCCCATGCATTATAGTAAAACACTTAAAAGGTGCTGTGAGTAAACCAGCAGTCAAACTTTCAGAGTTCCACACAAACACGGTAAGTCTGAAATGTAGCTTTTACCTGGGGCAATTTAAGTAAGGTGGTTACAACTCTGTTGTCCTAGAATCATTTTGGAAACAATTGCTGCCTGAACTTCCAGAGGAATGAATTCAAAACAGTTTTTCTAAGTGATTGCAAATTCTCTGACCTTCACTTGCTAGCTCTGCCTTCATATATTACCATGAGCTGCAGAGAGAAGGGACTTGCTTGACCTGCATGTAAATATAGCAGGTCCTGCTTTCTACATTTAGGATGAAATAAAGCCAAAATGAAAGCAGTGCTCATCACTCTGGTTTCAGCAGTAAATTCACACAGGGATGAGAATTCATTTTAAGCACTGATAGCTACCATTAGGGCTACTGGATAAAAGAGCTCTTTCAGACAAAAAAAGGTGTTCAGCTTAGGCTAAGGGTGTGAGCTGGCCAAAGTCTGAATATGTCACTTGGTTATAGAAACCGATTCCTAGCTTTTTTGTAGCCTGAAACAGAATTGCTTGCTCCTCAGAGAACACTATTTCTCTATGTGTCCTAACATTGAAGACTGAAGAGACTGTTCCCTGTTTTTCATTCAGTTCAGCATTCAGATCTCTCTAATCCAGACAGAAACAGATATCTCCAATGATATGTCATGTAAGAACTTGACAGTGAACGTAACCTGTTTTCTGCTTTCTGACATGAGGACTGCACTGCAAAGAAGCATCACTTTAGGGAGAAAACAGGCAGATGGACGCAAAGAACTTGTGTCCTACTCTTCTGCTGATAAACAGTTTGGGGTTTTTATTCCTTCCTGCTGGGTGTCTTGTCCTGAAGTGCTTCCAAGACTTCTTTGGAAATTAATGTCAAAATTTTTGCATGTCTTCCTTCTGGAGGACACTGAGGTTTTAGGTTTTTGTCTAACTTATTTATTCGAACAAAGAGTGCATGCTATACCTTCTTGTTGATAAGTCACCATATTTCATCAGTTTGATGTCACAAGATTATAGAGAGGAAAAAAAAGAAACGTAAAAGTAATTAACTAGTCTACAACAACAACAAAATACTTTCCTAGGTCAAGAATACAAGTGACTGAAGTACTCTGTCAATGATAACCTGTATTTTGGAAAAGCAGAAATACTGTTCTGTGGATGAAGACTCACAGGAAAATACAATGTTTCAGTTTAATGTTTAGCACTGCAAATTTAACTAGATAGGTTAGTTGCACACTTTTTCCCCAAAGTAAAAATTAACTCTCAATATTTTTAATCTAGAGATATGTAAAATTACACTATTTGTTGCGCATGTCAACAGGCCTTATCCAGAAGGATCACACACAGTCCTTTAACAAACCAGTTTTCATTTCCAAGCTGTGGACAATCCCATATGTCAAAGAGCCACACTTGTGTTCTACAGATACTGGAAGGAGGCATGCAAAATGGTCACACTTCTATGGTCTGCTGCTACTTGGCTTCCACACAGCTGAGAAGTGTCTAAGAGCAGGCTTAGTGCTGCGCTCAAGCCCCTGAGAGCTACTCTGCTGCCAGCTCCCTGATTCTGCAGCACAACTACACCCACCTGCTGCAGTGTCTGTGCTTTGCTTCTGGCTGCAGCATTACACCATCTAAAATCTAGACAGGTGTCTTAGAAGGCAAACTCATACTATGGACCCACTAAGCGTAACTTCACACTTTGGTTTTTTTTTTCCAAGCTTCCAGTCAGTGGGAAAGATTGTGGCAATAGCACAGAGCTATCCAGATGAAAATTTCTCAACGCAGAGCTCTCTATTGGCTATGTGCTACAGGACAATAGATTGTATTTGACTTACCGGCTTGTCATGTCTAAAAAATAATATGCCAGGATTTGGCCTGGTAATTAAAATGCCTTCAGAAAAAGAAGGAAAGTATTTTCACGCTGAGCTATCTCAAATGTTCAGGCTGTCACCTTATTGTATTCAAAGGCAGACGTTTGTTACCTTCAACTTTTGTAAGGATGACTAATGTTTGAAGGCAGTAATTATCGCTAAACTGTGTGTAGTGGGGCAAGACTATGTCACATGTCAGATATTTAGAAGCCAAACATTCATATAAAACCAGGTACTTTGTGGAACACAAACAATAAGCAGATTTAGAGGCCAAAGTAAAAATGTATTCAGTCAGAAGAGTGATGATTAAGTAAGTGGAAGATTCATTTTAAAAGCACACCCCTCCCACAACAAAAAAACTAACTGGAGGGAAATGGAAGTATGCTTTCAAATGGTAACAATCACTGTTTTGATATTCATCGTAGATATATAACCAAGATTTGTGACCACAGGAAGATTCTACCCACAGTTTTAGGCTTAATGTAGATCTTCTAGGCTTAATGTAGATCTTCTAGGCTTGTCCTACAGCGCAAAATATGTATTTAAATCACAGAGATATCTATATCTATTGCAGATATTAAAGAAAACTAGATTTATTTAACTATACATTTCTTGTTACAGTAGCCCAATAGTACTATGTAACAAAAATATCATAAGACGAAGAAAATAAGCTCTGTGTGCTTTTTTTAAAGTTTGGAGGAATTACTTTTAAATCTTGACACAGTAAAGATAAGGACTGCCTCAAAGAGGGAAAAAGAATACCATGCTAGTAAATATTTACAATGTAATCCACTATTTTTCCTTATTTTCTTGCAGTTCTAATATAATAATTAAATTATCGTCACTGCCTTCTATAGAATTAATAGTTGAAAAGCATTATGGGTTACATATTGCATTTTTAAAAGCCCATTGTTTTCAATGGAAACTACATTAGACTTCCACAGTCACGACATAATTTAAAGACTGTATTTTTTTTTGTAAGTATCTCACTGCCAATCCCAGAAAACTATCATCTACTTATTAGCTTTAACTTGCTGTAAAGGATGTATGTATTGGTACCACATCAACTTTTCCATTTTTGTGACATCTTAACTTTTTCATTTTATTGTTTCCAAATACAGAATAAATGCATCTCAAGAAATTCCTATCAGCCTACTTTTCTTTATAGGAACAGCAATTAGACAACAAAGGAAATGGATCTGAAACCAATTTCTAAATTTTGTCTGTTTATTATTGTAACTAGTAATACATTGATTTAACATTATTCATAGCTAAATATACAACAGAATCTCTACTACTCTGTTATCAAAGTTGCCTACCTGAAATTCATCCCACTTTGTCCCACTAAAACATGAAACTATTGAAAATAATTAATCACAAATTGCTCTAAAATGATGCATTAAAAATAGCAAGTTTCTTATGCGCATAGATCACGGAAGAATAAAAACTGCAAATCCATTTGAAGAGATCCCTCAAGGAAACGCCAATCATAGAGACAGCCTGAAATGCTGATTGCAACAAATCACAGAACATATTCAAAGGGAAAACAAGCTTTATTTTCCACGCACAGAAAGCTAATTTGATCCCATGGGGGCTCCTATGCTTTTCCAGTGGTGGAAAGCTCAGCTGAAAGTGTTGTACTGGTATGTGTGTGGGTGCCTGTCCACATGCACAGGCGTACACTGGCAGCAGAAGTGAACTCTATTGCCTAAGAGAAAAACACTACAGGTTAGTCATTAGTAAGACTTCCATGTTGCGTGGTGCCTAGACAAAGAAATTTTAAACCCCTCCATAACACAGTTCCTACAGACAGGCCTCTGTTGTCCTTTCCATAGACTAGAATATGTTTTCACAGCCAACAACACTGCACTCTGTGAGAACTTTGCCAGCCCCAAGCTTGCAAAGATGGGCTGTGTCAGCTCAGTCTGAATCCAAAAAGAGCCATGCAGGGGACAGCCACAAGGTGCTTTACACAGAGTGAATCGATTTTTCTGTTCTCAAACACTGAACAGCCATTTCCATCTTGTTAACATTTTTTTTTTGGATGCTGAATAACTTGTACCATTCTCGTTTTATATAACAGTGCTCTCTTAAACCTCCATTGCACCATGCTGTCATTGGATGTCACCACTATAGCAAAATAAAAATTAATGATTTTAGCAAGTTATGTAAAGTTCTGCTGTGGATGGACTCCATCCTAAGGTAAGAGCCTGTTATTTTTACAGTCAAAGCACACTTGCAGTGCCCTGTGAGGCTGCAACAAACATATGTCATCAATCATTTTTGATTAAATAAAATTTAATTCCAAGTTAACCCCATAAAGCCTAAAAAAATTCCAGAACAATCTCCCCACCAATGATCTCCTTCCCAGGTGTCCTCAACTTCAAAATCATCCATAAACATGCTCCAGCTTTATGAGGGTCATTTGGGCAGATGTATTTTGAAAGTGTTAGCTTTTAATTCGTCAGAAAAATTTTCCAAGTGAAGTAACTGAAGAGTTTGTAAGAGTATGTTGATCAATTTGTGGATCAATACTATCATAAGGTTCACATGCATCACTACTAGAATGTCAACACAGTGCAGACAAACACTTCAGTTATCAAACACTGGCAGTTCTAGATGTAATTAACATAATTACAGACACCAAATTGAGCAGGAGCATCAATCTGCTCCAGGGTAGGAAGGCTCTGCAGAGGGATCTGGACAGTCAGGAGCAATGGGCTGAGGTCAGTCACATGAGGTTTAATGAGGACAAGTGCCAGGTGCTGCACAACCCCAGACAATGCTACAGGCTTGGGTAGGAGTGGCTGGAAAGCTGCTTGACAGAAATGGACCTGGGGGTGTTGATGGACGGCTGGCTGAACATGAGCCAGCAGTGTGCCCAGGTGGACAAGGCCAATGGCACCCTGGCCTGCATCAGGAATGGTGTGGTTGGTAGGACCAAAGAAGTGATTGTTCCACTGTACTCAGTACTGGTGAGCCCACACCTTGAGTACAGTGTTCAGTTTTCTTGCCGCAGTGCAAGAAAGACATTGAGGTACTGCAGTGGGTCCAGAGAAGGGCAACAAAGCTGGTGAGGGGTCTAGAGAACATGTCTTATGAGGACTACCTGAGGGAACTGGGGTTGTTTAGTCTGGAGAAGAGGATGCTGAGGGGAGACCTTATTTTTCTCTACAGCTACCTGAAAGAAGATTGTAGTGAGGTGGGGGTTGGTCTATTCTCCCAGGTGATTAGTGAAAGGACAAGAGGAAGTGGGCTTAAGTTGTGCCAGGGGAGGCTTAGGTTGGATATTAGGAAAATTTATTTTATTGAGAGAGTGGTGAAGCATTGGAACAGGTTGCCCAGGGAGGTGGTGGAGTCACCAGCCATGGAAGTGTTTAAAAATTGTCTAGATGTGGCACTTCAGGACATGGTTCAGTGCTCCTGATCATATTTAGTAGACAGTTGGACTTGATGATCTTGAAGGTCATTTCCAAGCTTAATGATCCTATGATTCTGTGATTCTAACTTAAAAGAAAACTAATTTAATTGTCTTCAGAAAATGAAATTACACAGACTTTTCAAAAAACCCAACACCCACACCAAAAGCTGCAGAGACTGACTATTGTTTGTGAGAAAACAGTAAAATATTGAAGTATTCAGTCTATGACAACTGTAAAATCCTCTGTCATGAAGGTGAAAGGACGAACAGTATAAACAGGAACCTATACACTTGCTTCTAAATACGGACATACTGGACAGGCATTTTTCTGTTGACAGATAACTATCCACCAGCAATTGGAATATGTATCAGCAAAGGTTTATGTCTGGTACTGAAACTGTATCTTTCTCCATAACGAATGTCATTTAAATCTATTAGAATATATTTGTTTCAGTACTTAAATTGTATTTTCTTCCTGCACTAGTTCCTGTTATATACATTAGATGTGCTCTCATTTAACTGGATCCTCTCTGTTCTTACCAGTTACCTTTCCTATCCCAAGGCTACTCTCTTGCTTTCAAATTTTTTCTTTCAGATTACTGCTTGTTTCACTCACCCTTAATTACTTCCACTGCTATTTCTACCTGGATGAATTCTACCCTTGATACTCATTTTACTAGATTTTCCTCTATTAGGACAAATACCTGACAAACTATTTTTTCTTTCATTTATTTCTACTCATTCACTTTTGATTCTTTACTGGCAGACTCCTATTAATAGTATAGATATAATTAAAATGGAAATATCGGGGAAAAAAAGATAAATTTGAAAATGCTACAGAAAATGCCAGTCATGTCCCCACCTACCCTACACCAACCATAGGCCAGAATATTGTATTGAAATGAAATGTAGCCATGAAACTGTGAATCAGTGTTATACTGAAGAAACTGCATGTCATATTGACCATCAGTTCCTGCTGCGAGTCTGAAAATCTGCAAATGCAGCTATTGCAGGCAGCATTGTCTTCAGTCTCTCCTAAAAAACAAATTCTTCATTCTTTGTGTGATCCCTACACCTTTCATGGGTGCTGGGCCAGTGTGCATTTTGTCTGGCAGAATGGCTTGAAGCATCACTATAGCTGTTGGAAATCTCCTAAAATTTAATAACTTCTGTTTTTGCAAAGGAAGAGAAAATAATCCTTTATTCATCAACACAGGTTATATCAAGCCGATTACATTGTTCACAGTACTCAACTAAAATTCTCTGTTTCTTTATTCAGATCTGACATTTGTTATTTCTGCCACTTGAAAATATTTTTCAAATTCCGTACAAGAGATACTTGCAATGTACTAATTTTAATCAACAGTTCCATATTCCTACAGACTGAGATTGATTTTTGAAAATTTGTTACATTTATTTACAGTGAATCTTCTCTCATAAATTATTTTCAACACTTTCACAAAGTTTTTCAACACATTACAGTTCTGCAAGTGCCATTCAGAAATAATAAAGAGAAACCTCTTGCTACTATTATGACTTTCATACATAACATGGAAGCATAAGAAAGGATCCCCTAAGGGTTATTCCATTTGCTTGGTGTTTATGATTGTATGATGATTTTACCGATAGAGAGGAATTGTACTTAAAATCTGTATGTTTTGAAAGCTTTATTTCACTGTATGTTCTGATTTACCAGTAGATGACCTCATATATCAAGCTACCTAAACTCTCATAGACTGTTTATTGAAAAATGTTATTTTGAATGCAGCGAAACTAAGAAGTCTTATTAAGTTAAACACACACACATAAGTACATCATTGCCTAAAGTAGTCCTATACTAGAATGGAAGGAATAATGACAAAATCCCTGCTTCTCAGATACAAATGATAGTATTTTCAAGTTTACACCTATACAAACATTGTAGCAAGGTTTGACTAAAGCATCACATTGTTGTCTGTCCTAAGACAAACGGGAAAAGCACAACCAGATCAAAAGCAATTGAGAAAGCCTAACACATTGATTTAGGGATGACTGGATTAATTGTTGGCTGGGTTTGGTTTCATGTGAAGCTCTAAAATAACTAAAATGCAGAGATTATAATTTATTAAGTTAAAAAACTTCTAAAAGTGTTTCTAATTAGCTGTCACATTTTAGTAACAGGTGAGTCAAAGTTAAAGTCACATGTAGCTCTTCATGTCTGTTCCCATATAATATAACCTTTGACTTCCATTTCCAAAATGCATAGTTCCACCTGTAAATTTCTTCATTATTTTTTCTGGAACATTTCACCAAATGAAAAATGACCATCAAACAATGTTGGGGGGGGGGGGGGGGGGGGGGAAGACAAGTTTTTTCCAAGACTTCCACTATCAGGTGTTAAACTTAAATTCTCATGTATTTTGTTATCAGAAGAGTATATTATTTCAACATGGTACATTCCTAACTTAAATGCCCATATAATTCTAACATCAAGTCACTATATACAGAAATGTTAGTAACTGTCTAAAATGAGCTAAATGTAAGCTAAATGTAATAAAGAGCACTGTCATAGGACTAACATTGGTATCAGTGTACTTCCATGTCTACTTCTACAAAGCCTGTGCAGAAAAAAAAGTAACACAGAGAAAATAAAATAAAAAGCAAAAAAATCCTTTAGAAAAGAACCTAGTTCTTTTAAACAGGAATTAAGAACTTGAAAGGATTTTTTCTTCTTTAATGGATACAAAATTTACAGCTGACTGAGAACTATTATAAGTGAGTAAAATGTATTAAAGAGTAAAATATCACAATACTACTGGAAACTGGAGAACATATGAAGGAGTTGTAGGGATAGATTATAATCCTGTAGTATAAACTGCATTTTTCTTTTAGCATCACGGTTTATGTTTATGTAAAAATACAGCAGTGTCCAGATTTATTCCTATTAAATTTTAAGCATTAATACACAAGATTCAAATTCAGTAGCGACTGAATGGTAAAAACATTTACTACTGACAGACAGAAAAAGGCAGTCCTAAGAGCTGTCATAAGCAAAACTTCAGTGTACTGTCTACCCATACATCTACCCATACATACATTGTCTACCCAATATACAGATACTGGGTATAATGTTAATAATAAATATTGTTCTTCTTAATGTTTCAAGGGCTGCATTTATTAGACAGTAACAGTACAAACCATTTTATTCCACCTTGTAATGTACACTACAATTTTAGCATGTAAAATAATCTTGATAATGTATTCTCTGAAAGGGTTTTGGAAACCTGTTGTGGCAACTAAGTACCACACGTCCACTCACTGCAGGGGGGTGGGGAGGAGAGACAAGTTCTCCAAAGACTACTCCAGAAAAACTAAGCAAAGTATAACAACTGCAAGACAACAGGGCTCTATAATTAAAATGCCAAAAGTCTCTACAATGGCATAATCATGTTTTTAAACAAACCAAGTATTTCAAGCAATCGGCTTATGAGGTAAGGCATTACTTCGGGAGTAACTAAAACTTCAGTTATAATGAAAAGCAGAGCAACTGTGAATTCCTAGTAAGTGATTTTGAACGTAACACAAATATGGCTCAGTATAGAATTCTGATTTTATTACATTTCTGCTATCATAACTTACTGTAAAACTCAATTACCCATGGTCACACAATTTAGTTCAATTCCTGTAGGACAAGTTCCTAGTTACATTAGACTTTTAAACTTTTAAATCCCTGTGGCATCTTGGATAGATACACCAAATTTACAAAAACTTACAGTATTATGTTTCAAATTCACTGACTTCCGCGATTTTATTTCAGCTAGCATGAGAGCTTTTCAAATAAAGTTATCACCTGATGAAAGTCTTACTCTATACTAAAAATTATATTTAAAAAATTGAACACCAGGGGTCTGCAGTAGGAAAAAAGTTTTATATTCATATAATTGCATAAAGCATATTTTGCAGATGCAATTTTGTGTTTCAGAAGCAGTACTCATCATTATCCCTGAATTAATAGAATTTGCTTGCAGTAAAATATGCCATGTTCACTTAGAATTTGAAATAAAAATAGTAACTTTACAGTATGAATATATATATTTCACTTCTCCAATTATCCAGGTGAGTTAACTGGAAACCTGCTGATGGAAAGAACATACCTTTCTTTTTTTCAATTCTTGTTTCTTTTTTTTTTTTAAAGCGGCCACAGAAACAACAACAAAAAAAGAAAGTCACAGCTTGAAAACTGAAGAATCTGTATTCCAAGAGAAAATTCATTTCAATACTTTTTAGAGTTCAAAGAAGGTTTTTGTGGACATTTGTTCCCAAATGAACCTTTCAAAATGGATAGATTAAACAAGGACAAACATGTTAAAAAAGTGCTTACAGTTTTCTAAAAGTGTTCAAAAATATGTAAAATGCATGTATGTACTACACTAGAAAAGCATAATGTCATATCACTAGCACACTTGAAAACAACTTTTGTTATTGTGTGCAATCACTTTGCATTATAATGGTAGAAGTCTCCTATTGCACCATAATTCTTCAGACATATCTACATGTCTAAGTACACCTGGCAGCAAATGACTTTCACAAAGTTTTTCAACAAGAGAGAAAATTGCTAGTAACCTTTTTTTTAATATTGGTGAATTCAACTGGTATTTTTGAAAGAGAAAAAAACCCTGTCATTAAATTAGCTGTCATGAGAAAATGAAGAATCAAATTTCATGAAGCTGAGTAACAGCTAGTCCTGCGATACAATTCTGCAAAGTAATGACTAACCCATCACAGAGATTATGTTTATTCATACTAACTTTGCTTAATAAAAAATCCCATCATAATAGATGTGTTCGAATATAAAAATCCATTGATATTTCAGAAATAGTTTTAATTTATGTACAAATTGTAATGGGCAAATAGTTCATTAAAGAAAAGGAAAAGGAACTGGGAAAGGCAAGGGAAGGGAAAGGGAAAGAAGGGAAATAAAAGTAAAAAGAAAAAGAAAAGAAAAGCAAAAAAAAAAGAAAAAAGAAAAAAAGAAAAACAAAAAAAAAAAAATCACAAAAAAACCCACAAAAAAACAAACCAACAAACAAAAAACCCAAACAAATCCAACAGAAAATCCCAAGCCTTTTCTTGATTTTTTTTTTCCCCCCATGAATACCTTGTTAGTGGTAAATTACAGCAAATATAATATTTGATTAATACTAAAGTTGTCCAGTTTTGCATTTTGGTATTACACTGTTACTTTGCCTTCTGCAAATGAGCACCTTACTTAAAATGTCATACATGAACTGTTTCTTTTCCTGTGTGCAAAGACTGTGATATACTGAGTCAGATAGATTTGATTAACTATTTGATGTGGAAAATACTATTCCCATGGACTGGGAAAAATAATTTTTAAAAGCAAGCCGAGATGCACTGGAAGTCCTTATTATTATTACTGTTATCTGTTCAAATCTTACAGTCTAAGCATAACATAGACATTGTACAGCCCTTCAATGTGGGAAATTTGTTTTTTTCTATTGTGAATCAAAGGAAAACATGTATCCTTTCTCTTTTGCTTCATCAAAAGCAAAGATAACCCAAGCAATTGTAATACAAAGGTACATTTAGAAAACAAAACAGAATGCCACTGCAAATTGATTGTATCAAAGGGCAAAAATACTTGGTTCCAAATCTGTCCTAGAATAAAAAAAAATGCAAAATGACAAGAAATTATAGCAGTGAGCATGCAGAAATTATACAGGATGAAAACTGGACCTTTGCTTATCTGAAGTTATCTGTTAATCCTGATAGTATTTTTAAACCAAAACATATTAGTTATTCCCTAGGGGAGGTTACTACATTATTAATGGCACTCCTGCAGTTGAAGTTAGAAAGTCATTCATATTAACTAAGATGTGTAAAGACACAAATGTAAGAATTTCTGAAACAACTTTTCTTTCAACACTTGAGCTCTAGTCTTTCTAAAAAGAGTCAGAGCTCTCAACATCCTGATAAGCCCATCACACACATGGATATGCTAAACAGTGCAGACTCAAATACAATGAATGCCCTGTTTTAGAAGGCCCATGACCCTCTTCTCCCCTCACCCACTCAGCCCATAGTATTGTAAAGCAAACCTATAGGAAGACAGTCAGACACCTTAAACCCATTCCCTTTCATGTCTCACAAGTTTTCCAAAGTTCAGATCATATTAATATTATTAACATTTTTAATTCAGTTTTCTTTATCTTGGCACTCCTTTCTCATCTAGCCATTCAGAATTGTTACCAACAGCACACAGGCAGGTGTGGTTAGGATTATTTTTTAAAGTTTCTCCAATAATGAAGGGTGTCAAGATGAGATCTAATGTTTGGTTAAGTTCAACACTGAAGGTAATACATAGAAGGCACATACAGGAAAATACCGTTTCCTCACAGTGTTTGAAAAACTAGACCATACTAATAGGAGACAGCTAACAAAAATATTTTGCATTCAAATGACTTGGAAAATAAAACATGAAATGAAACTTATGCACTAAAATTGGAACAGAAACATGCTCTGGCAACCAGGATCTGCACAGCACAGTGTCATTTACCTCTCCTGAAACGGAAATAGTCTCCTCTTTGGAGACATCTAATATAGCATATAATTAATATATAATTTGAATTTTATAAATCAATAATATTATATAATTAATTATAATTATACATAGTTTGAAATGTATTAATATATAATTAGAAAATGTATTGCAAGTTTGAAAGTTTTATGGGAAGGTTCTTGTGAATAAAGTAGAATAAGATATCAGGTACTGGATAAATACTGAATTTTCAGCCCTGGCTCTAATCATTCCCTGTCTCCATTTAATACTTACTGATGTAATGTTCAAGATAACATAACCCACGGCATACAGTAGAATTGCTATAGTAAGGTAAATAGTAAAATGTGATATTAACTCCACTATTGAAGATGAGGGAACAAAGGAAATATTCCACAGGGAAGTAACTGAAAAGAGATAATTAAGAAACAGAATACTATACAAAACAGGCTTTTTGATTAATTCCACAAGACCAATAGAAAGCAGAAAGAGAATCAGGCTAATTTGAGTTTCAGGAATGCTGGGAAAAGAAGTTTACAAATCAACAATTTGGATAAATGTAAAAAAATGTTAGCTGGTCAAGACCAGCATCTCCTGTTATGAAGGGTATATTCACCAGAGCTTGGCATGGCAGTGAGAAAAAAGCAAACCAATTAACAGGGGAAACAACTGGAGCAGAAACAGAAATATAAGGAGAGAAAGAAACTGAAACAGAAAGAAGGCGACTGCAGACAAAGTCTGTTACTATAGACAGAAAGCAACGCAAAATCCTGAGAAAGATACATAATCCCAAAGACAGAACTGTGAAGGTCATCTGTTCCAAGATAATTATCTGGCCAAGTTATCTACATCTTTTAAGATATGTGATTATTATCTGGTTATGATAGGAATTTGCTTTGGCTACAATTGATAATCCATGTGAATTTCTAATTTCACATAACATTCTTTGAGTTAATTTCACTCCTTAATTATATAAATATTTTAAAGCAAAATTATAAAGCAATTTTATTACAGTCTCATCATTCAAGAACTTTCATTATTCTCAGTACGTAGCTTGTCGTGGTATAATGATAACATACACTTAAATACTACTCTTCACCTCACAGGACAGTTTCATTTGCAATGTAACAAAATAGGATATACAACATTATTCTTACAACATTACATTGTATCCCTGCCTTTTATAGAATGGAAATAAGGAATTATCCCATACAAATGTCTACTTCATACAGATAACCTACAGGCTTTATTTAACAAGGATTAAAGATAGTTAGATAACAGCATTTTCAAAGTGGAAACAATTAAGTATATAAATTGAAGTGAAAACACTGTCAATGAAAATCCAAGTTAACAAGAACTGCACTACAAGAAGGTTTACTTTCATAATATATCTACAACCCAAGATAAGGCTTGGCATGAATTCTGCTTGTTATCAGTTTGGGATGATCTCTACTTCTTTTCACATGAAGGTGTTAGCAACTGAATGTGACAACTGCAAATACTGCTTTGTCTTGATAGAAGTAAGAGCATGTTTCTGTAATTCCTAGACCAAGAATCCAAGTTTTCGTCAACTGATAAAGTACTATTCTCTCCTTGGTCTCTATGACCTAGTTCCAAATATAAAAGGTATCTGTACCCAGAATTTCCAACGTGTAGTTTATTTAGAATATTTGCACTTAAGTGTTCTCATTGTATGCTTATGAGAAGTATCACATTACTGACACCAGGGACAGCAATGACCAACAATCGTACTAGATTAATTAGAACTAAATCAGACACCACTTTTCACATTATTTGTATATAAATTGCTAATTCTATTTGAGGATCTCAAACCATTCTACAAATATTATCTTTTAGCCTAATGCCAGCTATTATTTTTCTTATGTAATTTATTTATGCCGTAAAAAAAAAAAAAAAAAAAGAGAAAAAAAAAAAAAAAAAAAAGTATTGTCTAAAGCCAATTGGGATGTTCCTTAACATAAACTGTGATGCCTACTACACGTAGTTCTTCTTCCCATTTTGTGTATTTCCCTACTGTACTTCAACTCTTAAATATTACTATCATTAGACTATAGGTTATAGAAAATTCAGTACAGTGTCAGCCTAGCATAAACATCTTTGCACAACATTACAGCCAAGCCATTGAAGAGTGAAACACAAGAAAACTATAGATAGGAAAGTGAGGAGAAAAAAGACAGGGTTTAGTTATGAATCAGATGAGTATTCACATTTTGCCCACTCACAAGAATAAAAACATCTTAATAAAGAGGGTTGGGAACTAACATGTAGAAAACTCACCAATTTGTTATAAGGCACTTATATCAGCACATAAATGCCAGATCTGTAGGAATGATTTCTGGAATGCGAAACTCAAATACCTTTAGCAGAATAACATTATACAACTTCTCAGTAATAAAAAAAAAAAAATTTGCTCTTTTCAAACAACAGAAGACAATATTCTCATCTAGTACAAAGATGTGGACCTTAAATAATTTCACAATATCAACTGCTGATACAACTATCTCATATGTCATGATTAAGATATCATTACAGGACAGCTAAAGTAAAATTCAGCCCCATGTTCTTTTGAACCTCTCTCTTTGGAAGACTGATAATTTTTCTCTTATAATGAACTATCACTATTTCTAAAAAACAGAAAGCTCAGAATAATTATATATCAAAACAAGATGGAATTGGAAAAGGCAAGGCAAGATAAAATAAACAATGCCTGCATAATTAAACAGAATAAGAATTTTTTTTCAGGAATAAAACCCAAACCTCAACACCCAAAAAACAGCAATCCCCCGCACAAACAGTCACCTGCCCTCCTAGCCCTCCAAAAAACCCCACAAAACAACAACAAAGAAAAAAAACACCTCAAAAAAACCCCACAACGTTCTCAGATCAGGGTCTACTTGTGCTACTTCACACACAACAGGAAATGAAACTCACATTTGGTCATGTTTCACACACACCAAAGAATAGAAAGCTTTTAAAGAAAAAGCAAACAATACAACTGGGGGGCGGGGGGGGAAGGGTTCTTGTCCCAGATGTATTCCCTGTTCTGTGTATCTCCTGCAGATCCTTCATGGAGAGAGTCCTTTCCTTCCTTCACCACCTGCTTAAGCCCACATATTTCCTATTTTTCTCCCCATCCACTCATCTCAGTTTCTTCTGAGGCTCTTGAAGTCCTGATGCATGGCTTGAATTACCAAGTAATTTGCTATTAGTAAAACAGAGGGAAGAAAGGGTGTTGAGGGGAAGAAGAGGAGATGCTGTGTATCTTTATGTACAGCTAAATCTGAAGATATCAGGAATTTGTCTCCTTGGCAAGGCAACATCACTGTTGGGAGGGATTCAAGCTGACTGAGATGACAGTCTCAGTTGAGAGTGGTCAGAACCAGAGGATAGAAATTATTATTGTTTATTAACACGGAAATGCAATCTTGATATTTATAATCATATATATTCATTTGGTTCAACATTAAAATTACTTTTTTCTAGACATATTAATTAACTTACACCACATTATTCCCAGCAAGTACAATGGGGAAATTTGCCATTTTTCAATATGCCTTATGAGAATAAGTTAATAAATGTATCTTTTATAAAAGGAAGAACTATGGCAGAGAAATTACTCAGTTTTACATTAATTTTGGGTATAAGCCTATTTCATGCTTGCAATCGCTTACATCAGTCATTATGCACTATCTTTTGTTCCACTGGCAAAAGCTCCATCTGTTTATTTCCTAAGCATTTTTTTTTTCCCATATGCAGGTAAACAAGCACATGGATATAAACCTGAAAATTGCATCATAATGCACATGAATGAGGGGAACAAATTAAACTGGTATGGTCAGTCTTCACAGTGACACTTTTTAAAATGTGACTGTGCAACATACCTTTGAATATAGTATCTACAGTCAATGAATAACTCCATCTGTTTTTGGGGTTTTTTTTAATACTCATAGCAGCTACATTTCCAACTCACTAAAATTCAGTATGAACTTCTTAAGAACATAGTTATGAATATTTTGAAGTGCAATACTAATCTTATTTTACACAGTCATATTACATATACGCTTGTAGAATTTTTCTTTATCTATGAAAATTTTACTTTGTACATCCTAATTCTGATTGAGAAAAGATTGCTATGCTGGACTAACCAACTCTAAATTAACATCAAAGCACCACCACTTAGCCTGAAAAGAAGCATTGCTCGTCAAGTAACAAAAACACCTTTGCCATTTGATAAATGAACACATTGAATTTTTCACAGTAAAATGGCTCAAGGAACAAACACCCTTTATGCCACAACTGTTTTATATTACACGAGTAAAAAATATTTAAAGACTACATTGTGATTTTCTTTAAACCAGTAGGCAAATTCTAAGTTTTATTATCATTTAGAATAAACCTAGGCCACATGCAACTAGCTCTACTACACAGATGATAGAATGATTTCCATTTTATGTTGCTGCTTTGGGCAGTAAATGGAACATGATGGATTTTTAGATGGCTATTTCACAATATCACTGAAAATGACTGTGTTGGAAACTTGGCAGTAGAAATAATTGAATTTATGTGACAATTTGTTCGTCAATAACAGACCTGAAAAGTTTAATAAATCATTCGCTTAACAGCCACTGGAAAATCTGCCAGTGTGATAAACAGCAAAGGTAATTTAAAAACAAGAAAGGCACTGGAAACAGAAGAGAAAACATGCATCATTTATTCTACGCACGATGTGACTAATACTTGCTGCAAACAGTAGAGGCTGAGAGTGACCAGCACAGTAACAGAACATATCAGGCAAAGACAGACAGTCTACTCTGAAATCAGAAGAGAGTTTGGAGACAACATAATCCCAATAGACAAACCACAAACATTGCTTCTATCTACAGGGTGTTTTGGGGGCAAGGGAGAGGAAGGAAAGTCACAAACAAGTTGAGCCTGGGAAGAAATGGGACAGGGAGGAAGGTGATTTTATCTTTGTCTTTGCTTATCTCCATCCTACTATATTTATAATTGGAAATAAAATTAATTTTCCCCAAGTTGAGTCTATTTTGCCTGAGAGTATAATTGTTAAGTGATTTCCCTGCCTTTTCTGTCTTATTTTCTCCACCTGTCCTGTTGAGGAGGGGCAGTGAAGAGAAGTTGGTTGGGCATCTGGTAGCCAGCCGTGGTCAACCCACCATAATGTGTGTATGGGTGCATGTGTGGCAAGATAGCCACAAATCACCTGGAAGATTAACAGTCTCAGTTACACAGTAAGTATTCTTTTCTGGCACAACACAAATAATATATTCTCCAGTATGTCAGGAAATTACTTGGCAGTGCAATACCACGTTAGCAGACATGAAGCTTACACATACGTACAAAGCACATCCTCCCTGCCCTGTCTCCCCTGTCCACCCCTCCCATCCTCACATCTTCCCCTGTGTACTGGCAAAAATAGGTATTGCTGCAGGAGCCCAGAATTAAAAAGCAATTTTTGTTCCTCTAGTATCACTTTCGAATTCAGATATTTTATGAATATGGGAATTCATCACTATGCTTTGAGCAGATGGTCTTCACTGATAAACCTGCCTTTCTTGGGTATCTCTGCACTCCAGTGTCTTCAGCAACAGACAAGCCTCCTATCATAAATGCAGTACAGCCAACTTCTACAAGTTCAATTCCCTTCCAATTGTGCTGTTTCCAATAGGTTTTTAGGTAACTAAGACTCATAACAACCTACAGTGTTCTTCATTAGCAACACATTTCCTGAAGAACAAGAGAATTTTTTTTTACTTTGCTGTGTTGGCAACACATAGAAGACTTGAACATGACTTTCAAACATGCCTTTTCCTTGTTGCAACAAGAACAACAAAAACCAAGAACAATTGAAAACTGAATTCATATTTCTGACTTGCAACATGTGTTAGGAAGATCATCTTCACTTATATTTAGCAACCTAAGAACTTGGGGACTGATCTTTTAGTAACTTCTACTAAATCTCATTTTCTTTACTAACTAGAACTCACAGTTGCTATGTGCTTCATATTTCCAATATTTCACCTTTATTATTGGTAGATAAAGATAGATATGTGCACTATAGATATGTGCACATAAATATAAGTGTATCTACCAGTTCAAATGATAGAACATTGAACTTAGTGAAGACAAACCTATTTGCCTTTTTATTTTCCTGTTCCTTTTTTATTCCCTTCATAATAATGAAAATTCTACTAGGTACACATTTAAAGTAAAAAGGAGTCAAAATTTTCCATTAGGAAAGAGTACTCTTTCTATATCCAAGTCTATATATACATACTGTATCTCTACACTACTGGTTAGTGTGTTCTGATGTAGGATATGTTTGTAGTAAAATACTGGATTAACAACAGTGAATGTCATTATACAGTAATTACTGCTGAATGCCTCCTCTTCTTGATGTTTTATATTTCACAGAGGAAAAAATAGATCAGGGATGATGTTTTCATTAAAGTAGATTCCACTTGAATCCTAGTGATTACTGTTGAATTCAGCAGAACAAGCTTCTGCAGCTTTACATAGTGGAAATGTTTCTCTGATTTTCTACACAGTATGTGGGATTCATATAAAAGATTATATGAGTTACAAAAATTCAGTAATAAAAGGCAGATGTTAATGCCAAAGTTTGGAACAATAAGTTTCTCTGGATGTCTTATTTTTTTATGAATGTTCTTTAGCCTATAGTAGCAGCATCTTACAATCACATTCTCCTGAAGTGATAATACTGGCAGGTTATGAATGACTAATTTGAAATGGAGGGAAGAGGAATACTTAAAATGCTACTCTAGCAACCGCAAGGACACTACAGCTGAGACTCCTTTCATATTCACTAAGGATCCCTTTGCAGCTACAAACATCACTGGGCTGTGCAGTGGATTGCACCTGAAAGCTAAGGTATATTTTTGGCTGTCTGTTTTTGTCTGTCAGGATCTACTCAGAATGGCAGACTTTCCCATCCATTTCAGCGATCTTAAAGTTTACTGAAAAGATTTATTTTCCATTTCCCAACAATACAAAGTTAAGCTAGGTGAAATCAGTAATGAAAATACACAGGTATACATGAGGGAAGAGTTACTCAAAGGAATATATTATACAGTAGTACTTTCTGAATGAGGTTTACCTCACAATTTCAAACCAAAAATTATGGCTTCCTTATGTTCACAACTATATGATTGAATATTCTCTTAGCTCTACATTGATAAATGTCCACCATTACAGTAGGAAAATCAGGAAGTGTTATTTAACATCATTGTCTTCTATTTTGCAGAGGTCTCAATGTTTCCTCTATCAAATTTGAAAGTTAAATAAAACATTTCAGAATAAAATTAGTAAACAATAGGGCAATTAAATTATGTCTGATGACTCTCACTGTGAGGAGAGAAATATATAGTTATGTTGCTCTAGCACAGTATGTTTGAAATAAAGTTCTTTCACTATTGCTACAGATCAACTGGTATGAGAAGGAACTAACTTATGCAAATGTAACCACAGACTGTCTCTGAAGGAGAAAAAGAAGATACACTGTTTCACATGTGGTTTCTACAAACATATATCTTATCAGCTGCTAAAAAAGTTTAGTATTTACCATTGAAAAAAACCTGGTGAATAGTCTCCAGTTGAATTGATGAAAGGTGGATATCTAATTGTCATAGATTTCTTGTCTTTAATACTTTGGCAACTTTTTTTTTTTAATCTGCAGCTCTAAATTCACTTTTCCACTGATTTTCACACAGTACAGGAAATTACTGGAAGTACATCTCATAGTGTATGCAAATACACAGCTTTCTATCTGTATGGTTTTTCAACTTCACTGTACTATTTAGTGGTCAAAAATCCCAGGTTGCAATTATGAATACATTTACACATATTCTGCATGCTGAAGCAAGCTCTAATTGAACTTAAGACAACAGGAGCTTGCACATGGAGATACCCACAAGACAGATTCCAGAAGAAGGGTTTGTGATGTAATTAGTGTTAGACAGTTGTGTCTTCTTGAACATCAAATGGGACAGAGGTACTTGCGACATGAAGATTTAGAAAAGCCAGCAATCCAATCAATGGCATGCCAAAAAGTCAAACCCAAAGAAGGGATTTGACAAAAATCTTCAGCTCAAAATACAACAAGATCAGTATTTTCTCTGTTCTATACACATAAAACTGAATAATGAATCTCAAACAGTTTTAAGTGGGGATGCCTCTTATAAATATATGTTAGCAAAATCACAGTAGGACTCCAACAGGTCTGAAAGCTTTTGAAAATTTCCAGTAAGAGTCTGAGGTGTATTACAGCATTTCTCTGAATTTTACTGGATTCCTCTCCTGAATGCTGTTAGTTTTATTTTCACAACTCTCACTGTCAAAATTTCCAAAGTCTTTTAAGCTGGCCCAATTACACTGCCTCTACACTAATGCTGAAAGCATACAAATGGATGAACAGATCACAATATACTGACCACACAAATACAGTATTACATTTAGGAAATTGCATTTAACTGCTTAGGAACTGATGTAAGATAGACTGGAGACACAAATGGATTCTATCAAATAGGGACAATCACATACAGTTCTGCTTCAGAAGGAATAACATTAGCTACCATAATCCCTGATAATAAATTAATGTATAATAATTAACATATATTCATTTAACTGTGAGTTCATTATAGCTGGACTTCATGTTACAGAAACCTGTAACCAGTAACATTCTACTTAGGTAAAGAAACGTAACTGTTAACAGAACATGAAGCACACAAGCACATTAAAACCAGAAAACATTACTTCCCACAGGTGTATCACACAGTATGTTTTTTTCAAATGGCCATTTTTAAAAATTTAAAACCTCAAACAAAAGTATTCCAAAAAAGATGCAAAAACAAAATTACAGATACAGTACAACAGTTCAGACTTCAGAAAATGCTGCAATAAAATTCTCAGGTTTATAAACAAAATAGTTTAAGATGGAAAAAAAGCAATTCTACTTCCTAAAATATTATACATTTAACATTGCTTATAGATGAAAACCACTGCCAATACAGTTCAACAACAATTATTTATAACTTAAATACAAACCAATCTCCTCCTGATTGTACGACATCACAAAATGAGATAAAATAACGGATTTGACATACATAACACAAAAAATAGAAGAATCGTTCTTCTCTGTTTTCCTTCTAAAATGCGTTTTAGAGCAACTGTTGACAGACTTTCACGGAAAATTGGGGAGTAAAAATCCTCCGAGAGACATTGGGAATGGTCATTATTCCATGCTTTTCTTTGCTGTGGCATCTGAAAGGCTACTGACAAATTAACCTTAAAGTAACAACTTAATGCAGTACAACCTTGCATCTGATTTTATGAAAGGATTTTTTTTGCCCCTCAACACAGCAAACAGGGGAGGCTGGCAAGATACACAGTGTCTGAGTTGGCTTGAATGGAGGGATGCTTTTACCTTAACACAGAAAAGCTGGATTCACAAGTGCACTTTAATTGTTTATGGGTGAGCTCACAGAGCTAACTATAGGCTTTATACATGCATATGTCCATTGTTAAGCAGGTAGGCAAAGTTAAATCTTTTCCATTTCCAAAAGCAACAACTTGCTCTGGTCAAAGTAAGTAAAGTATATTACTTAAAAAACTATTTAGGGAAAACACAAACTTCTTAAAAGCTTTAATATTAATCAAACTATTTACTTTCAAGTCAACTTTCTAATTCAATGTCTGTATTCTCTCATTAAAGAAACATTGTGAGTAAGAAGGGATACTTACCTATGGAAGAAGCTAGAAACAAGACTAACTGCCATTCTCTATTCTACAGAAGTGCTTAACACCCCAACACCCAGACAACCTTAGTGTACGGCTACTGCTCTATCCACTGCATGACCACCATGCTGAAAGTAGACCATGTTCACCTGCAAACATGTCGCCCCTGTACTTAATCACACTGCTTTGTAACAGACATGCAAGAAATTTTCACACTTGATTTCCAAAACTAAGGTGCAGATCAGTTCTTCAGTTACTGCTGTTCATTATTTTTAATTAATTCTAAATAAGAATCTAACAAAATTTACAGCTTCCATTTAAGAAACCCACCAGAAAGGTGATGTCCTTTAGAGAAAGTATACTCTTCTCAAATGTGAACAAATTAAGGATAATTTTTAGTGTGTTAAATGACACAGGTTCATACTATTTATCAGTAAGCCTGAAAAAAAACCTCAGTTCAGTAGTATATGAAGTTTTCCTTGTATTATATTGTCAATTTCATTACTTTTATCTCTGTCTTAAGAGATAAAAGCTCCCACTGCCTTCCCACAAGAAACAATCATCACTCAAAGCTACAAAGAGAACAGACATGAGGGGCTGTATTTGCTGCCTAAAATGTGACAGCTCCTCCTGGACTGCTTTGCCTATACAGAGAAATCTGACTGTAAAACAAGACAGTTATTTGAACTCTGTAGAAGTAACTAGTCCAGAAGAAGTGGAAGGCACCTTTCTTAAATATAAAGAGCAAAAATGCTTCTTAAGCTTTGTTGCCACTTTCATCACCTCTGAAAAAAACCCAACCCTGTCCTGTCAGTTTCCCTGCTATAACTCCAGACACAATGCTTCTTGCATTTCCTACCTACTAAAGACTCTTAAAGGGCCGTAAGAGTTGGCAGACTTGTAACATGCCATTATCAATAACACCAAGTTTTTCCAATTTTTATTGCAGGCCTTTCTTGCCTAGCAGTAGCAGCCTCATACCATTGGAAGCCTTATAGCTCTGAAGTTTCTGCTCGAAGATGCTGTTGGCTTTGGTAGTACCTTATCCCTACTCTACCCAGCTGTCTCCTCCTGTCCCTGATTTGACTTTTTAAGTTATTAGCCACACATTGTCCTCCTTAGCCTACATGTTTCTTCATAAAAGATGCAGTTGCTTGTAGTGACGCTCACAAATTAAAAGGAAAGAAAAATGGTGTAAGAGTAACACAAGTACTCTGCAGATCTCAATTGAGAACTGCTGCTATAACATAAATAATATTTTATGGCCTGCAAGATTGGTGAAGAGGTGGAAGAAGAAAAGAAACACAAAATAGCTCCCCACTAATATAAAGCATGCTCAAGAAGCAGGCAAAAAATACATCAGAAGACATGCCGATACCTCCCATACAGCACCAAAGTGCTCTGTCTGGTTTTATGTAAAAAGAAGTTCAGATAACCTAGATGCATATGATAGCTGAAGAACAACCACCTCAAAATCAATGAATCAATGTTCTTACAGGAATATTCTAATTGTCCATTAATTAAGTCTTATCTTTTGTTTAATTTTGAATTAGCTGTTTCCCTCTCCTAATTAAAGTACACTGTTGTCTTAATAACGGCTTTTATTAACCAGACTGCTCTAAATATAGAATGAGAAGATGAAGCTCAGCTGAAGGGCTATCACTGACAGCAAATTACCTGTAAAATGTCTCCAATTTATGCTACACTTGCTGGAACCTTTCCTGTGCAATGATCTGTTTCTGCACAACATTTAAAAGTGGACCTCATTTAAAACAGGACCCTAATGTTTAAAGTATCATCCTGTAGACAGAGTACATTATATCCAAGCCGGAATATAATTTCAAGATTATTTATTTATTTCTGTGTAATGTGCTGTTTCTTAGCTTCTGAATCCCCTCCCCTAGGTTCATAAGCTTTCTTTAACACTGTACTTAAGTATCAAGCTAAAGTTAAGTAGAATGTATGTGAAACAAAGGTGATACAGTATTACCATAGAAATTTTGGCAAAGAATTTTAATTTACTGAATAGCCAAACCATTCAACATTTAATTTCAGAAGTTGAACTTTAGTCAGTCCTTCCATGGAGTAAGAAGACAATGGATGTTACAGCCACATAAATAATATTAATAGCCCTTATTAAACAATGATGTAAATGAGATATTCATTTAAAGTCATTTTATAAACTCACATATCTTACAAAAATGAACTTTGCAACATAAAGAAAACTAACAAAGCAAGAAAAAATGGTGAAGGCTAGATACAAAGACACCTAAATCTGACATCTGAAACAAAATTATCCCATGTGTGGGGACGTGACATGGCTGTGATGTACAGTTTAGGCACTGTACATCATGTTTTAAGTCTCGTGACAAACTGGTTCAGGAAATAATGACTGGAAAGAATGGTTTCACAAGTGCCAAATATAATTAGCTTTTCTTATATATATCAGCCAATAAAATAGGTGAAAGACAACCCACTTTGGGTTCAAATAAAGTACTTTTCTACTAACTTCAACTACCTACATACCAAGGTAGAGGGGGGAAAAAAGGGATGCATGCAACAGTTTTCACTGCACAATTTTAAGTCCCCCCAAAAATGTGCACATCATTTACTATTAGTAATTTACCTTTGTAACTAGAATTCCAAGATTGCAAATAGAAGAATTTTAGAAAGATTAGAGCAGATATAATATAAACACATTTCTTGGGCTGTTTAGCCAATAAGAAATGGCTTGTGGTTCACAAACAAATAGTATTAATTTTAATATACTTAGTGAAAGACATATTAAGCAACAAAGAATACATTCATTCTAAGGAATGTACATACATGGCTTTCAGACAAATACTGAATCTGTGCTAACCAAAAAAGTTACACAAATCAAGTCCTATTTACAACACACTGTAAGAAAGTCAATCAAAACAGAAAAGCCTTGCACAGCATGTCTGTCCAATGGTTCCTGGTTTATGAAAAATGGAAGATATATGCATCCCTGTTTATACCATCAGTTAATAAAGTATCTTCTGCTGCCTATAATTGCTTTGACTGTCAAGTCTGTAAATAAGCAAAACTTCAAGAAGAGCCATTACTGTTGCAAAACCTGTTGCCAATCTGCATAGTAAGAGCACAGGCACTTGTATACATTTTATTCCGACAACGTATCTTCAGTATATTTCCATTACACAAGAACCACCATGAAATTAAAATCAAAAACCTCTGAATGACAATCAAGATTTTTCCTAAAAGTTTAACTGACACTTTTCAATTTAACTGCTAAAAGTTTTAAAACAAAGAGGTAAACAATTGCAGCCCTTGCTTTTACTCTCTCTTTCACACTAACACTACAGAAAGAAAAATAAATTTAAAAGGTGCAGTGCATCTGACCCTCATCTTTTTCACTCTCCTTTCCTCTCTATTATAAAACCAAGTCAGAACTATCCATAATGCTGGAAGAACTGGGAGTAGCTTATCATTAACGAGCAATAGCTTATCATTATACTAAATATTTTTATAAAGGTCAAGAGAAAAGCTCACAGGTCTTACTGGAGCAAAGCTGCTATAATTTAATACTTCCTGATAAAAAAAAAAAAAGAAAAAAATGTACAGATTTTACCATTTTGTTTTGTTTTATTTTGTTTCTCAATAACTTTTTTTCTAAATGTTTGAGAAAGAAGTCATAGGAAGAAAACAAATACCCCAAACTTCCATATCTATCCTGATGGGAAAGGCATACGATTCCTGTAACTCTTGTCAAAAGAGTATAAAATACAACCTTAATTTAATGCTATAAGATTATTGGGGCCACAGTGATGAACTATGTATCAAAAATAGAAATTAATTATGTTAGAAAGTTCTAAGAATATTTCAAGATTAGTCATCCTCTTCATTCACCCAGAGAGGTCAATCTACTCAGCTTTTATATAAGTTTCAAATGTGCAGTTACACATCAGAGGATAAAGCAGATACTACCATACAGATGATAGCAAACCCTCATTTCTGTCAGCATTTTGGTTAACTATATTACATTCTAAATTTCAAAAATTACCAGGGGTATCATACTTATTAAGACAGTAGTAATGGAATGGTTTGTGCAGATATTGGAGTGATTTGTGAAGATACAGGTTCCAATTTATGTTTGTAATTTCTGTGAGTGTTTAATTACTTTTCATTTTAAAAGCGGTTTCATTATTTAACTTTTGTATTGAATCTCTAGAGCGTTTACAATACCACTGTTAAACATTTTTCTAATTGATTTTACTAGAAGTAATTCAGCTTCTTTAATTTCTCTTAGAATGGATGTCAGGTATGAAAACTTTTCTTAAAAGTACTCAATTTGTGAAACCATTTCCTAAAAGTGAACCGCTTCATCAGAGCACTGTCAGATTAACTAGATCTCTGTACTGAAGCAGACAGGGATTTTTAATGAAATAGGTTGTTCATGAGACCTAAAATGTAAAAATTAAATGTACTTGAGAAGGATCTGTCCATTGTTTGTAAATAAACAGTAGACAGTAACAGAAAATACCACCTTTTGAGATCTAGCTTTTTCATAGCCGTAATTTTATAAATGACATTTAAAACTTGCTACAGGGTTTTTACTGTTTCAAGAAAAAAAGCAGTATGTGCTATTCCAAACGAAGCATAAGGAATAACAGAAAACACAAAAGTATTTTTGCACTTCTTTTAAGTGCCACACTACAAACCCAAAAATTTAATAAAAATGGAATACTGATGACACTGATCAGATCCTTTCCAATGAAGAAGTAATTTCAAGTTTAGGACAGTGTATCATGTATTGAAGCCTGCCTACACAAGTCTATTGGCCCAAAACTGAACCTGGTATTCGAGGTACAGTCTCACCAGTGCCAAGTACAAGGGCATAATCACTTCCCCAGTCCTGCTGGACACACTGTTTCTAATACAAGCCAAGATGCTGTTGGCTTTCTTAGCCACATGAGCGTGCTGCTGGCTCATATTGAGCTGGCTATCAACCAGAAACCCCTGGCCCTTTTCTGCTGGGCACTTTCCCAGACACTCTTCTCCAAGCCTGTAGAGTTGCATGGGGTTGATGTGACAAAAGTGCAGGACCCGATACTTGGCCTTATTGTACCTCATCCCATTGTCTGCGGACCATGGATCCAGCCTGTCCAGATCCCTCTGCAGAGCCTCCCTACCTTCAAACTGATTAACACACCCACTTAACTTGGTGTCGTCTGCCAGCAGTTGAGGGTGCCCTTGATTCCCTCATCCAGATCACTGATAAAGATACTAAAGAGAACTGGCTGATACTGATACTGAGCCTTGGGGAACACCGCTTGTGACTGGCTGTCAACAGGATTTAACTCCGTTCACCACCACTCTGGGCAAGGCCATACAGGCAGTTTTTCTCCCAGTGAAGAGTATGCCTATCCAAGCCATGAGCAGACAATTTTTCCTGGAGAATGCTGTGATAAACAGTGTGGATAGCTTTACTAAGTCCAGTTAGTCAACATTCAGAGCCTTTCCCTCATCCACTAGGTAGGGTAATATCATCATTCCAGCTAAAATACTTTGGAACTAGATTAAACCATTGCAAAATAAATACAGACATACACAAAGAGCAAGAGTTAATTAAGGGACTTCCCTCCTTATAAACAAGCTCCTGAAGTGTATTTTACATCTATATATCAGAATCCACAGATATTCATGATCACAACTACAATTCAAACTAATTGTCCAATACAGGTATTGTGTAATTCCCAACAATATTTTTTATCATAAGTAACATATTGGACTATATCCAAGCTGACAGTTGTTAATGATTCAATTACATAAGAAATTTTAAATTATTTGAGAACTAAAATACGAGATGCTTAAATATTTTTGTAACATTAACAAATAAATACTAATCTATACCTATGGCAAAAATAACCATGTGCCTACCTTCTACTCACAGAAATCTGTCTTCATTGAAAGTAGGGACTTAATTTACCAAGTGTTCTGCTTGTTATTTCTAACTTTCCATGTTTATTTTTCAAGTTGTCTTACAGCTTCTGGCAAAGGAAGAAGACCGCAATCACTTCTACATTTAAAACGTTTATCTTGCTAGCCCCAAAATGCCAGTTTTCCTTGAGACCTGTGAATGCGACACTTACAGTTACACATAATGTCTCTCCACAGAAATGATTCGACACTACAGTCCACGAAAGTGTATACAGGCTAAATGAGCTTTAGCTTTAGCTCATTTACAAGTCTCAGAATCTTCTCTTCATCTGCTCTAACCTTTAGAATCAGCAGCTACAGTATTACTAGCTCCTATGAAGTACAAACTTTTAACATTTACACACTCTATAGCAAAAAAGCAGTTTTATCCTGTAATACGGTATAAATAGATGTACCCATTTCTTGCGGTTTTTGTATCATGTACTAGGTGACTGACAAAGCTAACAGCCAACTTATGGTTGGACCACAGGTCCTCTTTAAGGGTAGCTATTCCAGCTGACGTGGCAGCAATACCACTTCAGTGCTCCCATCACTGCCAGAGACTTCTGGCCCCTTCATTTATCAGTCAGGCTACTTAAACTAATGTTTAAACAAATGCAGTTCATTTTAATTAAAATAGGTCAGAGTGTAATTCCAGTAACAACAGCTGGAAAGAGAAATGACCTTCCCTGGAATTACAGCGGCAATAGGAAGCAATGACCTGCAGCCTGCATACTCATAAAAATATCAGCTTTCCTTTTAGAACCAGTATATTCCTGTCTCAAAGAAGCTGCACAGAGAAAACATGGACAAGAATAAGAACCCCAAAAGCTCCACTACCATCAAGTCCAGTGCTGAAGCTTTGGCATAGCAGTGTGAAGTTTCTGCTCTACCTTCACTTTTATTTATATTTTTAACAATTATGGGTACTTAATTCATTGTTTAAAAAAGAAAGAAAAAAGTATTGTACATAAGGTAAGCAGACACCGAGAATCTGCAATTTAAGTGCAAAGTGAAAGTGGACTGCACAGACCTGCCTTAGTTCAGTTGAAATTATTGGAGAGTACAGTTTTCCACAGTGTACTGGTAGTGGTGGAATCAAGCATTTAACAGTTCATAATTAGGATACAATATAATAAATAGAAAAAATATGACTCCTGGTGTCTGAGAGATTGGGGTTCCAAGAAAGTCAAACTCACATTTCTAATACCAACACAGTAAGATTAATTCCCACAAGCAGAAAGATTAATCTAGTAAGTTATTAAGCACAGATACTATCAGTCTGTGTGGCTTTAAAAGCAGCACGAGTGTTTACTGACACTGAAACATTGACATGCACCTTATAGTTCATTATATTAAAGAGCACTTGTTTTTATTACATTAATAGTCTAAGCCAAGCACATGAGTAAAAAAACAGCAGTGGAAAAAGAAGCAGAAAAGAATCCTTTGACACAGAAAGCAACACAGTGCTACCTTTTATCCTTTATTTTTGCATGAACACCATAATGACAGGCTTTTCTCTCTC
This sequence comes from Todiramphus chloris collaris, assembly GCA_025345505.1. Taxonomy (NCBI): domain Eukaryota; kingdom Metazoa; phylum Chordata; class Aves; order Coraciiformes; family Alcedinidae; genus Todiramphus; species Todiramphus chloris. Next base: position 33,776,519 of record JANVCC010010406.1, read on the forward strand.
ATCTTTGATGGTGCACAGCTTTAGCCAGTGGAGCCGGACAGTTTGTTCCAAGTGCCCAGTAGCTGCCATCAAAGGCTTTCTAGGTCAATGAATTGTTTTCACTGCCGTGAATCAAGTATGTGCACAGAAGTGGAACAAAAGTGAAGGATTATCAAGATAGCAACACATCTCAGCACAAAGTTAACAGTCCATTGAGGTCTTGAAAAGCCTGAAGAAAAGTTTTCAAGCAGCAACTTTTGACCTGGTGCAAGACAACTATGAACTAAAATACTGTTTGGCTCTTCAAGACTTTTGAGTAGAACAAAGTACCTTAATTTTGGATGCACTGCTGATATATGCAGTTCATCTCCTTTTTGAAGTCTCACAAATAAGGGAACAGCTCCCCTATGGCAGTTATCTAAATAGCACAGCCTCCTTACCGTCTCAAAATGTCCCTTGTTACAATCTTAACCTTGAAAAGTGTGCTTCTAACCAGATAATTTGGTGTGCTAATACTCCAGAATGCAAAATTGCCAAGCCACTCAGATATAGTACCTTTCATGCATTGATTAACATGTAAAGAAAACATGCCCTATATTAATCACAGATTGAATAATTAGGGTGAAAAGAACAATAGAATAAATTAAATGAAACAGTTCTATACAGTGTCACACAAATTCAAAGTGTATGGTAGGCTACTATTTCATTGTAGATTCTATTTCATTCTCTTACGCACTTTCAGAATACTTAAAATTTCTTATCATAAAACAGATCATAATTTTGTTTCTCAGTAAAATGGTAAAGATTAATTATAATGTGAACTTTTAGCTTAATTCACCAATATCTGATGCTTAAACTGGTTCTCACTTAAGAAGAAGTGAGAAATGGAGTAATATGGCAAGATCAGCTTTAGATTAAGTATTGCAAAAATTTATTATAGAATCTGGTCTATTTCAATGAAGAAATTTTTCATATATACACACACACAAAAATAAAATTTGCAACCTGATTATTACCGGACACACCAAAAGGTGACAGGTTACACCAAAACACATTTAAATTATTAACCCTCCATAACGTTTCTTCCTGTCCTTCTAAAGATCAAAGCCTTCAAGAAATTACAGTGTCCAGTTCCAGACATGTGAACAGACTTGCAAACAGTGTTCAAGCGGTTGTGCCTAAGCGTATTTAAAAAGCTTGCTGAGTGCATGCTTTTGGCATTTAGAACTAAATTTTGCCTACAAGTGAGCTGAAGTTTTGCTCTCAGTGTCACAGCTGGACTCCACTTCTACAATTCCAGATAAGGATTTTAGGAATGTGTTCTGATTAAATTTAAAAATTCCCAAAATACACTCTACATTAAAACATGTTTTAAGCATGACACAAAGTTGATTATTCAAGCTATTAACTTCCAATGTATGTTTGACTGTGAAATAGAGGATGTTGAATTCTATTAGTCAATTGTAACAGAAAAGCTTCAAATAGAAAATATTCTTACATGGATACTGAATGGTTTTGCATCTATTTCTTATACAAAGTTTCCAAACTCATCTTCCCTTACTGTTTTGTCCGTCTAGTGCACAGAGTTGTGATAAATATTATTTAGATAAAGTGTATATAAAGATGGTGTGACATACTCTCCAAGAAAGAAAGGATGTGTTATAAATGCTCAAAACCTCACTGCAATGTTACATGTTTTCTTCTTCTATGGACACATCTTTTTATTACTTTATTTTCTTGCAGACAATATGCAGCACAAGAAAACCCCAAACAAATAAACAAGAAAATACCAGAGGAATCTTTGCAACCATCTATACACCATAAAGACTTAAAGAAACACCACTTGATTAGTTTTGATCTATCACTAAATGCTGGCAAACTACCAAAAAAGACTGATTTTCCCTCAAAAATAAGTAAATATCATTCAATGCCTGAACTACTACACAAGATGTATTACATGCATTAAGTATATGTAGTGTAGCAAGTATCTCATTAGCAGCTTCTGTACTTGTAGCATTGCTCCTTGTCATCTCCACCAGAAGAAGCACCATTTAAGCCTCGAGTCTGATAATAGACTTAGACTGAGAACAAAAGCATGTATTACTCAGCAACATACTGTGTGGGTGCAGTCAAAGGCTTTGTAAACGGATGTCTCAAACGGATGTCTCAAAAGTCACTTCTGCATTTCATATAATGCGCTTCAATCAAAATGACCTTATCTTTTGATTCTGAATGATTATCGTCCTGGGATGATCTCTACTTCTTTTCACATGAAGGTGTTAGCAAATGAATGTGAAAACTGCAAATACTGCTTTGTCTTGATAGAAGTAAGAGCATGCTTCTGTAATTCCTAGACCAAGAATGCAAATTTTCTTCAACTGATAAAGTACTATTCTCTTCTTGGTCTCTATGACCTAGTTCCAAATACAAAAGGAATCTGTACCCAGAATTTCCAAAGTGCAGTTTATTTAGAATATCTGCACTTATGAACGAATTTTCGTTCTACAGATGTAAAAATAATACTTCTGGGAAACATAAAGAATTGACTTTCAGGTCTTTTAAAGTAAAAAAAACCCAACCAAACAAACAAAAAACAATCAAACAACAAAACCAATCAATAACAAAAAACCCCACTTGTTTTCCCGAAGAAAAAGAAATGGTCATAAATATGAATGCCACATAAACCAGTTTGCTAATCATGGAATAAAATGTATATAGTGTGTGTACTGTAGAAAATGCATGTACTGACAATGCTTTCCTAGAATTGTGAAAATGAAACTTTGAAAATTAGAATTCTTACAGAAAGTACCTTTTCATATCTGATTCTTAAAAATCAAACTGAACACAATCTGTGTCTTTTTTTGGGCATTTATAAATTCAGAAAGCAAAAGCCTACCCAACTTAAGCAAAACTGCAAAAGCAATCAACCTGAAATCTACTAAATTCATTCCAAGTCTTTGTAAACAAATGTTATCTGGCTTAAGAAAATGTACACTCACAATGAATTTTAAAATCTATAATAATATGCAGAAATGTGCTGAACTAAGACATTTATTCATGGAGCATCTAAGGAGTTTTACACAGTTCTGCAATTACAGATTTCAAAATACAATTTCAACGTAGCAAGTGAATAAATATGCAGCTTACAGATCATTTAAATGGAGAATGAAATGATGATGCCACACAGTAGACCCTGCATATGAATTTCACCCATATTTCAAGAAAAACTCATCAGTTTGCTACCAAAAAAAAAAAGACCAAAACCACCCTGTTACTTATGTATCATCAAAATTCTTTCTAGAGAGCAGCATTTTAACTGAGTGGATCAGAAACCACTAATTCAGATACAGAATGAAAAGTCAGAAGCAAAATGGGAAGAAGTGTATAATTTTTATTTATTCTCAGTTCAGCCTGTTCCTTTCAGAATTATAGAAGCCTAAATAAATGAAGAGAGTACGAAGCAGTCCATTTATAATTTTACAATTACTGGTCATGACTTCATGCCAGGCCACATTTTCATTTTCCTTTTATGTTAAGAACATTTTTGTAGACAGCTATAGAAATATGAACTTCTAGCAAAACTCTGGATACTTTCATTCTTTATTTTAAATTGACTTTACTTGGAACTTCAGTTGATTTACTTTTTTTATTTTTAAGATACCCTATCAGATTCTTGATTAATCTAAAAGTCCAATGCTATATATTCTGTATCAGACCTGTGCAGTAGTTCGAGGGAGCTTAAATTCTACAATACTTTCAGAATTCAGTATGCGAATAGGTATTGCAGTTCATAAGTGACCTAAAGGTTCACACAAAGGTTGTGTCCTTACAACTGAAAATGGTGAAAAGGATAAAAGTATCTTTGCATCATGAATAAGAAAGTGCATTTAAAGTATTCAAAAATTGGACAGTACATGAAGACCTGTAAAAGGAAGCTACTAATTCAATTTAACTGGTACAGCTTACGCACATTAGGAAAACTACATTTCATGTGAGAATTTAAATTTGGATTTCAAAGGCATGAACAACTAACATCGAGTCAGAGTTTGGCTGAATCAACAGGACTAATCTGAACAAATTATTTCTTTATATAGGTCTAACTTAACAATAAAATCTGTACCATCTACATCAAAACCAAATCAAAACAACAAACTCCCATGAGCACTTTGATCTATTCATAATTTGCTAAAATGATAAATCAATAGCATAGTTAGGGACTGCAAAGTGTGAAGTGACAGAGTAATACAATTGTTCAAACAGTCAAGGACCCATGTGAATGCTTTCCCCACTGGCTGCCACACACAGCAGGTTGCAGTGCCACTGCATTTTAGGCTGACTTGAGTCCAGGCTATTCTAGCCTGCCTGCGTGTCTAATCCCCCCCCAACCAGCAACTGTGCAAGTTACTACTTCTCCAGACACCCCAATGCCACAGGCTTCTCTTACTGTGAACAGCCAGTACATATTAACTGTTGAACCAAGGTGCATGTTCAGTTTCCATGTCTGCATTAAAAGCTAATTCTAGTATTCCACTGATGTTAAACTCACAAATGAGGTAAACTAAATTACATAAAATAACTTTTAATTTATTTGGTACCAGTCAAGTTGATAAGTATCCTTCATTTTCTCTTTGAAAAGATCACAAAATATTCCATTTTCCTGCAGATACAGAACAAGTGATACTTCAATTCTCTATAACACAACAGTGCAACTTCCTAAAAACCTAAAAATGTTTCTTAATGCTATATTTAACATTGATGGCACATGGCCCAGTCTCTGGCCAGCATATCTGTTTTGTCCACTGTTTTGGGCCAGTTATCTTCAGCAATAATCAGAAGGTACAATTTTAACAAGATGCTTCAGTCTGTAAGGCTACTCTCAACCTCATTAATTTTTTTTTTTTTATTTTTTTTTAATCCTTATGTCTCTAATAATGCAGACCTGTCCTGGTTTGAGTGAGAACAGAACTGATTCTGTTCAGTGATTTTACTTTCCAGATCAGTCTCTTCTAACTAACTTCTAACTTCTTCTGAACACTTTCTGAAGTTAGCAGCCTGTTCTCACAGACAATGTCTGCTTCTAGCAGTGATAACACCTCATGTTCAGAGTTACTACCAAGGATTGGTGTGCAGACCAAGGACACTGCTGGATCATCTTGGGGTGCAGAAAAGTAAAAAGGCTGCACCTGCAGGGAGGAGTGGCCAAGACAGGTACCCTAAACTGACCAACGAGATATTCCATCCCATACACGTCATATTTGGCTGAGGGATCAGAAGGGTCTCTGGGCTCTTCACACCGCTTGGACTGCTTTGCCAGCTTTTCTTTGGCTTGGCTCGGGTCCTCTTTTGGTTCCTTCCTCGGAGTACCCAAGAAGGACTCTGTCCCTTCTGCCTTCGATCCAGTCTGTGTGTTCCTGAACCCGGTACCAGAATCCAGCTCCTGAACACAGCTCCTGTCTGCTGCGGGGCCCAGTCTGGGACTCTCCCAGTGCCTGCTCCACAGCATCAGTGGTGATGGTAATGTAATTACCATCAGGGGGTTGGGCTCGATACTGGTTTTGTATATATTTGTATATATTCCATTATTATCATTACTATCAATTTCCTTTTCATGAAAGTTGTTCTAGTTTCCTTTTGCAATCACTAAGTCTCTCTCCCTTATTCCCTTTCTCTTCCCCTTTGGGGAGGGAGAGGTTTAACAGAGAACGTCTGTTATGGGTCTAAGGGGCCACCCTGACCCTAAAGCGTGACAAGACCTAATTCCACCATAACTAGAAATTTGTGAAGAAATCAAAAGAAATACATGGAAATTATATTTTTCAAATGCAGCCAAAATCTATCCTCTGTGTCTTCTTAACATCATGGTAAATGGGAAATAAAAAGAAGACTTCTCACACTCAGTCTCCCTTTACTACAAATATTTTCAATCATGAATCTTCCACTACACACTCACTAGTAAACCCAAGTCCCAGAACATATATCTGGTCCTGAGACCAAGCAGAGGTGGAGGAGGCATTTTCAGAATTGTCTGTCTAATTTTCAGAAAATAACATGTCATTATTACACAAATATGGAATAAAACACGAAAAACCCATCCCAAGATTACCACAGCTAGCATTAATTAACATAGAAAAATGGACAGGAAGTTATCCATGGAACAGCAATGTGCCCTTGGGCCCAAGAAGGCCAATGGTATTCTGGGGTACATCAAGAAGACTGTGACCATCAGGTTGAGGGAGGTTCTCCTAACCCCCTATACTGCCCTAGTGAGACCACATCTGGAGTACTGTGTCCAGTTTTGGTCTTGCCAGTTCAAGAGGGATACGGAAATATTAGAGAAAGTCCAGTGGAGAGATACAAGGACGATGAAAGGACTGGAACACCTCTCTTACAAGGAAAGGCTGAGAGCCCTGGGGCTGTTTCACCTGGAGAAGACTGAAAGGGGATCTTATTAATGTTTACAAATATCTGAAGGGTGAGTGTCAGTAGAAGGTGCCAGTGTGTCTTCAGTGATGGCCCATGATAGGATAAAGGGCAATGTTCACAAACTGGAATACAGGAAGTTCCACCTCAACATGAGGAAAACCTTCAGAGGTCCCTTCCAACCCCTACCATTCTATGATTAGATTACTGCAAATAAAGCTTAGACCAGGTGCTAAATCTAGTGAAGGGTAGACAGTCTTAGAACTATAGAGTCATAGAATCGTTTCAGTTGGAAAAAACCTTTAAGATCATTGAGTCCAACCATTAATCCAATCCCACCAACCCCACGACTAAATCATGTCCCTAAGCACCTCATCTATATAACTTTTAAATACCTTCAGGGATGGTGATTCTACCATCTCCCTGGGCAGCCTGTTCCAGTGTTTCACAAGCCTTTTTCTGAAGAAATGTTGCCTTATGTCCAACCTAAAGCTCCTCTGGCACAATTTGAAGCCAGTTCCTCTTGTCTTATCGCTTGTTACTTGTGAGGAGAGACCAACCCACACATCTTGTCTCAGTTTGAAGCACCAGAATACCTACACAAGGTACTAGGCAGAAAGCAACTTACATAAAAGATACACCCCTTCTACAATTTGTTCACTGTATCAGTCTGGAGCCAAAAATAAAATTAACGCTTTTCTTGAATCAGAAAATAAAGATTTTAAAATGTTAATTAACATTCCTGAATATAAGAAGGAAAAAATATTAACATCTGGGAATAAATTTGAGAGAGATTAAAGCATAATAAAAGACAGATTAAGTCTTGCACACTGATAATATGAATGGCTGAGGTCTACAGAATGCATGTTTGACCAATCAAGCAATTAAGTTAGGATGGAAAATATTTTATGATTCTATATCCTGGAAATCTGAAGTGGTAATCTGATGAATGAACATTAATAATATGACACAGCACTATCAAAACCTTCAGGTTTGATTGCTACTTTCTGTAACTTTATTATTCTGACTTACTGTCACATCTAAGTATTAATTCTGCCCTGGAATGACAGGCCTCTCTTCTTGAACTTCAAGAATTGCCTCTGTTTCCTTCACATCTGACTCTAATGATTCTCCTCATATCAAAATCCTTACCATCTTACTTTTAGCAAAACTTCAACAAAGAGCGCAATTCAAAGCTCCATTTCCCAGTATGGCTGAGACAAAGGAGTTTTGTTCATTTTGCAGACAATCAAAATTTCCAGAATAGGGTAATAAAATATCTGCTCCTTAGATTTTCTTACCACTACGGAGGCAATGCACTTTTAAAAATGTATGCAGGCTAACAGATGCCTCCCTTCTTTTTTATTACCAGTTGCACTCATTGAAACTCAGCTGCAGACAGCAATTCTGCAAAGCACCATTATACACTCTGAGGCTAGACCTGTGACTGCATAATTTTTGGTAACACCTAGAGACATCCTTCAAGCTTGAAAGCTCACTGAACTGGGCACCCTCCAAACACACTGGAAGTCATGATTTTTTCCACAGTTACTGTTGACTCTCTTCATAAAAATACACTTTTATTGACAAATATGCAGCTCGATTCCTCAAAAGCGACGGGAAAAAAAAAAAAAACAAAAACCACCAGTAAAAATCACGCAGATGCAAATCCAAGACATTATTTAATTTTGCATCTTAAAATTACAGTAAGCGTGTCATCAGATAAAAATTAAGTACATCTTGATAATCCTCACAACTTTGCTTCCAAATAATTTAGAATGTAGCAGAAAAAGTAACTTCGGAACTGAACAAACCCTATAAACTACCACTGTGGAGCACTTCAAATACAAATATTTATAAAGCTGGAAATAAAATTTCAATGTTTCTGAGCTGGAAAATAAAAGGATAGATCTGTCAAAGCTGCAAAAGCTATCTGATCCCCAAATCTAAGTTTTGAAGAGAAGTACATTAAAATGTCACGATATCCACTGATCAGAACAGTGTGCATACACTTCTACTGTTTTACTATACTTTTATATCGCAACACTGCTCCATATTATAACACCTTTTATTCCAAATAGATTGTCAGTGGCAATAAGAAAACACAGAGTCTGACTTTTTTATTCCAGCATTAAACCTGCAATAGCTCCTAAGTGTCTTTTAAAAACCACAGTTAGAAATACCACTTATGAAAAACACCTCTGTTTCGGTATTATAACTAAGCCTGTTAAGGTTCTTCCAATTAAAAACTGCAGAATTAACATTTTTAATGAAGTGTAAATTTGGAAATAAAATTCTGTTTTTCTAGAAGGTCTCAACACAGCAACCATAAAACAGGGAAAGCTTTTCTAAACTTGTTTTCTCTGACTGAAGATGGAGATCTTGAATCTTTCTTTTTTTCACAGATTCCCTTATAGCTGAGCCTCTCTAAAACAAGACAATGCTAACACTCAGGAAATTGAAGATTTTTTTTTTTTTTTTTTAATAAACCAACTTTTCCCATTACATTTGTAAAAACTATGTAAACATCCCATTTACTACTTACCCCTACATGGATATTTTAAATCCATTAAAGTTCTGTAGAAGTGAGAACTTTGTCACAGAAAGAACCTGCCATACCATTTGACTCCATGCACACTCCATTATGGCCAGTAACTTAGGGCAGAAACTGCAAAACACATCTCCTGGAAAATATAAAAGTTCAAGATCCAAAATAAAAAAATTTTATCGTCTCTAGGAGTAGCATTTGATGATACACATCAGCTAATGTTCTAAACTGGTACCATATTAAGAAAAACAGTAAAATATAAAAAGTAAATTTAAATTAATTGTTCAGAGTTTCCTTTTTAGATTTTTATTTATAGAAAGTTCATTGGTGTGGCCCTACTTTAAAACAACCAGAGATCATTTTTTCACGAGAGAATATATTTTTCCAGAACTGGAACCAGGTATGACTAGCTTATGAGATTTAAGGTGGGCTCATATACATTATATTTCTATGTACCTACTCTAGTACTAGTATTGTCCTTATCATCTAACTTTGATTATGCATATTTCTTACTGCATTGTTTTTCTAAGATTTCATTAGCAGATGCACTATCTGCCATCACCTTCAAGGTTTTTACAAATGCCCTCTATTAGAAGTCATATCTTTGATTCCAAACTAAACTGGCAAAATCATCAAATAATATTATGCATAGGAATTGTTTAACTCCTGATCAATATTCTGCAAAGTTCAAGCACAATTCAAATGCAAAATGTGCAGATCAACTCCTAATGGAACTTCATTAAAGAAACTATTTCAGAGATAATGTTCTGAAATTCTATCCACACACAAAAAACCCCAACCTAATCCCAAACTCAACAACACCTACCCTCCTCCACTCCCCAAAAAAAAATTAAAAAATTTGGAAGGTATAATATAATTCAATAAGTGCAACTATACAGCTTATGCAACTCTATCAATGTAAAGCATCTGTCAAGTTGGTATGTACTGATTTGCAGAGCAAGAACTCATGAGGCCAACCACAATTTTCAGATAAAAAAACAATACTCCAGGCAATTAAATATAAACTATAACATCTTAAAAAAAATCTGGTATACATTTTGTGGCACATTATTTAGCTCTTGAAGTGGTTCTTGAAGCCTGAGGCTACACACCCTGCTCAGTTGGCAGCTAGTAGTTGTCCCTTTCTCTTTCCACCCAGTATCCAGGGTTTCAACCCTGATGTACAAAATACATACAGTTTGAGAAAATGAAAATACAAACTCTTACTTTACAGTTAACATGAAGGACTAAGCTACCACAGTGCAAAAGAAAATTCAGCTACAAGTTATCATAGAATAGGAGCTTTGTGTTATAAGAAATACAGTCAAAGGGTTTTCATATATGCTGATTTTTTTAATGGATAGTAAGACAATAATTAAGAGGGCTTCACTCAGAGAATTTTTTTTTATAGCCATCCATTATATGAAGTTATATTTTTCTAAGTCAGAAATCATCCTTCATGAACAGTACAGCACTACTGATAGAGAGGATGTGTGCTCCATCTCAGCCTTTTAAACTGAACTCTTTCATAAAGCAGATCAGTTTTACCTCTGCAAAACCAAGCACCTATTTTAAATTAATAATTTAATTCTGATTATAATAAAGACAGCAAGAACACCTGTTTGCTGAGGACATTTCCTGTGAAAACACACAATATGCAGCTAACATTAAGCTTCTCAGGGTCACTGGCATACCATTCAATGTGATTTCCTTGGTGTCACATTGAATTGGGTCAAGCTTGTAATGACAATGTAAACAACTGGTTGACCAAACTGGTGAGCTGTCTTTGAAAAATAGTTACAGGAATCTTAATAAAAATATAAATTTTAAAATTAATTTCATATAATGACATGAAGAAAGGGTTTCAGATGCTAAAAACAGCAGAATGCTCCAAGAAGATAAAGCTCACAGTACATCATGAGGTGTCATTTTTGGGTTTGCTACGAGACATTTGAATATTCATTCCTATGTAAAATCACTTTTCAATCTAGGATATTTGAATATTGTAGTAAAATGCCAAGTAAAGTGAGGAGTAATAGAAGTTTAATATATGATAGTTCTGTCTTGCCATAAATGAAGGGCGTAGCACTGGCAATAGCACTCTAGTAATTCCACTGAAAAGTCATAAAAAATTATGCTTTTAAAATACTTCAACCACAACACATGGAAAAAGAAATGATAAGACAAAACAGAAGAATATTATTCCATTTCAACTAATAACTAAGAATACTTTTTTCAGTCTTTCTGGGGCAATATTTACAGGTTTTGGGTTTTTTTCAGAAGATGGAAAATAACAACCCACAACAGAAAACAGAGAGGGATGAAGGCACATACATACATTTAGAAAAGCTGAAGTTAGATAGAAAAAGCCTCAAAATGAAAACACTAACTTCTTCACTTAGTTGAAAAACTCAATCCAAGAGTCAGATGAATTAATAATTCTCCTTCTCCAGCCACCTCATTTAACTCTGCTGCTTGCATATTCTTTTTTTCAGGAGAATGTTACAGTAATTTTGTCTATATCTGCCATAAAATCTCATATCCGCCTTCGCATTAAACAAGATGTAAAAATCTGTATGTTGTTTTATTAATATTTTTTAAGATAATCACCAAATGCTGAACTGAGCCACAGGAAGTCTTCCTTTAAATTCAATGGGGATTGACATGTATTTATTAAATGTTTCAAACTACAGAATGCCTTTCAGAATAAATAAATAAAGAATGCGAGCCCACTCCATTTAATTCCACATTCAAAAATAAGAACACTTGAAGAATGCAAAAGAGATAGCTGTAAAACTAAGTTGTCACATCTCATAGTAAACCTGGCAGTGAGGAGAAAAAAGACAGATAAATCTTCTCTCTTCAAACAATACAGATAGATCAAAGACAGTAGAAAGAGTATATGGTGAAAACAGTCATATGTCAAATGTTTTATACAGAGAGAAAATTTGAAACCCTTTACATAATCCTCCAGAGAGGAAACACTAAGAAATTGGATGATTTCACTATGGCAGTATACACGGGACAAAAGGAAATACGGAACAGAGCCCAGACCTCAACCTCCTAATGTTGCAATCAATGTAAAGAGTGAAAATGTTTCTCAGACTGTATAAGGCTAAATGAGAAGATTCAATTCATCATTAGAAACAAGTAATAAGTATTTGAAAAAAAAAGACCTTTAAAATGTCCTGGAATAATTTATCAAATTAGTGTGAGAAATTAAAAATCTTCAGAAAATAGGACTATTTCAGAAGTAATACTGGAATCCACATGAGTAAGACAACTATTAGAGGACATTTCAATACACTTATAAAAAATGTGGATGTGATTTCAAGAAAGCTTCCAGTCAAGAAATGTAAAACAAGTAAGTACGTTTGATTTTCAATAGAATTGCATGATATTTCCAACACAAACTATTTCAAGAATTAAAAATAAGAAAAATTAGAGCAAATCAATTTCTGAGTTCATCAGGATTCTATCAAAACATAAAACCACTTCTGTTTCAATGTTTCCAACAAACTAGTGAGATTTTTTTTTCCGTGAAATTTCACAATTTCAAGGAGAACAATCTGAACATTCAAAACTATTTCTTCTGGATTCAAACAGATACTTCACTTGTACTAATACATTTTCTACACCTCTGTTTTCTCTACCTGCCCCATGATTTAAAAGATAACAACAAAATTAAAAGGAAAAAAAAAAAAAAATCAGTGTTAGTATCCTCACACCATTTCTTTGTTTGTACAAGCGCATCTTAAAATTCAAGCCAAAAGACTAGGTGTTTTCCATGATCTAACTGCAGTTTCCTCTCTGCTCTGATATCGGAAAAAAGAAGCACAGAATCTTCAAGAACCACTAATTTTAGAATAGGTCCCAATACAAATGTTGTCATATATTTTTCAGGAGACTGCAGAAACAGTTCCTTAATTTTACCTTAACCATAACCTTTCATAAGATTTAGAACAGTATTCACTAACTGCAGTTATTCAGCAGCTTCTCAGCCTAGATTAGAAGGTCGCTCTCACAACTCCACTCTGTTTAAGGAAAATACTGAGCAGGCATCTGCCTTGATGGTGTTTACCTACCTGAACAACGTGGTGTTTGTTTTAGCACTGACCCTCATGCCTGGAACCTCATACCCGCAGCTGCCAACTAAACTACTCTAAAATAATCATACAAAATAACCAAACAACCAAATATAGTGCACATAAAAATTAAATCTAACTGTATCTTAATACCTAGCAATGAAAATTAAGTAAAAATCTGACTTCCAGTCAAAGTCAGATAACAGCATTCAGTGTCAAACACATGTAGAGAGTAAGTTTTAATTTTTTTTCCTTAAACACACTCTCTGAGAATTTTTTTCCATCCCAGTATAAAGCACTTTGCTGCAACTTGAGGATATTGGCAATTAGAAAAACGAAACCCAAAGCTGTTTAACAAAACCTTAAAAAATCCTCTTCTAACATAGATTTCACTAGATACTATGAGATCAAATTCAAAACATTTCACTAGAACATCCAGATTTTTAATACATTTCTAATTAAAGAGACTTCAAGTAATTCTTCATAATTTTGAAATACTTTTTCAACTTAATCAACACCTGAGCAATATAATACTATTATCATGTACTGCCTTAAGTATCAGATTTTTACAGCAATCTAAACTTACTGGAGAGAATACAAGAGGAAACGGTAAGAAACTTGCTTTTTGCTAACATCACAAAAAAATTAATCAGTTTTGATATCCTACAGTTCTTGATAAACCACGTATCACTAGCAATGTATTTCATTTTTATACTTACATGTTTCTATTTTTCCCTATGACTAGACACAGAATTTTTGTATCATTATCTTGCACAGGGTAATAAACTAGATCACGTATGATAGAAGACTGTGTTAAGAATCTGTAGAATCATTGTCAACATCTTATTTGAATATTTAGAAACTACTCTTAAAAAAACATGACTTCCCTCTTGCATGTTGCTCAGAATGATAAGCTTCTTTGGAGCTCTTTTAAAATCCTCAGGAATGGTTCCGTTTGATAAGCATCTTGGCAACCAACTTCAAGCCTGATCTATGTTAAATTTCTTCATTGGTTACTCTGACATCAGCTAGTTGGGAAAACATGACCCTGATTAAGCCACTGGAATAAAAACTGCCAACGTTTTTGTGATTCAGTTCCCATAAGTAGCAGTTTGCTGGAGTTGATTAAAGGGACAACTCAGAAGGGGTGGAATGGAATGCTTAATGAGGCAGCCTAAAAACCAAATCATTTTCCTGTCTCTCACATACACACAGCACTATGAATAGTCTCATAGCTACATTTTCAAAGGAACAGCCAGACAGTTGATATTTTCTGATGTGTCAGAGCTAAGATTAAAAAAAACAAATCAACAACATACTAACCCGAAACACCTAAATAGCTATAGTGTGAATTGTAGGATATGTTTGGGGTTTTTTTAAATAAAAAACTTTTTTAGGTTAAAATACCATTTCATTGTAATTTACACTTTTGTGCAAACAAACATTTTTCAGATGGTAAGATAGCGTTTGGGACCAACACTGAAATCACAACAGAGCGAAAATGAAAACATTCAACCCTTGGAATTACTATTATATATGAACCACAGCAAAAAAAAAACCCAAAAAAACACCAAACCCCAAAACTGAAACCAAAACCCAAAAAGAAGTTGCTCTGCAACAGCCTGCTAGGGTTTTCCGGCTCCTGTTGGGACGAGAATATGAATAAGCAACCAGTGAATAGAATTTAGGTTTAAACATGTCATCAAATCTCAGTCAGTGTTACACAATACACAAAGTATTTAGAGGTGTGAAAAATCTGCATCACTTCCTGATCCTATTACCTTTACAGAAGGAATATTTGTCAAGAGACAAAACACAGAAGCAGACTTAGTTGAAATATTATTCTACCAGAAGGAAAATATAAAGAAAAAAAAGAAACGAAAAACATCTTCCTAGGGATAGTAACACAAAAAAAACCCTTAAACGCACATATTAAAAGCCAGTTGTTAAAAAGAAACATGCACTTTCCTGTGTTTAACAGACTGAAAACAAAATAACCCCTGATTCTAGAAAGGACTTTGATGATTTCATCAATGTCAGGAATCATAGGCAGAAATAACGACTTTCAAAAAAGCATTTCAAAAATTGCAGTTAGAATACATGTTAGCATGTAATATGAAATTAACTGAAAAAGAACTGTTGAGAGTACACAGGATTTATGAAAACATGGAAGAAAAATTGGCCTAAGAACATAGGTAGTCTCAATCCTTATACCAAATGAGAAATGTGTAAAATAGTTCAGAACATCTTCTTCCCCTTTTATGAAACAGAGGAGGAAAGAAAATAAAAAACTGTAGGTGAAACAGATTTCTTTTCTTTTTGCTCCCAAGCTCAGAATTGGAAGACATAGACAACATCAGAGAAGCCTGACATCTTCTAGAATGTGAACTGAACAGAATATATGCTGATGCAGACCATCAGAACCAGTATGGAAAATTTTTAACTTAAAGAAAATATACCAAAACACAAGATAACTGAAGATCAGAGAAGAAATCAGAAGATACTGAACTGAAAAGGTTTTAACAAAGACTGACAGAAATAAGAAAGAATAAGAAAAATAAAATTACACAAAAATGAATAGTGAAAGATGAGAATAACACTGTAAGTAATGCCTAATATAAATATGAAAGTGACTGGAGAAAGGACACCTAAAAATGACTTTGAATAACTCTTCCCTGACATCAAACTCTGATAAAAACAATATAGTGCGACAAATGCAATACCATATGCACTGGTGATTGCAGCAAAGGATCACCTTAAAAAAAAAAAGATTCAAGAAGAGGATTCTTTTCTCCATATGAGAGAAAAAGGTTATGTTTTTACATGGGAGAATGCAATGATGAATAGAAACAATCCATCATAGTGAAACAATGTAAACAATATGGATAATATAGACATGGATAGGAAGCGTGACTTGATGAGCAACACTGAAAGTGAAAACAGGGAGGGGTATAAAGTCCCAAAGCAACCTGCAGAACTAGGATGTAAAAGAGGACATGTGGAAGACTTCAAGAGACATCCAACTATGTTAACAGAAGAACAGTATCAGATGTCACCATGGGCATAGTTACTATACTGCAGCTGAACACAGACAAAAAAGGAAAGAGTTAGAAAATGTTATTAGGCAAGAGAACGCACGGAGCTTACATGACAGAATGGATAAGAGAGCACATATGCTATAAAAACAAAAATCATGGCCTCTCTCTTGGACAGCAATATTAATAAATATGCAGATTTAAATAAATGTAAAACACAAAAATGAATGTAAGCATAGCTTCAAAAGAGAGAGTATTATCAACTGAATCAGATCACCTACCATTTCAAATAAATAGCAGGCACCTCTAATCTCAGAATCATGAAACTGCAAATTGCCACAATTCCGTGTCAGAATGTGGCTGTCTCAAAATACCATTTTTAAGAACAAAACACAACAGAAGTTATGTAGATCAACTGCAAAGCTTGCTTTTTTTTTTTTTTTTTCCCCCTTGTGGCATGTGACATCTCATGGTGTTGAAATTAAAGGCTAAATATATGCTTCTACAGATGATGTGGGAAACAGCATTACCAAGAAACTCAATGCTGAAAACAAACTGCATTATAATTGCCTTAATTCTTTCATACAAAAACGCACTTTTCTCCAAGAGAATGCAGAAATTTCTTGTTTTCAAAACACAGGGCTGCCTCCAGGAAGAGAGCTGTATTTCTGTTTGTGATATGGACAGCAAGCTTTCTGTTTAGTGATTAATGTACTGTGAGACTAAAGTGGCTCAGGTACTCCTTTCTAAAGCAACAGTTGGAAGCACCAGTCAAGGAAGTCACCATAATCTGACATTAGAATACCCTACAGTTTTAGTTTGGAGAAACAGAAAAAACCCTGGTTTTACAATTTCAGTTTGTCCTGTCTCTCTCTGTTTTCTTATGTAGTGCCAGATCCTTTTGACAGTATATACACAAAAGAATCCCAAAGTGTTTAATATAATAAAAACATTATAATCCTTTGTAAATCAGATTCTATTACATAGCACACAACTAAGGAAGTAAGTGGTCTTGCTCAAATAAGCTAAAGGACTAGAAAGTAAGGTTCATCTAAACTAATGTTACACCAACCTTTGCATATATCCGCGCAATGCTTACACTGACTCATTCACCTTTAATAACACTGGGTTCTACGTTTACTGCTTGTTTACATAAAACCTCTCTACGTGGTAAAGCAATAATATTATAAAAAAATGCTATACTGCCTTAAAATTGCCATAATCTCAGGTCTCACAGTAGATTTATTTTGTTATATAATCTTGCGTCTCACAACTCCTCTCCAGAAATACTGCAACAAGAAAAAGAACGAAATCTTTGTGATTATCAACCAATACAATGGCTTCGGATTGTTGAAATGGGGAACTTTCAGTACTATGTATGTGGTCTGTGAGCTCCAGAATCTTCCTGAAATACTGAGGTAACAACGGTCTTATAGAAACAACCACTCTTCTCTTCAAAACATAGGTTCACAGGCGTAGCAAAATGGAAAAGCCATTTATTAAACATTACCTGCATCTTCAGTATTAATAGAGTTACAACAGAAAGCCTTCTGTATAAACACACACTATTTTGCAGTGGAACAAAGGAAGACAGACACTCTGCCAGCAGTTAGTGGTAGTCATTTTGAAAGCACATTTGTTTTGCAGTGTTGGAGTGCTTCTGTTCCTCAAAAAGAAAAATTGGAACTCTTCTTGGCAGGCAAGAGACTAAACTGCTGAATGAACAAAGCAATGCTCTGTAAAACTGAACTACAACAAACTAAACCAATACCTCATTACAAAATCAGAATACTTGCAAGAGAGCTGCTACTTCAAATTCTGATGCCAATCCAAGCACAGACAATATGTCAATAAAGTACTGTTAGAATAGAATCATTACGGTTGAAAACAATCTTAAAGATGATCAAGTTCAACCATCTACTAAACGTTATCATGACCACGTACACTATTTGCACAGTGAACGGCAATCTGCTTTTAAAGCAGTAATCCTGCAAACTGGCTTAATATTAGCAAAAAACTTTAGCTATTTAATCTTAATTAAACATCAATTTATACTATTGTAACATATCTCAGCAATGTTTAAACATTGCCATACTAAAATTAAATACAGACTTACCAGAAAAACTAAATGTACTTGAAATTACTACTGTGCTCAAATACTTACATACATGCCTCATATTTTATTGACACAAATCACTTAAAAGATATTCAATGAACTGTTGCTGAATTGTCACCATTTAACTTACTGATTTTAAGACTTGTGCCTCTTCTCTGAATTATTACATAGTCCTCCTTCCTAAATTTAACTGGTTTTATCCTGTCACTGTTCAGTCTCATTTATTAGAGGATAGTTTCTGCATACTATTGAACAGTTTTCTGCCATCAAACATAAGAGCTCTTTTTCTCCCCTCCATGATTCAGTCTCACCTCTTGATTGTGTGTACCCACTATTATCTTGGTTTAATTCTGATGTACTTCCAAGTCAAATGTATGCCAACTGAACTCCATTAAGACATTTCAAAATATTCATGTTCCTGCGGTCATTACTTCACTGCTTCAGTAAGCAGGTGAAGCTTCTGACTTACAGAAACATGAGCTGGACCAGGAGGGTATGGAACAACTGCCCTGTTACAGTGACAGAGAGTTGACCATTCAATGCAAGCTGTGCAAATGTGGAACTACACACTTACTCCATAATGGTATAAAGCATAATTTTTAGTGGCTTCAACATAATTCTAGTTGAAAGTAGTAAGGAATACAGTTTTACTGCATTTTGTAACAGAAAAAAATCTCTTTAACTTAAAAAAATAACTTTATCATATCTTTAAGGATGACCCTAAAACAACCCATGAGTTGCTGATCTTGATAATCTTTAATAATCATACTAATTGGGACAGGTGCTTGAGAACTCACGGAAAGCAAATGTCCGTCCTGTCTTCAATAACGGCATGAAGGGGGAACAATGAAACTATAGTATCCCATTTTTCCGTGAGAATGTGACGGAGCAGCTAATCCTGGGAATCATTTCCAAGCACATGAAGGACAAGAAGGTGATTGGGAGTAGTCAGCACACTCACCAAACGGAAGTCATGCTTGACCAGCTTTATAATGTTCTAAAGTAAAATGACTGGAGACAAGGGAAGAGCAGCCAATACTGTCTACATGGACTTCGTAACACTTTAGACACTGTCTCTCTTTATAAAGAGATCCATCCCCACAGAAAAGCTGATGAAGGATGGGCTGAATGAGCAGAGAGTGAGAGAGACTGAAATCTGTCTGAATGTCTGGGCTTGGAGGGTGGCAGTTAATGATGTGAAGTCTAGTTGGAGGTCACTATCTAGCAGCATACCCCAGGGATCCCTACTGGGTTCAATCCTATGTGACATCTTCATTAATGATCTTGATGATGGGGAAGAATGTACCCACATAAATTTTGCCTGAAATACAATACTGAGAGAAGTGGCCAATACAACAGAGCATTGCTGTGCCATTCAGAGGGACCTCAACAACCTGGAGAAACAGGCAGATGGGAATCTCATGAAGTTCCAGTAAGAAGTGCAAAGCACTCCCCCTGAGAAGGAACAACTCTGTGCACCAGTACATGGTTGGGACCAACTGCCAGAAAGCAGCTCTGCAGAAAAGGACATGGTGGAACATGACCCAGAACCATACCTCTTGTGATAAAGAAGGCTACTGGTAACCTGGATCACACTAGCAAAATGTTGCCAGCAGGTGGAGGGAAGTCAACCTTCCTGTCTACTCAACACTACTGCTGAGGCCACACCTGGATTACTTTGTCCTGTTTTGGACTCTCCAGTACAACACAGAGATTAAGCACAGTATTTTTGTTTGTAAAACTGTCTATTAAAAATACTAGATTCTTACTGTAATTTCTTCAACATAAATTTTCTCCAAGATATAAAGAAATTTCATATTAATATCAATGTGCAGGAAAGTAAAATTGAGTGAGAAGAAGAATATTTCAGTTCAGTAACTACTAAATATATCACCTCTATTGATTAGAAGCAAATATAAACTAGCCACTTTACAGACACAATTAGTTCTCACCGTCTTTAAAATTATATGCTGATATTTGATCTTCCTTTGCTCTTTAGTTATTAAAAGACTAAGTCATCCTGATTCAAAAATTGCAGAAATCCATTTGATTTCACCCAGTATACTGAACTTTTTTTTTTCCAAAACCCTATTAATTGGGAAAGAAACACTGCAGAGGATAATGGACAAAGATACATATCATGGACGCTGTCTTGATTCTAACACTACACAATACTTACAAATTCCATATATGAATTGCATCTAGAGATTGATGCTGTTTTGCTGTGGATAAAAGGCCAATACTGCCAACTGGCTGCTGGCATGCATTACTGGAAAATACTCGTAAGTAATTACAGGTTTTGCTCACTTCTTCCTCCCTTGAAACGTAACTTTATCAAACTCTTCACCACAAAGCTTCAGTATGGAAATTGTCAATGTCTACCTCAGCGTAAATGTTTTTTGAGGAAGAAAGGAGGGAGGCTAGACAAGGGAAAGGCCTCAACAGCTGAACAAAACACTGATCACATAAGAATTCTTGAGAACTGTTCTGGAAAAGTTGAAAGCAGATACTTAAAATCTGGCAGAAACTGAATGAAGGATATTGCCTTCTGCTATCCCACTGGAAAAACTGTTGAGCAAAACAGTTCTCTCAAAGGACTGCAGTCTTCAGAGGAGCTTACTTTTATGGCAGTACAATGCAGCATTTCATTTAATCCTTGATGAAGCTTTTCTAGTTTACATCACACAGTCACATAATGCTGTCTCTGACACCTGCAGCCTGGTCAATATTTCAACATCTATGTATATTGGATGACCAGATGCCATGACAATAATACTACAAAGACTTTATATCATGCCATAGGTATCCCCCCCCCCCCTTTTTTTTTCTTAACTTTATCAACAGTTCTTGTAGAGTGAATTATAATGGTTCTTTAGAATTTTCAGCGAAGAAGGGCAGCTGTAAAATTACATTTACCTTCCTTTATTTTTTCACAGAACAAAGCCTGTGCCACAAAGTATACTACAAAAAAAAAAAAAACAAAAAAAAAACCAAACCAAGATCCAAAGTGATAAACATCCCTGTTCAATATGAGAACACTCTGAAGTGCTGCATGTTTGTAACAGTGAGATGGTCCCTTTTCAAATGCTTCTGCAGTACATCCATGGGAAAAATGCTATTCCTCTCCCTGGAGATTAGACAGACCACTAAAGACTTGATGGAAAGTCACTTAGATAGCTTTCATGAACAAATTTTCATAAGAAGTCTGCAGATACAAGATCATCTTACAGGCTCCAAATGCTAGTTGATAAAACAAGCAATTAAATATTCATACAACATACAAGTAATTTCAACAAAAGTATTTGCAAGAAAGGAGTACATGGAAGAGAACAAGATTCCCTAGATTATTTTATGTTAAAAAAAAAGAATAATTCTGTCTCAAAAGGACAAAGCATGACTTTCACTATTGCCATGGTTTAGGGTCAGGGCGGCCCCTTAGACCTGGAACAGATGCTCTCTGTTACCCCTCTCCCTCCCTAAAGGGGAAGAGAAAGGGAATAAAGGAAAGACATGTAATGATTAGAAAAGGAAACTAGAACAGCTTTAATGAAATTAAAATAATAATAGTAATGGAATATATACAAATATATACAAAAACCAGTATTGAACCCAACACCCCCTGCTTATAGCAATTCCATCACCGTCACCACTGATGCTGTGGAGCAGGCACCAGGGGAGTCCCAGACTGGGCCCTGCAGCAGATGGGAGCTGTGTTCAGGAGCTGGATTCTGGTACTAGATTCAGGAACACACGGATTGGGATCAAAGGGAGAATGGACAGAGGCCTCCTTGGGTGCTCCAAGGAAGGAACCAGAAGAAGACCTGAGCCAAGCCAAGCAAAGCCAGCAAAGCAGGACAAGAGGGGAGACACATTCGTGATTCCTGAGCTTTATACTGAGTATGATGGAATCCCTCATTGGCCAGTTTATGGTCACCCATCCTGTCCGCTCCTCCCTGCAGGTGCAGCCTTTCACCTTCTGCACCCCCCAGTGTGGCACACAAGGTCCAGCAGTGGCCTTGGTCTGCACACCAATCCTCGGTACTAACTCTAAACATGAGGTGTTATCACTGCTAGAAGCAGACACTGTCTGTGAGAACAGGCTGCTAACTTCAGACAGTACAGTTAGTTAGAAGAGACTGAGCTGAAAAGTAAAATCACTGAACAGAATCAGTTCTGTTCTCACTTAAACCAAGACAACTATCTCTGTTCTTAAATGGTAACTCCATGTATTATAGACTAAATATAAATTACATCTCACAAAGGATAAAAGAGGTATCAAATCTACTTCTGTAAATACTTTCCCGTAAGACGCACCATCATATACTTCACATTGCCCCTATCATATAAAAGTATAAATATATTTTTTTCATAAAGTGAGTAAGAGAAAGACACAGCCATAAATCAAGAAAATATTTTATTCTGAAGAATATTAAACCTCCACAGTCCATTTAAATACATTCAACCTCCAAAGTCCATATGAGCTTATAAGAACAAGAAATATATTAATGAATTTGGTTGAAAAGACAGAACAATGTTGTTCACAATTGTATGCTTCACTAAAAACCATTTCTGTTGTTACCATTCATTTTACACGTTACCTAGCTGCCACCTCTTTTCCCATCAACTCCTCTCTCCTTAACCACACCTTCAAAGCTGCAAATCTTTTTTTTTTTTCTCTCCACACCTACAGCTCAACTCACTTCAGAAGCCTGGCTTTGTACTTCTTGTTGTTCACATGGCTGATAACTGACTCTTGACAGCACCGGATGGCTTCCTGCAGAAGTAGAGTATCTGTCACTCTGTAGTAATTAAGGTAGAAGGATGCCTGTAACAATGGATCTCCTTCCAATACCACAGAACTGCTGTTGCTGACAGTGACATATCTGTGGAAATGTGTGAGAGAACAGAGCCCAACAACATTACACAAAAATGCACATTATTCCATTCTCAGTATGTATGTAAACAGATTTGACTGGTATCACGGGAAACAGATAGCAATATGGGTGCTTGGATGGAAAGAGACTAAGTACCATAAAATAATACTTAAGGTAGCAGCAATAGAAAAGTTAGCATGTTTTCACAAAGTTTATGTTTATCCTCAAACAGACATTCCTTATTTCCCATATTTTAGGATTCTGACTCAAAAAAAAAAGGGTAAAATAACATTACCATTTTTTTTCCTCTTCCAAGTGCAACACATTTGGATTAGATACAGAGACTTAGATGACTATCAGAGAAATATACTGCAGAAAAAAATCATTTTATGTTTAGTGAGGATTATAAAGGAGAAATTGAAACTTTTAGTCAGTCATGTTTAATGGTATATTGTTTATACAATAATGAATAAGGCTCCAAGAGGTAATTGTAACAGAGTTTAAGCAGAAAATACCATTGGGCTTTGCTGACAGTACATATTTCAAAGCATTAAATTCCAGGTAGTCAGTAAAAAAAAGCACCAAAGAAGAGACTGATAGCCTGCAATTTTAAACTTCACCCTCTGGAAGCAATTACAGAAGCGATGGATTAGAGCATCAGTTTCAGATGCAGATAAGCACCCATGATAAGATTTTCTAGAGGAAACAAATAGATCAGGTTGTCAGTTCTTAACACTAAGGCTTCTATGAAGTCTTCTGTTTCCAAAAACATTACATTGAACTGCAGCTTTAAAAAGTGACAGAAGAGTTCACCAGGGGAAAAAAGTGAAAACTTTCAAGTAAAAAGAAACACACAAAGTGCTACTAAAACACGCTCACTTCAAGCAATCTTGATGGAATAGAAAACGCTTGCAAGGTATGACACCCCTTTCCAACATGATCCTACTGAGAACAAACTTCACAAGCTTTAGAAGCTGCCAGAATCAGGAGCTTCCTGAAGACAAAAGGACTTCAAGGATTATGACTTCCATTATTAAAGCTGAACT
The DNA here is from genome assembly GCA_025345505.1 of Todiramphus chloris collaris. Classification (NCBI taxonomy): domain Eukaryota; kingdom Metazoa; phylum Chordata; class Aves; order Coraciiformes; family Alcedinidae; genus Todiramphus; species Todiramphus chloris. The sequence continues at coordinate 33,800,622 of JANVCC010010406.1, forward strand.
TAAAAAACCTGTCCAAACATTATGCTTGCATTCTGAACAATAAAATTACACCGCAAGAACTTGTTACCAAGATTAAAACATCTTTCTCCTTGTAGTAAATTAATAAAGTCTAATCTTGCACTGGATCTAACACAGGTTTGGAGACAAACCATCATTATGCATTTCCATGTAAGTGCAACCACATGTCCTGCAGCAAAAAAAAAATTAGAGGGGATCCATTGACAGTGACTCATCCACAAGAATTACCAGAACTGTTTTTAAATAGGATGTGAACAAAATGAGTCTCATACCTTCATTATAGATGGACCAGTATCATCAAAGACATAACTGATTGTACACTGTAGTTTACTACACCTTTTCACTACTGCTGGCAACAAAGGAGAAAGAAGGAAACTGCCTGTGAAAGAAGGTGATAGGAGTTAAATACTAAACATCAGAGAAATAAAGAATAAAAACCAGTTAACCTATTTTTTCTCAAGGGCTCAGGTTCTTACACCATTTTACTATAAATCTACTTTTATTTTGTGCCATTCCCAAACACAACAAGCATTCTGTGGCTTAAAACTCCACAGTTAAAGTACACTGTGTATGCCACCCTCCAATAATTTACTGAAACCCAAGTGATGCTGGCTACATTACCACACACAAACCCCACGGTGACGTGCCTTCTGCACCTTAGTTCTCGAAGCTACTTCATGTAGCTCTTTATTATTGTGAAGTCTGCAGTACACAAAAAAAAGACATACCCATGTATTTGAACGGAATAGAGATGTCATTATTAGAATTTTGCAATATGTATTATATTTCCCTGCAAGGAATGTAGTTTGGCACTGATCTAAATCCTGAGATGCTTAACAAATAGCAATTGTACAATTGTGTCAGAAGAGAAATCTACCTTATATTTAACCTGCAGTAATATTAAATAAGAGGATTACTTTATATCTAACAATATTTTCCTGGTAAATCTTTTTCTTACTTATGACTTACCCAAACAGGGATTAAGCCACTAATATTCAAGAAACAATATATCAAGATTATGAAACCTAGTTAATTAAATCATTTTCTGATTGGCTAAAATAATCAGATTCTTTCACCAAATTAAGGAGCATTCAAAAAAAATTAAAGAAAAAAAACAAAAAACATGTAATAGTTACTACACTACTTCTTATCTATATCCTTATTCATTTTGAAAATCAATAGAGACGTCAGATTCCCTTGATATAATTTAAAAAACTCTGAAGATACAAAGACTACACATAAAAATCACAAGAGAAACTTCAAAAGACTATTAAAAGGAAAAGAGAACACTATTCTTGCAGCAGAAAAAGATGCTCACATCCCAGATGAATGAAAGCAGCTCAGATGTGTTTAAGATTCCTGAAAATACAACAGATGGAGTTTGCAAAATTCAAACGTCTGTAGCAGATACAGACAATGTAGTTGCAAAAGAAACATCATGTGTGCATCTAATGGAATAAGTCTGAAAACTATTCCGAAAGTAGCCACACTTTCAGTCCCAAAAGACGTCTGACCAAATTTTAGAGAGTCAAGTCAGGCACTTCAAGTGCTTGGACAAAAGAAGAGGGAAGAGCAGCCAAAACGGAGAAACTAAAAAAAAAAAAAAAAATTGTATTCCTTTTTTTCTTTAAGATGACTTACCTCCAGAATTGTTTATTCCAACTGAAAATGGAAACCCAGTGACCAACTGATCACATCAAGATGCTGTAAAGGTCCAGTTCATTTCAAGAATGTGCAATAGCTACTTAATAAAAATAAATACATAACTATCCAGAGAATCATAGAATGTTAGGGGTTGGAAGGGAACTCAAGACCATCAATTTTAACTATTCTGCCAGCACAGGATCACCCATGGCAGGCCACACAGGAAGATATCCAGGCGGGTATTTGAAGTCTCTAGAGAAGGTGACACCACAACTTCTCCAGGCAGTCTGGTAAAAATAATTTTTGTCTCCTGCCTGACTTCACTTGTTCTCCACTATAAGTACAACGTGTTTAAAATGTAAAGGCTCACTGAAGATAAAAGCAACTGATTCATTTCTACACATGGGAAGAGAACAGAAGAAATAAAAATGAATTTAGTGTACAGACTGAAAGACCTCTTACATTCTCCTAAACACACAGGTGACCAGCATTACTCCACAAGCACCCACCATAGCTATACACAGGCCAGATGAGAGCTGAAGTTCCCTGTTTAGAGTCCTTTATCTGTGACTAAGACAGAGCAGGCTGTAGAAAGAAACAGACTTCTTCTTAACCCAATTCCCTCAAGAAAGACAATGCAAGAAAGAAAAGTATGGAGAGTCAGTACGCTGAAAAAACAGGGAGCACAAGGTCAGAGTTAAGTCTAGGAGGTGTAGCCAACAACCTCTTCCCTCAGGTTGCCTTCCAGACAGCAAAGACAAGAGTGAAACAGGAATTTACCTCTTCAGTACCTGATTTCAAGCACTGCCTAGGAACCTTTCAGAACACTAACTTCATGTCTTCCAAACACACTGACTACTGAAGTATAGTGAGTTGCCACTGCATAGGATCCTTTGCAACAAAGTCACTATAGTCACTCAAAATTCTCATCCAAACAAAAGAATAGTGGGTAAGAAGAAAAAAAAAAAAACAAAACAACAACTTCCCCATAATCCAATCCAACCCCATCCCAAAGGTTGTAACATCACTGGTAAAAAAACCCAACAATTCTTCAGCATGACACACTGAAAAGTGAAATAAATAAACAGTGAAAAAACCTAACACATCACTATCCTTTATATAAATACCACACTTCTATACAAAAGAGAATGTAATAGAGTTAATCTTGGTTGGTCTACAGGCCTATCAATTTCCATTCCTATTCTCCAAATCCAGGAATGCTAAACTGGCTTATACAGTAATAATAAAAAAAAAGTAATTAATCAGCACTGCAAAGATATTATTCATATAAATCAATTATGTGATATAATGGAACCTATTACTAACATGGTTTATGCTTTTGAAAAATTATGCTATTTCTCACATTTATAATAAATGTTGCATTCACCCAGTTTTGGTAATAAAATTTACTACAACTGGTACTAATGCTTTTTAAAATTCAAAGCAATCCTTTGATGAATGTAATGACTAAATACAATAAAAGGGAAATTATTTCAAGCAAGGAAATGCCTAATAACAAGTAACCTCTTTTTTTCTATATAACTATTAGTAAGAGGAAAGCAAGGACAATTTGTCTTCTAATAGATGACACTGATACACTGCTCAGAAAAATGCCACAGGCATAGCTGTAGTTGTTTATACCACAGCAGTGGGAAAGGTTATAATTACAACATAAATTTCAATGGAAAGCAAACAATAAAATTTTGAAACAGACCAAACAGCAATTCCTTTGATAGCCATTATTACTATCAGTTCCTAAACAAATCTTTCTATTTAACAAAGTGGGAATTAGAAATCCCATACTTACTTCCAGGATAGACAAGGGAATGCCTTGACAAAGTCTGATGAAAGCTAAAAAGATTTAGCACCGCTCTTTTCTGTGGGGGTTTCCTGTCAGACATATATTCAGAGGACTTCTATTTGTGCTTCTATTCTTGCACCTAGGACAGTTAATTCTTATTTCTATGAAGGCTGCAAACCAGCATGAGACCTACAATAAGAAAACCTATTTTGCATGTCAATTCATATCTATATTCAAATTTTATAAACCATATTTCTAATATAGCATCATATACATTTCTACCTTAATGCTCAGGCTGCAAGACAAAACCCCCATCATTTCATTTTTTTTCTAATGTTCTTGATAACCACACTGCAGTGCTTCTCATGTGGGTAAAAGCACTAAATAAAGGATGTTAATGCTTCACCACAAATACAAAACTGACCTCAGTAAGTTCTACTACTTACACTTGAAGTGCCAAGCCTTGAAAAAAGCTGTATTCCAGAAATTAGATCTTGATTTAGAAAGTCAAGTAGTTCCCTGAAAAACTGACAATTATTGCTAATTTGGTTTTGTATCACAAGATGGAACATGATGAATTAAAATGACACCACATACTGTTAAAATTGATATGAGAGGATCACACCTGCAGTCCCTTTATGTCAATAGCTATGCAAGAAGACGAAGTGATCTTCTGACCAAGCAGAAGGGATCTGTTACTCCTACTAAAACAAAAAATCCTACCACCTACACAAAACCTCAAAGAGCTCTTCAATCTTCATTAATAGATTTACCTTTAATTAAAACAATTTTAATTTATTAAACTTTATTAAAAAAATTAATACCAAGCTAATACATCCAGAGCATAATTTAATGTTTGATTTTTTATTTTCTTGAGCTGAATGAATAACTCTTTTTTTGTCTGCCATTACTGTATAGTAATCTAATTTGTCAAAGTGTTCAGCTAGTCTTAAAATGTATGTGCTCTAATACTGCACTGTCTAGCATGGACTAAAATGAAAGCTGATAGAAAAATCCACATTTCTAAATCCACTTCCATGATGATTTTTTTTTTTTTTTTAATCTAAATTAAATGGTATTAATAGTGGTAGTTATGCACTCTGTTGTACTACAGTAATTATAAAATCACGCTGGAAATATTTCTATTTTAACATCAAAGCAAATGCTACTTAGTAAAAAACAAAATAATTTATTTTTCCAATTCAAAGTGTATCCTTTCTTCCAAAGTGTCTCAGGTATTCAAGATGAAAATAATTTTGGGCTATGTGAATTTCCTTTATCCAAGGATGTCATAGACTTTTGAAAAATAGTCTGCTTTGGATCTGTTTTCTGGTCAAATGTCATAGTCTTCTCCTGGCAGAAGCCCTGCACTATTTAGGGGTATCCAATGTTGTTCAAAGATTGAAAGCACAAGACATATGTTACAAGAAATTCATTCTGTGCATGCACAGGGCTTCAGGGAAAAATATCACATAGCAGTTCAAAACTCAATGAGTTTAAAAAAAAAACCAAAAAAAACCAAACAAAAAAAAACCCCTCATTTAATAAAAAAATTCCATATATATCAAAGCAAAATGAAGAAACCACATCCAGGAAGCAGCCATAAACACAGAAGAAGTTCGTTTCATCTGATCTTCCTTTCCCCTTTGTTCCCGTTTTTACACTTAGAATTTAAAATTTGACACTCTTCATTCACTCAAGAGTTTCCTTCAAGCATTATGAGACACCTCTAATGCTCTTTCAAATATTTTTTTGATAGTTCTGCCTGTGCTTCTGACACACACACAACGGTTTTTAACATCACACAAACAATCAGTAGTCACACTGGTCACCCTGCCACTTAAAGAATTAAGACTGCCACTTAAAAAGTCACCACTTTAGAACATGCTGATCTATAAGATTGTATCTGGCTGATACATCCAGATGTTAAGAACTTCGTAAAATGCATCATGGAAGAAGTTCAAATAAGCAATGTAAGTCTTCCCAAGAAAACGCAAGACTAACTATAGAAGCACTGACAGGAATAGCTGTAAAATGTAGACAACCAAAAGCATGTTTTACAATCTTCAGGAAAGTTTCAGATTTAAAATGTGTTTAAATAACTGCATTCTAGATAGCAGACAACAGACTAAAACACACTGGATGAAGAGCAACAAAATGAAGTTTTGGAGGAAACAGAAGTCTGCTACCAAACAAACATGACTTCTGCAAGAACTGATGAGCAGCATCAAGGAATAGGTTTAAAAGCCCATGTCATGCTGAACTTTCCCAGTCGTTATTTTGAATACCTCCTGCCTTACCTTACCCTACCCTACCCTACCCTACCAAAAAACAACCCAAGAGTTCTGACTCATAATTTGTAGAAGGCTGTTACACTGTTTCCTACCTTTCTTGCCTTCACATTTCTGGCCTTTAGGACTTGCCTGAAGCTGTTACCTGTGATCTTGATGATCATGTATCCCTGGACACCACAGCGGTACAGAAGTCTGTGCCAACAAGTAACATAGACAAGAAGGACAAGGGACCTATCCAGGGTAATTGTTTTCAGATTAGTCTGTAGTCACCACGTTTCCAGAAATACATTTTTAGAATCAGAGAGGAAAAAGACTATTAACAAACAATGATACTGAGCATAGAAGTGCCTAACTCTTGGGTTTCTGCCATCGTGAAGTACAAGTTTTCCCAAATTACTCTGTTACATTCCTTGCATTCATCAAAAAGGCTTAAGAAAAAAACCAAAACAACACACCACCAAAACCTGTAATTCTAAAACATCCCTGACCTTTCCATGCCTCAGGATGCTGATTAAGTCAACCAAACGAAACTCCTAAGAGAGCAATATGCCTGAAATCTTCCTGTTCTCCAGGAATTTGGGAAAGTCAGTAAGGTGTCCTTGTAC
>JANVCC010010406.1:33807083-33898699 GCA_025345505.1 Todiramphus chloris collaris
ACCCAGAAAATTGATGAGAACAGAATGAGATCACAGTTCCACGGCTGTGATGGAGATATCTACTTGAGTACTTAAGAGATGATAGCTCTAACTGTGCCTGTGTGACAGATTTGGCAATAGAACGAATGTAAAATTTTCAGCGCTAAAACACACTGTTGTATCCAAAGAGCCTCAGATATGAACAGCTGCTAAGGTTTGCCAAAAAGAATGCCTCTGGACATGAAGAATAATAAAGTCCTGGACACTAGGTGCTTATGATGTTCTAGTGACATAGGAGGACAGGTGAGAACGCACATCTCAGCCTTCAGCATCCAAGTTCATCCCACATAGAATTTGGACCTTAGTTTTGTTTGCCAAAAGTCGAAGAGTCAATGTTTAGATTTTTGAGGTCTCTGAGAAAGAAACCAACAGCTGTGAAATATCTGCTGTCAGATAAGCCATGAATAACTGTAGAACAACAGTTTAAAAATAAAAACATTGTTTGTTCTGCCCAGAGATAACCAGAACAAAATCTCTATAACATACATAGAGATTCTGATCGTTCCTGTAAAAAGCTGTGTTGGAACAAAGAAGACTATACCACAGTTTTATACTGCATACATACTAGACAAGCATAAAAATCACAGCTAAAAAATAATTAAACAAACTGAACTTTCTGGAATTAACACTTGAAGAACAACTGTGGTTTGATAAAATACCAAGAATCATATGACTAGTTCATTACATATTTTCTCCCTACTTTAGTTCACACATTTGCTTAACTCAAGACTAAAAGTTTCAAAATACTGGCCTCTTATTCCATGATGCCAAAGCTAAATGTTGTAGTTAAAACTTCAAGTTGGGTTTTGATTATTACCCCCCATGTACTGTGTTCACTAAACTGACTCATGACACAGTCTGAACAGCAGGAAACACCACATGCTAACTGAAACTTCCAGATTAAGGTACAGTGACCTCCAATTTTTCATATAGCTTGAGTAACCCTGTGTTTTAAAGTGCATATTTTCTGTAAGTTACTGGGTAAGTTCATAATACTGTGCTTTGCTTAGTGATTCCTTGTTGGGGTTTTGGGGAGTTATTCTGTTTTCCTTCTTCTCTTAAAGAATTTTTCCATACTTGTTTGTCAGGGAGGTAAACTGCTCTACTTAAGGGAGACAAGAGGACCTGGCCACAGGGGGAGGGGTCGAGCCAGCCGAATAAAGGGGGTTGGGTGGAGCCCCTGGGGCTCTCGTTTTGCTCCCTGCATTCGAGGTGAGGAGAAGCTGCCCTCGTGGTGCAGAGAACTCATCCCCACTGCGTCTCCTGCTGTTTCTCCTTCTACCCTTGCTGCCTCCCGAGGATCCGGCGGGACAACCAGGATCAGTTTGGAGAGAGATCGTCCCCGCTGCATCTCCTGCTTCTCCTACTGCCCCTTCTGTCTCCCGAGGACCCTGCTGGACACCGGGATCGGCTGCCCAGGGGGTTCGTGACGCGGGCTTTCCGTCGGCCATTGCCACGTGGGGACTGAGCTGGCTCCGGAGCGGCGGGGAGACCATCGCGCCCTCCCTGCTCCCCGGGAACCGCCCCAGAGGCTGGCACTGGGTTCCTGGCTCTGTTTGTTGTTACTGCCGTAGTTATTGTTGTTTGATTGCCTTGAGATATATATATATATATATATATATATATTTTTAGTAAAGAACGGCTATTCCTATTCCTCATCTTTGCCTGAAAGCCCCTTAATTTCAAAATTCTAAGCATTCAGAGGGGAGGGGGTTGCATTTGCCATTCCAAGGGGGGCTCCTGCCTTCCTTGGCAGACACCTGTCTTTCAAACCGAGACATTCCTGAAGGTTTAGAGATCTTTCATTCATGTGCTTCCTGAAAATACTCGAATTATGTAAGGGATTAAAATAATTCTACTTCCCAGATCACAGTGGATTTACAACTGATTTACAGACCATTGAGCACAGATCTTTCCAGATAACAGCAAGAGAGTCTGTGGTTGATTGGCACTTTCTGAGAAACGCCTCCGAGCTTTTAAGAGCAGAACATAAGCTTGAAACCTAATCATACCAGAATCAATCATATTTCAACAATATGCCTGCTTCCATGCTTCTATCTCTCCTTCTATAGTCCTGAGTTTTTACAAATCCCATCTCTTGGCAAATCCTCTTTCTCTTCCTGTCAAAGAGTCAGTCACCAGAAACTGGACTTACTTCACAGAAGTAAGTTTTTCTATAGAAAAACTAAGTTCAGAAGTTCTTGTCTAAAAGCACAAAAGCAAAACACTAACAGTCAGTGTAAAATTAGGTGCTATTTGAAAGAACAGGCAGTTGAGCAGTTTTCCAGTAATTATTCGGGAGTTTAACTGTCACTTCAGGGTTCTCATAACACAACTGTAGTGCCACAAACACTTGCACTATTTTTAAAGTATGTTACAGTAGCAATTTTTTTAGTATCCAGGTTCTATTACTTCTGTATTTTATGTCCACTCATTAAAGTGTGTAGACTAGAGATTAAAGACAAATGTAAAAAATTTTAGATATAAATGACTACATAAAATAATATTCAGAACCTTACAGTTGTTTTAATCTGACTAATTTGTTTTCATGCACAAAACCAGAATCTTTTCTTGCCATCTCAATTAGAGCACCCAGATCCTTTGGCATCAAACACTGCTACACCCTCTTGAAAAATCTGTTACTTCCTCTGTAGTCAGTCACTAGTTATGGTTAGTATATCATAACTTACTGTTGTACTTTTTACCATTTAAAGCAGAGTATTCTTTAGTATTTTGGAATAAATCTCTCTTAAGTCAAGATACATGACCATGTTCATTCACCTCCTCTCCAGTAAACTTTCTCTTGTGTTCAGCTGTGAAAGTTGGCTACTCATTGACAGGTAACGAGGCACTGACTAAGCAATAAAAGTGTACCCATTCATTTTCCTTTGATTTTTTTTTTTAGAGCCTCATCTTTATCTTCTTGCTGAAAACAAAGCTAGAACCAAACACTGGACATGCCACAGGTACTCAAAAGATAGATTTGTTGAGACGTTATTTTAATTGAAGTGGTAAACCACTCTCCTCTGAATGGGCACAAGCTTATGGATACTTAAAGGGATTAATTTACTTTCCTCTACAGTCAGTCACAAAAGGTACCTTTCCCATCAAGGATTGCTCTGAGAAGGCATCTCTTTTCAGCACACAGGATAAACTTTCTGTCTAAAACCACTGCTTGCAAATAAAGTGCCTGTCTCAGTTGCATCTTGTAGTCTCATATATCAAGTATTTAACTGCTCTGAGTGTAGAGCTGCTGGGCCTCTGACCAAAATACCAATACTGTGAAATAAATTCTCTGCAAGTTGTTCCAAGAATGAGCTTGATAGTTGGGTTGTTTGATTGCTTGGGGTTTTTTTCCCAATTGTTTCTAAAAGAAAGTTTAATCTCATGGACACCCAAACGTCACTCTCTTCTACATGTGTACAGTTCAAAAAAGTCCCAGATCTTCTATACTTGCCTTTCATGACTACTGGATACTCAGTCACAGTTACATCTAGTTTTCCTGGTATAAAATGTCATGTCCTACTTAGCCTGATGATGTTGGCACTGATAGATAGGTAGTATCTGTCCCTTTGGCAGTTTTTGGATAGGGAGCAACTTTTTTCATGGTATCAAACACATGTTACTTTAAAAACACAATACTTGATTCATGGTTCGGGAAAACAATCTAACAAAGCTGGTGCAAAAGCCTTTAAAAGCTCAGGGATATTCAAGTAACTGTAAGATCTGCACTGTCAGTGGAGTAGCCTAGGTATCAGGGTGAGAAAAGCCAAGCTAAGGAAAGGTATTTCCATCTTAAAATGGCTGCATTTCTGTATTCCCCAAACTACAACACTCTCCCAGTTACAACTGCAAAATAGGACTGGAGAATTAAAAACAACTTTATAGAAGTTATCTTCTTGAAAAAATTTAAAAAACAACCAACCAAACAAGCCCCATAGTTTCATTTATGATACACTTCAACTGTCCAAATCAGTGTCAGAAGAACTTTAAAAATATTTGTTTCATTGTGACAAACAACACTAATCAACTGTCTCATATTTCATATGTATTTCAAGCATCCTACCTGTTTTCTGCTCTGATATTGCTGGGAGAAAACACTAGATTCTCCAAATCATATCAGAGATCAAACGTACTCTGCTTTTTGCCATGGGAATGTCTGATTTCACAAGCCTGAAACACTAATCCACCCGTCTCAGACCCATCTCAGACAATACAACCAACCCTGCAACCTTTCTGGTGACAACTGTGCAGGCTGCCACAAGCTGCTGTAAACATGTAAGAGGGAATATGATCATTATTGTAGATAAGGAGTTTTATATGTCAGTGCAACACAGGACTTCATACACAGCTGAAGCCTGCAAAACACAGACTGTATGGATATCAGCACTTCAGGTTTTTCTCTAGGATCTGAACTGCGGGTATACTCTCTATTCACTTCATGTAATTATTTGGGATAGCAAGCACACATTTGAGTGTGGCTGACTTTGGGGATTTTGTGGTTGTGTTTTTATCTTTCATCCTTCACTGCTTCAAATTAACTTGCTTTATAGAACACAACTCTACAAAGCTGTCAGTTTGTAAAAGGTTTGACAGGGGCACACTTTCACATGGCTACAAACACCAGCAAGTTAACATTACTATCATTAGTATCACACAGCAGATTAATATCTCCCACTAGTTTATTAGCACTAAACAAGGAAAGCACTAAACATTCACACAGGAATACTAAGAAAAAAAATGAAAGAAACACAAAAGGAAAACAAGCATGTGTTCTCATTTCAGGGAGCAGCTTTTCAGAGCTTCAAACAGTATTTGCACTTCTTTCTGAAATATTTTCATCAAAACTTCTTTTTGTACACCTAACAAATGTAAAATGCAAAATGCAAGGAACAAAATCCACAATTTGCATTTACAGTTGTAGGGATTGATAAGAGTAGGACAGAAATAGTTGTTAGCTAAAAGTAGTTATGCTAAGGTCTGCAAGGCCGAAAACGAGCCAACACTGCCCCGACCTTGAGGAGATAAGACTAAGGATGAGAAAAGCAGAAGCACCTGGCAAAACAGGAGGATAAGAGGAGAAAAACAGGGTGCTGAAGGAAGAAACCCAGGAGAATCGCCAGCCAGTTAAAAGTGTTTGAAGTGCGCATGGACAGACTCTGGGTTTGAGTGTGGGGCCAATAAGAAGTGACCTGGGTGCGTGAGCGGTGTTGTCTCGTGTATAAATATAGCCTGTTGTACTTAATAAAGCGACTTCTGATTACAACCATATTGGCTGTGCTGTCGGAGTCCGTCCCTGCACGCTACAAACAGTTCATAGAATGGCTTTGGTTGCAAGTGACCTTAAGGTAACAATCATCTAGTTCCAACCTCCCTGCCATGGCCAGGGACAACTTCCACGAGACCAGGTTGCTCAAGGCCCTGTCCAACCTGGCCTTGAACACTTCCAGAGAGGGGGCCTTCCACAACTTCCCTGGGCAACTTGTTACAGTATCTCACCACACTCACTGTGAAGAATTTCTTCTTAATATCTAGTATAAACCTACCTTCATTCAGCTTAAAGCCATTACCTATCACTACAAGCCCTTGTAAAAAGTCGCTCCCCATCCTTCCTGTAGGCCCCCTTCAGGTACTGGAAAGTCACTGGAAGGTCTCCCTGGAGCCTTCTCTTTTCCAGGATGAACAGCTCCAACTCTTGCAGCCTGTCCCCACAGGGGGGCTGATCCAACCCTCTGATCATCTTTGTGGCCCTCCTCTGGACCTCTTCCAACAGTTCAATGTTCTTGTGTTGTGGGGCCCAGACCTGGACGCAGTACTCCAGGTGGGGTCTCACGAGAGTGGAGCAGAGGGGGAGAATCACCTTCCTCAGCCTGCTGGCCACATTTCTCTTGATGCAACCCAGGATACTGTTGGCCTTCTGGGCTGCAGGTGCACATAGAGTTTTTCATCAACCGACACCCTGAAGTCCTCCTCCTCAGGACTGATCTCAAGCCATTCTCTGCCCAGCCTGTATTTGTGCTTGGGATTGCCCTGCCCCAGGTGCAGCACCTTGCATTTGGCCTTGTTGAACTTCATGAGGCTGGCATGAGCCCCCCTTTCAAGCCTGTCCAGTTCCCTCTGGATGGCATCCCTTCCCTCCAGTGCGTAAACGGCACCACACAGCTTGGTGTCATCTGCAAACTTGCTGAGGATGCACTCAATTCCACTGTCCATGTTGCCAACAAAGATGTTAAACAGCACTGGTCCCAGTAACAATCCCTGAGGGACACCACTCATCACTGGTTTCTGTTTGGACTGTGACTCTCTTGAGTGTGACCATCCAGCCAATTCCTTATCCAGTGAGTGGTCTGTCCTTCAAAACCATGTTTTTCCAATTCAGTGACCAGTATGTCATGTGGGACAATGTTGAACACCTTACACAAGTCCAGGTAGATGACATCACTTGCTCTTCCCTTATCCACTGATTCTGTAACTCCAGCGTAAAAGGCCACCAAGTTTGTCAGGCATGATGTGCCCTTGGTGAAGCCATGTTCCTTCCCAACATCACCTCTTCCTCATTATCCATGGGCCTTAGCAGAGCCTTCAGGAGCATCTGCTCCATTATCTTGCCAGGCACAGAGGTGAGGCTGATAATAGTTCTAACACAGTTTCACACGTCCTCACTGGAGCAGATTAATCAGAAGCCAGCTCTATGTCAGTGTGTATCATACAAAAAACCAGGGCCTTAGGTTTGGTATTTGTTGGAGTCTGGAGAGGACAGGCACTCCAAGCAATACAACAGGCAAGCTAAGCACAGGCAGCAACAAGGGGGATGACATATCTCCCCACTGATGTCTGCTCCAGGCCTTGCAAACATCATATGCAAGTGACTGTAGGCAGTGTAATCATTTCTGTTGAGAAAGGCAACTATTATACACACAACTATTATAAATCATTATCAATCTAATTCTGTTACTTAGGATTTTCCTAGCAAATTTTTGTTTCAATGCTAATTTTATAACTTCAAGGTCGAACAAAATCTTTACTTGCTTCTGCTGAAGCCTGTACAAGCTATCTCCTAAAGCTCTGTCAGCATGTTTAAGCACACTGTCAAGTGAGAGCTGGATTAGAGCACTGGAGCATAAAAATACCATTCTGGTTTTTATGCTAACGGATTCTGTTAGTCGTGAACAAACCTCCAAAAAAATTTTTTTCTGCAACTGTCCATACGAGAAAGACAACTAACTGCTTAGTTAAAAAAAAAAAAATTAAAAATCACACTGTACAATTTTTAGATCAATTACAATATAAGCACTACAAAGTATATGTCTTTACTTAACAGCAGCTATGGTTTGAGTACCCAACCACATACACTCAGTAAAAAAATACAAGATTCATGATACAGAAAATGAGCATGTCTCCTACCTAGGGAACATCATTTTCTTTGTTACTACAGTTAAAATTTTTGGAAAACACATCCTGAAGACATTATGTACTGCTCAGTGGAACATATGGGATAACGCAGGCAAAGCATGAAAATAGAAGGATACAGAATCTGGAAAACAAATACAGGCCTGTGTGCACATATGCTTACACAGCATATGCTCAGGTTGAATTGTTCTGTGTGTTTCATATAGAAATGGCAACACTGGAGGTCTGTAACATAAAAGCAATAATCTCAGTCTCTCACCCTCTCTCTCAAAGAAATCTGAATCTTATTAGCTATATTAATTTCAAACTTAGAAGAAGCACAAAGGCAACATACTTTCAAAGGTCAGATGTAATTCTCAGCTAACTAACGCTCACTACATTTTCAAAACAAGAAAAAAAGATACACAGCTTTCAGTTTCACTTCTTACTTCCATTTCAAACTGTCCTAGCCACGTAGTTGTGATAGAAGATAATTCTTCAAATAGTCTTTTTCACCAAATGAGAATTAGGTTCTTGGGATCATAAATACATAGCAAACCCGTTATTCATGTAATTCAGTAATTCTTTCAGTTAGACATGTTAAATAAATCAGACAGTTCAGAAGAAGGTCCAAAAGTCCTGAAACATACATGAAACAATGCGCAGACAAAGGAGTATCTTCACTGCCTAGGTAATCAAACCCAATTTATGCTATAAATTATAAGGTTTACAAGTAATTTTGTTTTTTCCATTATCCTTAATGTTTCTGTAGATGTTATCTACCCATAAAACTTAACATTTTTTCTAAGTTCTTGACTGTGGTCTCTCATAGGCTTGTGTTTCTGAGCTTACGCATGCACACTGAAATAGAGAAGGACTCTTATTATTTTTAAATTTGATACTTCTCAATTTCACTGTAGCCTCTACCTGAAAAACATGCAAAAGGTTAAAATAAAAATTGACATTCCATCCATGCCATTATTTTAACTATATACTTATCTCCAAATTGAGTAGTGCTGACTGCTGAGTGGTCAGAGGGATTTTTTTTTTTCTCCTAAGTCTTAGTCAGAAAAAAAGTCACAATAAGAATTTTTTCTATGCAATTTCTTTTTAAGTCTTTCTTGACTTTCAGCTACCATTTCTTCTGCAAGTTATAGTCAATACGCACATTCATCAAGCATGTCAAGAGATGTAGGTGCCAACTTATATAATACTCTATTTTTTGGATTTTCAATCCCATTTCTAAGAACGGCAATTTTTTTCCCCATTATAGTCATAAAACTGGTCCTGTCTATTCACAAAAATAAGGCAGGTAAGAAGCTTCCCAGCCTTGGCCCACCCAATGGCTGCACCACATTTAAAACAGAAAAATGTAACTTGCACATTCCAGTGAAAATTACCATAACATTTTGCGTAAGAGCTGTGCCTGCCAAATGACTTGGGAATCAATGGAAGCTCTGTGTTCTTTTACAAATGACAAATCAAGGAAAGTGAGTTGTAGACTGAATCATATACCTCGTTTGATTGAAAGTTTTATTTTGAAACAGCATACATTTTTACATAAAGCTGAAATTAGTATCCAAATGCAAAGTCATTTGGGAACTCAAGAAACAAAACCATTGCAACTTTCTGATTTTGGAACAGAAGGTGTCTCTCCACTGACTCAATTAACTTAGGGAAACTGATATGAACTCACCCAAAAAGAAAAGCACACACTTTTTCATGCTCCACAGGCTGTATACCCATGGCTAAACTACTTGACTGAAAAGAAAAAACCCACAAGCCCATTTTTGACACACTGATTATATTTAAATACTTTTCAATTCTTCAGAGCATACTATGCTCTGCTTTTGAATTAATATGTCAGGGAAGATCTGATGAAGTTTCAGTAACGTAACGATCCAAGTCAGTTGGTTCCTGCAATTTGATTTTTCTTCATGTGCACAAAGTAAGTCTCCCAGAGACCCACTGCTGTATTGAAAATATGACTTGTGCATTAGACACTTTGCTTTATGTTCCATCAGTATGATCTAATATAAAACATGAAAACATCCCCTATTAACTGCTAATGAAATATGAGTTGATTTGTGTTGCTGGAAAAAGCATAGTCAACCAGCAATCACTGCAGACAGACCAAGTATGATACTCCCAATTTCCCACCCTTCCAATTGACCAAATTGAGACTTGCTTAAAATAGACATATGTTGGATCAAAACATTTTTTCTTTCCAACTGCAGAATTGCATTTGTTGAAAAAAAGCTCTCCCAACAGCATTTATTTGACACTCAACAGGGTCATGAATCTTTCTGACCACTGTAAAAAAACTGATGCATTCAAAAGTCACAACTTCCAAAGCTCAGGTAGAGGGAAAACTCTGGGAGTAGTCCAAGGCTAGAAAATGCCAGTGTTTCCCTGAGGCTTCGCCTCTCCGTGGCTCACAGGAGAATGCAGTAGCTACTGCTGGCTTACCACATAGTGAAGCTAAGAATACAGAGGACTATGCAGTGGCTCTCCCAGGCAGACCATCACCTCACTTGCCATCCAGCAGCACCCCAGCACAAGTGCCTACTTCAACTAAGCAACCACAAGACACAGCTCCAAAGCCTGTGAACATATATACGCTACATGAAATGGTAATAATTTATTAAAAAAAAAAAAAAAAAATCCAACAAATATTTTCCCCAGACTGAAGATCCTCTCCTCTGCTATTTTTCCACTTGCAGTAGTTACATAGACTTCCCACTATCAAACCACAACTTCAAATCCAGACAAGAACAGCAGTTACATTGCTCAGAGCTGCCCATAAAATAGGGCCTGAGAAAATTTTAATTTTAAAATAAATACAAATATTTGTGCTATGCTCATGAATCAGCTGACACAGAAGCACCCTAACAACTGCAAGTCATGACATCCAGATTGCACTGGGATATCCCTCATGTGACACAAAGTAGCAGAAATGATGCATTCTGGCCACAAGTTCAACCATCCTGCAAACAAGCAAGGACAGGAGCCCACCCTCAAGCACCAAATTAGAAAGTCTACAAGCCACACAACCTCCAAAGTGAGTGCCCGAACACCCTGCAGTAGCAGGAGTTCTAAAATGGCTGTGCTTTGGAAGGACACAGCTTCAGTGAATGGGCATATATTTAATCTTCACAGAAAGAAACTATTACTTGAATTCCCTAATGCATATTAAGACTGACACTCTCACAACTGTAACACTATCACAAAAAGTATTACAGTAATCTGATTTTTTCTACAATATCAGGTGATGACTATCAGGTAAGAAAACTTTATTGAAATCCTGATTTCAATTGCTGTATATAGTCACATATGTATAAATTTATTATCTAGTAGAAGAGATCTGTTTTTCATTAAAAGAATATATTGGCTGCCTAAGCAAGTGGTTAAAATCTTCAGGTTTTCCTCTTTCTGTGCATGATTTTAGATCTTATTTTCAATCAGACTTCACACAGCTGTTGTTTTCAGTTAGTGAATGTGATTCAACTATGTGTTTCATTATGTTTTAATCAGTTATATTTCCCATGTAGGTATTCATCAATTTTAAAGAGATCACTTGTTTTTTTGGGTTTTTTTTTCTTTCTATCCGTGGATATGAATGAGATACGCACATGAACTGAAACTACAGAAATTACATCATTCTGCTCAGAGAAACAAATTCTGCAATATTAAAAACCAGTATTGCCTCTTCCAACTTAAGACCATGTGAATCAGAATTATATATAATTGTACAAAAACATTAATTTAGCCCACAATTCTCTAAAAGACACATGCTTTGGAAAGAATGACCTTTAAGTGTGACTCAGTTCCAAGACTCTATAAAAAGAATTTGGGTGTTCACTATTTATCTTGTCTCACAGATTTCAAGCAAAATCTGCTCAGGTGGTAGACAAAAAGCTGTCCTAAATGGATGCACTGAAAATTTAGACTAGGCTCAGAGCCAACACAGACACTCATTCCCAAGAATTAACTTAAATAATAAAATCTATTACCCACTCAGCAATTCTTAACAAATCCACTGAAATCTGTTGGGTCAAACTTTTTACTTCTCCCAGCAAAGACAAAGACTTTAAAATCTGTGTCCTATTACTCCATCCTGACATTGCTTCCAGAATTCTCCACTAAGTTTTCAGAACATATGTTATGGGCTAACATATTACAGAGAGCACTGACATCAGTGGATCCAATTAACAAAATGTAGCTACATCAACACCTTTGAGCTTCTGTCCTGACTCAAAGCAGAAAAACAGCAATCCTAGCAGGGGCATAAGCACCCCATTAATAACACACTGGTACACTGGGTAAAACTTCAAGTTTTGACTGACATTTGTCCTGTGCAACTGTAGGATTACCACCAATGCAAATGACATGCGTGATCACAGACAAAGAGCCAGGATGCTCCATATATCAAAATACAAAAAGGTTTTTTTAAAGATTTTACTTAAATTGTTACTCATTGTTACTTTCTTTTTTTTCCCAAAACATCACTTTCTCATTTTTTGATCCAATAAAATGATTAATTATTACTAGTGATTTATAACATGGAAATGAAGAAGGAACAAGAGCTCCTCCCTTCACCTCTCACTTCATTTTAAAAAAAAAAAAGAAGGACAGAAGGGAGAGGGAGGCGTGTCCTATCTTCTACTACTATTTTAGTTCTTTTACTTTTCCTGTTTTTCTCCCTAGTACAATAGCAACTCTAATAAAAACATTAGCAAATGTTCTTTCAAGCTCAGAAGCAGAATGTCTTCCATTGTTTAGTGAGCTGTTCTTGTGTCAGGACATAACTAGTTAGGATTCTACTACTTTTTAGTAGACCACTTGTAGATCATTTGTCATTAGGCTTCTCAAAAGACGTAGTTTACTTGCAATTTAAACATTCATTCTCTCTGTATTATTATTGCAGACCACTTTGTATCACATCATGCAATCTTTCCTCAAACACATTGAGTGGGACAGAATTAGCACATAAAGGCCTTAAGTAAACAAATTTTTTTCAGTGATTTTGATCAGTAACAAGGTACCTTTGCCCCTGCTTTACATCTTTCGACTATTTCTCCTTATATCCTGCAACCTTAAGTTTTGAGCCTTTCAAGAGCTTTTTAGAGTGTGGTGATTCCATCATCCTGTACTTCACCACACAAGGAAAAACTGTCTTTAACACATAGTTCATCCAAACTTCAGTCAAATACCATTTTATTTTTCAGTGATTTTATTATTAGCTTTTTGAAAACATACCCTGTTTCCTTTTTAAAGCATGCAATCACAACCACATTTAACTATATAACCACGGCAAGTACAAACCAGAAAATTTCTCATAAATTATGTGGTTAACAAGGCACAGCATACACATTGACACATCTTCATAAAATGTGTAATTATATCCTGAACTGCCTGCCTTTACAACACAGTAACATTTAACAGTGGCACTTTTAAACAGCATGTCAGCATCGCTTACAGCTTGTGTAGGATTTCACATTAAGAGGGATCTCTCTTTTTACCAGATTTTATTAATCCCAAACTCTGTTTTCTGCTTTCCAACTACCAGAAGTGTCCAACAAAGATTTCAGGATGAATGCCTTGACAACATACTAAATTGTGTATAATTAATAGCCACTCTAGAAAATCATAAGCCAGTTAATGAGATACAGATAAAGGCTTAGAGGTCTCTACTGTAATTCTGTCTTAATGACAATCAATAGCCTTTTGCTAAGAAACTCCAAATACATCTGGCTTTTCCTAGCAAAGAGAAGGATTTTACGTCAACTGAAGACTAGCAGAAAGCAAATATAAAATGGCATCTGTTAATAAATTCAAGAAGATATCTCTCAAGACATAATTTATATCTAATTCAGTTATTTATTATCAGCAACATTCAAGAAATTATAGCTACTTCTATAATACGAAGCCTTGCTTTGAAGATACACAGGACTGTGCCAATGTCAACAATACTGATATATTTCAGAAAATACTCTGCTGTGAACCACACAAATGACCAACAGACAGTTTAACATTTTTCACTGGGGGAGGGAATTTGTCAAAATTTATTCTTAAAATTCGAATGCATTAAGAACCTCTAGCTCCAATCTGTTATTTGATATTACAACAAAACGTGTTAAGATTCATGTATTTGTAACATTTTTGCAACATACCACAAAACCAGGTTTTATAACAGAAGCCAGTAGCTCAGCTGCGAGTAAGGACTGTGTGCCAGTGAGGTGTTCAGCCTCATGCAGCCATGTTAGCTAGATCCATGTTTTACTCAATCCAGTACAGGAACAAAAGGAGTCTGTATTCAAAAGCACATCTGGAAGAAATTATAGGAAAAGACCAGCTCATGAAATTTAATAGGGGGCAGGGAAGGAGTGCAATAGAGAGAAAAAAAAAAAAAAAAAAAAAAGAGGAGTTGCATCTTGAATCAATTCAGATTACCACACGCTAGCTAGGAAGGGTAGGGAAGAAAAGAAGAGGAAAGAGAAAGCAGGAACCCACAAGTACAGAGCAAACCCCTCAGTCTTCTTCCCTGGCAAATGTTCTTCACACATTCTCAAGTCCCTGAATCTTCTGGCAGGGACTGGGGGAATGGACTCCCCCGCATTGTATAAAATGAGGTTTAGGACCATCTGAGGAATCTAAACATATACAAGTCCATGGCCATCAATAGGATGCATCACAGGTTCTTGAAGAAAAATGGCTGATGTAGTTACCAAGCCACTCTCAAGCATATGTGAAAAACTCTGGCAGTCAGATAAGTCCCTGGTGACTGGAAAAAGGGAAACATTGTGCCCATTTTTAAAAAGGGTAAAAATGAGGACCCTAGAAACTTACTACGCCTAGCATGATCATGGAACAAATTCTCCTGGAAGCTATGTCAGGGCACATGCAAGACAGGGATGTGATTAGAGACAGCCACCTTGACTTCAACAACAGAAAATGATGCCTGGCTGATCTGGTGGCCTTCTACAATGAACTGACTGCACTGGTGAATAAGGCAAGAGAAAGTGATGTAATCCACTGGATTTCTGTAAGGTCTTTGATACAGTTCCACACAACATCCTTGCCAGTAAACTGGAGAGGTATACGTTCGATGGATGGGCTATTCCATGGATACAGAATTGGCTGGAAAGAGGCATCCAAGGGGTTGAAGTCAATGTCTCAATATCTAAATGGAGATAGTAACAACTGCTGTCCCACAGGGCTTCATGCTGGGACCAGTACTGTTCAGTACTTTTGTTGTTGAGGAAGTGACCAGACCATCTCCTACAGGAGGGAGAAGAGAGCTCACACTGCCAAGCCTGGTTAAGAGAAAGCTCAGGGCGTATCTCATCAAGCTGTAAAGATATTTGAAGGGAGAATGCAAAGATGTCAGAGCCAGGCTGTTTCCAGTGGCACCCAAAGACAGAATCCCTGCTGTCCTCTGGCAACATGAGACACAACCTTCTCCCTGATGGAACCCCACAGGATATGAGCTGGGGTACTCTGTTGGCACCAAAGAGCTAACCAGGTCTCACTCCGTCCCTGCACTGTGGGGCTGCCTATTGTTGGGCTTTTGTGATTGGGGTTACAGCCTCTTGTCAGAGGATCTGGCAGGCCTGAGCTTAAAACCCACCTGCCAGGCCACAAGAAGGTAGCAAGCATCCTGTGGAGCAAGCTTTCTTCCTTTGGAGTGTCTGCTTTCCTGGCTCAGCAGCAGCCATGGGCAACACCCGACACCCCTGTAATCTCACCACGGAATGGTTTTGACAGTCCCTGACCTCACTACTTTTCAGCAGTCACAGTTTCTGTACCCACTTACTTTGTCCAGGCATCCAGCAGGTGAATGCAGAAGGCATGGAGGCTCCATCAGCAAGTGCAGTTTGCTGAACTAGCTTTGGTCCAGGGGAGAAAAGCAGCTCTGGACACTGTGCAGAAGCAGCCCTTACAGGGATAATCTCATCTCTGCCTGGCTCCACGGTGCTACAGGTCCCACTGGCACCTGTCCCAGGGCTGGGGTCATGAGGTGGGTATGATGGTCACTGGCAGCAGTGAAGACTCTCAGCTAGTTCCTCCACCTTCCCTGACAACACATTGCAGCTACCCTGTGCTAATCTGCTGATGGACAGGGAATAGCACGGGGGCTCTAACAGCCATCTGAGAGCTTAACGGAATTCACACTAGAAATCTCACTCAATCCAGGTTGAGCAATGGGGAGGTCTGGAGAAGACTAGGGCTTCCCCTCCTTCTCTCCATCCCTCCTGTCCCTCCCTACCTGCAGCTCATCTCTAATGGAGCTCTTAGCATTGCCAACTCCATCTAGCGCACCATAGGACATGGAGAGAATAGCCACAGATCTAGACAACCACTGTCCCATATGCCTAGGCAGCTGGGAGGAGGCCAGCTTTGTTCTGTCATGCCTCCAGAGGTTCAGGCAGCTGGGGCACCCAAGAAGCATGCCTGCAGCAGCAGAGGTGAGCTGGGCAGGGACATCTCACTCTGGGGAGCTGGGAGAGTTTCATTCTTGAGGAACCTGGCATTTCTTCCAGTGTTCCTGGGGCCAAGAAATGACCGTGGCCTCTCTTCTGTTTCTTGCACAACACTCACTGCAGTACTACTGAGAAGGAGCAGCTCGACATTACCAGCTCTGTCCAGCACACCAAAGCATGTGGAGAGCATAGCCATGGAGCTGGACAACCACCGTCCTATATGCCTAGACAGCCGGGAGGAGGCCAGCTTTTTAATCTCCAGAGGTTCTGCTACCCATGCATCCTGAACTAGTCTAAGAGTATGAATGAGTGCCATCCCTGCCAGACTACCTCCAGCATGTTTCTCTTAGCGGGACACAGCATCGGGCCCCAAGGAAGTCATGGAGGAGAACAGCTCTGCTGCAAGGGACAGTGGAATGAGCCAGCTACCCCAACCAGGGCTGGTGGAAGCAGCAGACAATTCCCAGTGCCTCATCTGCCTGGGAGACATCAAAAACTCAGCCTACTCGGCCTTCTGCAAGCACGGCTTCTGCTTTGTCCATATTTGGAGGTGAGCAAGGAGGAGAGATGCCTGTCCACTTTACACACAGCCTTTGGAGCAGATTCTGCACTGGATGCAAGGGGATGACTACAAAAAGTATGTGGACAACTTGCCCACCTGCCTGTGCAGAAGGATTGCCACGGAGAGGGCCAGAGGCAGCTGCAGCAGATGACCCACAATCAACCACCCCTTGGCTGGCAGAAGAGGGCCTGCAAGGACAGGGTGCAATCCCGAGGCCTTCCAACCCTACCTCCCAGCAGGCTCTCACATCCAGCACTTCCCAGCAGTCAACCCCAATGAGTTCATCTCAGGAGCCAAAATTGGCAAGAGCTTCTTGGGAACCAGCCCCATTAAGCTCATCTTGACACACAATGCTGACAATGGTCTCTTGGGAGAAAAGACCACCAAACCACAAGCATTCCATAGTTACAGCTGATCCCCCCATGACCAAACAATGACACAGAGAGGTTGCAGCCCCTAATTATCCACCACTGTAGCCTCCAATACACACCTTGATGGTTTCCAGCACCCATGTTTTTCATGACCAAAGAGCAACCGATCACTGGGAATGCTTTCCAACACTGTCCCAGCAATGTGGGAAAGACAAAGGCGAGGATTTCTCAAGAGTGAACCATGACTGATTTCATCTAAGTGCTGCAGGAGGCAACATGTCCCTTATGCTGTCCCAGCATCCATTCCTGAGCACCAGGACAAGGCTGTCTAAGAATTGTTAGAAGTGTTCCCTGGGAATCTGCTTTTGAGGATTTAAGGGTCCATGAGTGCTTCCCAGCCTTGAAAAACTCCCTTTTAAAAGCCCAGAAGCAGGTCATCCTGTTGTGTGATAAGGAAGCAGCACAGAAGACCAGCTCAGCTCAACACAGAACTCCTCTTGGAACTCAGGACAAAAAAGAGACTGGATTATCTCTGGTACCAAGGTCAGGCTTCACAGGAAGAGTACAGAGCTGTGGTTCACATATAAAGCGAGAAGACACAAAAGGTCAAAGCTCAGCTAGACCTGAAACTGCCTAATGTTGTACCAGACAACAAGGAAGTATATTATTACATATGTCAATAACAAGAAGGCAATCATTGGACACATACTTGATGAAGATGGTGCCCTGGAAAACAGGGATGCAGAAAAATCAGAAGCATTCAATGCTTTCTTTGCCTCAGTCTTTAATACTAATGATAAACCTTGGTCTGCCCAGTCCTCTGAGTTGGAAGACTGTGACTGTGAGAACAGTGACTTTCTGTTTGTGGACACAGATATTGTAAAGGGCCATCTGTATCAGCTGAATATTACTAAATCCATGCATCTTGGTGGGATTCATCTGAGAGTCCTAAAGGAGCTAACAGATGTTATGGCAGGACCCTCTCAATCATCTACAAAAGGTCTTAGGAGTCCTGGCTGACATATTCCAATTTACAAGAAGGGCACAAGGAAACATAATGGAATGATACAGCATGAAATGGAATACAGTAAAATAGTTCTAATTGGCAGGTACCTACAATGACCACCTAGTCCAACTGCCTGACCACTTCAGGGCTGATGAAAAGTTAAAGCCTATTAGGAAGGGCAGTGTCCAAATGCCTCTTTTTAAGGCACTGATAGGCACTGGTGACTTTTCTAACCTGAAGTTTCCTAGGAGCACATAATTTTCCATCTTGCTTTCCATGCTTCTTCCTCCCCATCCATCTGGACCCATGTCATTCCCCTACTTTGGACCTTCCCAACAACACCCTGAGGTACGCCTTACATGCTTCCACAAGCCCCTAAATAACATCACCCTGGAAAGGTTGGGCACAGCTAAGGGTTTTTGTCCTGCATTCTGCAAGGACCCATCCAGTGATGGAGGTAGTTACCCTCTTCAGCCTATAATGCCCCTGTGCAGTATTTCTGAGGGTGACTCATCTCAGCTCTACAGAAAAGAACATGGGGTCCTGGAGGATCAGTCAACACTGTGCCTTTGTAGTCAATGATGTACTGGGCTGCAGAAGGAAGTCTTGTCAGAGAGCTGTGCAAGCCCACCTAGAACTGAACCTGGTGAGAGACACAAAAGGCAACAAGAAGGGCTTCCCTAAAACCCTAAAGTGGCAAAGAGAAGACTAGAGAAAACATGGTCCCACTGCTGAATGAGGCAGGAGGCCTGGTGACACAGAACATGAATGAGGCTGAGGTACTGAATGCCTTCTCTCAGTCTTCATGGGCAAGACTGGCTTTGAGAAATCCTACTCGACCCTTTCATCATCATTGTCAAGCTCTAGATAGTCAAAACACTGCCTAACAGGCTACTATTGGAAGCAGAAATCACAAACCATCAAAACTCATCACTAACGATAAGCATCTAGTGTCTAGGGCAAACACCGAGGTTGGGTGGAGATCCTGTGGTCAGTTTTTTGATGACACTGAATGTGAAGTGAGACCAGATGTGGTCCTGGCCTTCCCATTTTCTTGCTTATCACAGCAATTAACTGTGTCTATCAGAAGACAGTAAGACAATTGCCTGTTTCTCAGAAGATATCAAGGCTGAAAAGCCCACCAAGGAATGTTTGTGTAACTGATGAGCCCACTTAATGATTTTCCTCCAGTCCCGTCCCCACACTTTACATAGAAAGCTGAAGTATAAATACTAGCCCTTTTTGGACCTATTTTGTGGGATAAGAATTCAACACCAAATCCTAAGGACAAATCGACAGGACGAAATCCTAAGGAGAATCCTAAGGAGAAATCTCCAGGGTGGAGAGTGAAGCAGAGTCCTAGTCTTCCGGGTCACCACCATCCATGGTGCCTTGCTTTGTGTAGCATCAACTCTAAACCTCTGGTTGCAACACCCCTCGTCTCTCTCCTTCTTCAGCCCCTCTAATACCACACGGTCTTCTCCTGTAATTCAAGCCATCAGGTGTGACAGACCCTCCACCTGCTTAATTCTTTTCCAGGTTCTTGCTTGTGCTTCAGTTGGAAAGCCTGGACACTTGTCACAACTTGAACCGCACGTTCTCTTTCCCCAGCACTTCTGACTGGGTGGAAATAGTGGACATTTCAGGGGTTCTTCTCACTGTAGAAACTCCTGCTTTTGCTCCAAGACCAGTGCTCACCGTTCTGCTGTGCGCGGCAGGCTGAGCTGACAGGCACTAGGAACAGAAGGCGCCCGTCCCGCCTCCGCCGCCCCAGCAACGGCCCGGCAACGGCAGGTACGTGGGCTGCCCTTCCTGCGGCCGGGCCCGGCGCTCCTCTGCCCCGCTCGCGGCTCCTCCCGCCGCGGGTGCCCCGGGCCGAGGGAACCCCCCCGCCCGCCGCCATTAACCGCGCCCTGCGGGCAGAGCGGGTACCGCAGCCTAGCTGGTTAATTACAAGTACATTCACTGAGATTATTATGTAGACATCAACAAATCAATCCTTAAAGCACGAGAAGAAGAATAGCCATATTTCTGCCTACATGTGTTTTGGTGTTCGTGTCCACAGTTTTTCCCTTCTCTGCGTCTGTCGCACCTGTCCCCAAATGCAGTGAGAAGGGAAGGGTATTAGCTACTTCAATCCGCTGAAATATCCATGTGTTTTATACTTCCTGAAACGTGAACAGAGGACTGGATGGCATTAAGGAGGAGGAAAGTGAAATCACTTGCTATAAGCAACAATTGCCACCATTTAGAAATTATCTTTTCCCCTCTCAAAGGAAATTTCTCACAAAAACTGTCACCACTTCTGCCTCAGAAAAACAAACAAACAAAAATAATCTGACACATAATCCATGCTTCTTCTGAATACCATAAAAATTCCCAACATGGGAACCATACAAATTTAACTGTAGTTCTCAGAACAGGGAGCACTGTCTCCACATAATTATTTAAAAAGTGATGTCAATTACACAAATCAATACTCAGATTAAACAGTTGGTTATGCACCTATCAAGAAGGATTTACATACCATATAAGTACTAGGACTATGCTGAGATCATATAAAGACAGCTTTTCTGGTTTCCATGGTCCAAGCAACAATTGTGAAGTTCAGCTCAACAGTTCAGCTGCAGTCCTTGAAAATAAACTAGTTGAGACACTCTCTTTTCAGGGCAATTTTAACCAGGGGGTATACAGGTTTGTCAGGACTTTTGTCCTCCATTTAAAAAAAACATGTATCTGAACACACTTTTCCACAGACAACAGAAAACGCCAGCATATTACTGACTTGCACAGAATTTTACATGAATATTCATATTCCATAATTCTGCTAAAAATGTTGTTTAAAAAATTAGATGCCCAGAAAATCTGAATGTGAGAAGAGTTTGTGGAAGAACTGGAAAGGATTCTGTAGTGCTTGTCCCAAGAAATCACATATTCAAACTGCACAGATATGCAAGGGGTTCTTACAAAAGTGACATCAGAAAACATCCTTCCAGTTCAATATGATAGTTTTTGTCTTGCCAAAAATAAAGGTGAGTCAGACTGTTCTAGCAGAAGAATCTAATCAGTATAATGCACTGTTGTCATCTTAGCTTTCTGTAATAACAAGATGACACAAAAATTAGAGGAGATGCCACAGGAAAAAGAAAACCAAAAAAACTCCTCTGCAGCAAAGAAGCTGGGATTGTCTTAATTATACTTACTTCAAAGAAATTCCTTAAGAAGTCAGTGAAATAGCCCGAGTGTCTTGACTTCAGTGCAGCTAAGAGATACAGACCTAGGACAAGACTTACTCTATTTAGGTATCAACAGATACAGACATGTAGGTAACATTAGGCTTATCTTTAGATAGTAAAGTACTCTTATAAATCAACACGGTTAAAAAAGGTATTCTTGTCCACAAGGTCTTAAAGAAAGAAAGAAAATATTTCCAGATCTGCTTACAATCTCGAAGTACATTACAAAGATTTATTTATTTTACTTTTCAGTAGAAGCACGTGGAAGCCCTGATGCAAGATCATTTATCTGTGGTAAGAGCCACGACATATATGAAAAAGGAGAAAAAAAAAAAAAAAAAAGTGGCTAAATACTTGTTCATAAGAAAGAGGTATTTAGTTTACTTAATTTCCTGTTAAAACTTCTTGGTTTAAGGTTATTTTATCCTTCAGGTTCCGCAGTCTTTTTTCTTGCTTCCTTCATTTCAAAATGATGGGATGAAGTGCACTGACTAATTAAATGGTTGCTTCAGGTTCTGGACATTCAGATACACAAATAGACTACATATGCAGTGCACAAAAATATTTGGATTGTTTTCTTTAAGCTGTACAAGCCTACTTTATTCATGCTTTTGTCAGGAGATAACAGATACAGAACTCTGCAAGTTCCCCACAATTTTTTTAATTAAGCAGCTGTTTTATTTGAACACCCAGAAGAGATATCAGAAAACAGAGAACAATCAAAAAGTAGAGCTGAGCATAAGGGAATATCAGTCACTTCAAACATGAAACAATCAACCCTTGTGTTATCTTGATAAGTAACATTATGTTACTAATGCCAACACATTAATTTTAGATTTTAATTAAAAAAAAAAAAAATCATTTGGGAATAAACCCCTCAGAACCAAAGGCTCAAACACTTCTGTCCTATTGGGGGACTTCAACTGCCCTGACATCTGCTGTTAAAAGTACCACGGTGATCTGT
Organism: Todiramphus chloris collaris; assembly: GCA_025345505.1. NCBI lineage: Eukaryota > Metazoa > Chordata > Aves > Coraciiformes > Alcedinidae > Todiramphus > Todiramphus chloris. Next base: position 33,829,134 of record JANVCC010010406.1, read on the forward strand.
AGGCAATACAAGATACTCTTAGAATGCATGAAGGCTAACTTCTTCACCCAGATAAGACAGCCCTACCAGAGGGGATGTGATACTGGACCTGATAGTCACCAACACAAGTGACCTCGTGTGGTGGTGACATCCAGTGGAGGCTCTGGTGGAGTTAGCAGTCCTGATGGATATGGGTGAGGTGAGGAGTAAAGTCAGGACCCTGAATTTTAGGAAAGCAAACATCCAGCTCCTCAAGGAGTTAGTCAATAGGACCCCTGGGAACTTGCACTCAGGGACAAGGGAGCAGAACAGAGCTGGCAGATCTTTAAGGATGCTTTTCATAGAGTGTAAGAGCTCTCGTTTCCCAGGGGTGAGAAATCAGGCAAAGAAAGCAACAGTCTGGCATGGCTGAGTGGAGACCTGCTGGTCAAAGTGAAGGGCAAGAAGGAACTGCACAGGCAGTAGGAGAAGGGACAGGTTATCCTGGCATGAATATAGGGACGCTGCCTTGTTCTATAGGAATGGGGTCAGGAAGGACAAGGTGCAGCTGAAGCAGCACTTAGGAAGGCATGCAAAAAGTAGTAAGAAGGGCTTCTAATAGGTATGTCATCCAGAAAAGGAAGGTCAAAGAAAGCAACCTCTCTTCCACACCTCTTGAGTGGATGGACCACAAGATGGGGACTGAGGCAACAAAGTTCCTCCCACTGTAAGAGAAAATCAAGTTCATGACCACCTGAAGAACCTGAATGTACGTAACTTTATGGGACCTGACAAGATGCATCCCAGAGTCCTCAGGGAATTGGCTGATGCAGATGCAAACCTACTTTCCATGGTATTTGAAAAGTCCTGGCAGTCAGGTGAAGTCCCTGGTGACTGGAAAAAGGGTAACATTGTGCCCATTTGGTAAAAAGGATTAACCCAGGGAACCACCAACCTGTCAGCCTCACTTCTGTGCCTGGAAAGATCATGGAACAGATCTTCCTAGAAGCTATGCTAAGGAACATGGAGGACAGGGATGTGATCCTAGACAGCCAACAGGGCTTCAACAAAGGCAACAAGGTGGTCTTCACTGATGGAGTGACTACATCAGTGGACAAGGAAGAACTATGGATGTAATCTGCCTGGATGTAAGGCCTTGGACTCAGTCCCCCACAGCATCCTTCTCTCCAAATTGGAGAGATGTGGATTTGATGAATGGACTTGTTCGGTTGGACTTGTTTGGGTCATATCCTGAGGGTAGTGGTCAATAGCTTTATGTCCACCTGGAGATCCATGACAAGTGGTTTCCCCCAGGGGCCTGTATTGGGACTAGTACTGTTTAAAATCTTTATTGGTGACATAGCCTGATCTAGTGTACTCTCAGCAAGTTTGCAGAGAAGCATCAAGGCAAGTGGTGCCGTTGACATGCCTGAGGGACAGGACACCATCCACAGGGACCTGGACCAGCTTGAGGAGTAGCCCCTGTGAACCACATGAGTTTTGCCAAGACCACGCACAAGGCGCTGCAACCTGGGTCAGGGAAATCCCTGATATCATTACAGGCTGGGGCATGAAGGGATCAAGAGCAGCCCTGTGGAGAAGTACTTAGGGGCACTGTTGGATGAAAAGCTGGACATGAGCTGCCAATGTGCACTTGCTAGCCAGAAAGGCAATCACATCCTGGGCTGCATCAAAAGAAGTGTGTCCAGAAGGCTGGGGCAGGTGATTCTGCTGCTCTACTCTGCTCTGGTGGGACCCCACCTGAAGTTACGTGTCCAGCTCTGGAGCCCTCAGGACCAGAAAAACTTGGACCTGTTGGAGCAGGTCCAGAGGAGGCCACAAACATCATCAGAGTACTGGAGTACCTCTCCTATAAGGAAAAGCTGAGAACGTTGTGGTTGTTCAGCCTGGAGAAGAGAAAGCACTGGGAAGACCTTCTTGTGGCCTTTCAGTCCTTAAAGAGGGCCTATAAGAAAGTCTGGGGCAGACTTTTTAGCAGAGCCTGCAGGGCTAGGGGTAGTGGTTTTAAACTAAAAGAGGGCAAGTTTAGACCAGATGTAAGGAAGAACTTTTTTACAGTGAGAGTGGTGAAACATTGGAACAGGTTTCCCAGAGAGGTAGTAGAAGCCCGTGACAACATTCAAGGTCATGTTGGACTAGGCTCTAAGCAACCTGATGTAGCTGATGATGTCCTTTCTACATGCAGGGTGGTTGGATGGGATGATCTTTGGAGGTACCTTCCTACCCAAACCATTCTATAATTCTGTGACAAGGTAGTTTAGTTTTGTGCAAGCAGCCTTAAAAAAGTGAAAATTTTTAAATGTACCCAAACCAATCCTTTATACATCTACATTGTGGTGAGAGCATGAAGGGAAAAGAGTATGCAGAGTAATAAAACAGACATACTGCCTTGTCACAAGAACATGCAAGTATTCCTGAGATGATCACCATTCTCTGGCTTAGTAAACAAAAACTTAGGAGACTGTAATCCTTAAACATGCATGCCTAGACACAGAAATAAGTGTCTTCAATACTGTACTGCTAAAGAGCACAGTTTTAAAATGTACTGATTTCATTTCAGCAAAAAGATATTGGTGTTTTTTGGTTGGTTGGTTTTGGGGTGGGTTTTTTTGGGTGTGGTTTTTTTTGGTTCAGGTTGTTTTTGTTTTTTTTTAATTATAAATTACATATTCAAAGCTACTCAAAACAATAAGACCACAGCTGAAAAGATTCATAAGCCTTTTCGCTGTCATGCAGTAGTCTAAGCCTGTAATACTCTCTTAACTCATTTTACTAATGCAGTCCAAAGACAACCAAAGCAAGTAATTCAGCTGTAATGCCTAGTTAAATAGAAGATCTGTACTTAAACTACTAACCATGTAACACAGAAGCTGTTAACTCCTTAAAAATACCTTAAGTCTGGCTATCTGTTCTGACTTGTTATAACACTGCAACGCATGTCACATCGGCCAGGGGGAAGAGTCATTGTATATTCCTCCATAAAAGAGCAATAACAACAATTTTCTTTCGCACTGCATGTTTTTAAAGGTTGCTGAGATTTATCTCTTACAAGCAGGACAAAAATAAAACTCTAACCTCACCAACTAACTTTAAATTTACCTCACAAGCAAGACAATGGGAGACTGTATTTTTATCTTCACAGAATCACAGAATCAGAGAATGAAAGGGGGCTGGAAGGGACCTCTGGAGATCATTTAGTCCAACCCCCCTACCAAGGTAGGTTCACCTACAGAAGGTCACACAGGAATGCATCCAGGCGGGTTTTGAATGCTTCCAGAGACAGAGACTCCACCACCTCTCTGGGCAGCCTGTTAGTGCTTTGTCACCCTCAGAGTAAAGAAGTTCCTCATCATAATTAGATGAAACGTCCTATGTTCACATTTGTGTCTGTTACCTCTTGTCCTGTCACTGGGCACCACTGAAAAAAGACTGGTCTCATCATCCTGACACCCACCCTTTAAGTACTTATAAGCATTGTTAGGATTCCCCCTCAGTTTTCTGCAGGCTGAAAAGAGCCAATACCCTCACTCAGACTTTCCTTATAAGAGAGACATTCTAGTCCCCTGATCATCTTCATAGCCCTTTGCCATAGGCTCTCCAGCAGTTCCCTGTCTTGTTGAACTCTTCTGAATAATTCTTCTCTTACAACCTTACTGAAAAAGCTTATCAATCTGTAGTTCCAGGTTGAACAGAGACAGAACTCTGAATTAAATAAAATTAATTTGTACAGCTGAAGATAGGTGTTTTTTGAAGGGATGGTTCAAGCCTTTTGAGAATACTGTCATAACCAATACTTCCTTAACTTAAAAAGCATTATCTGAAGTGCTTCTCAGTATAACTGAATGCAAACAGAAATGACAAAGCAGATTGTAGTCAGGTATTTTTGAGATGTAGAGACCTGTAGCACTGCATTTTACACTGACAGTAAGGATTGCCTGTTATACTTCCATAACACTAATTTTACATTTATCAACCTGTCAAAGCTATAATGGTTTTGAAAGCTCTAAGCCAAGAAATAGATGATGTGCAGATTCATCACATGACAAATGAACAGGCAATTAAAAGGATATACTTAGATAATACTGCACAAGTTCTTTATTTTATTTAAAAATGCAGTTGACCACAACATAACCAATGGTCCACAAAACAGGGCTAGTAGGTCTAAATTTCTCCTATTTCAAACATCATTGAAGGCTAGATACACTAAATAGATGGGAAGTAGGAACACTTTCCTGCACAAATGGGCTTTGAAGTTACTCAAACCTATTCAGATGGCATCAAGCACAAAGCATCATCAGGCACTACCTTCTAATAGTCATCCAAAGTTCTGTCTGTGTTCACACTAGATCAGAACAAGCACTCAATAGATGGCTTTCCTCTACCTACCTCAAAGTTGTCCTGTGGATAATCAAATCAGAAGAAACCTCAGCTGGTTGAACCTGCCCAAGGAAGTCACTACATATTCATCAGTGTGCTTTGTGAAGCTGGCTAGCTAATATCGATCAGAGCAAGGTCTGTTTTGTACAACCATCTCACACAAAAAGCACAGAGCCAAATGCCACTTGCTAACTGTGCTGGCTACACAAGGAACTAGGTCCCTCCAGCACAGACACACCTCCACATGCTGCACTCGCAACTTTTTTTAAAACAGTTTTCTTATGCTGTACTTTTAACTTCTACTCTGGAATTCACTATCCATTGTAAGGTAGTTCTGTCCAGTTAAGATCTATGATTGCTGTATAAATTACATTCAGAGTATTCTGTTTTTTCATTATAAAGTCTTCTTCCAGTACAGTGCCATTTCCTAATACCCCTCTGGGCTACCGTATCAGTATATACTACCGCATCAACAGCAATCTTTGAAATAGTGCACTACCAAACTTCAGTATGAATAACGGTGTCACTAAAATGTCCCATGACACATTTTGCCTCTCCTTCTATTCCTTTATTTCTTTTATTAACATTTCAGTAACAATAATTTATGGACTTTCAAAATAAATCATATGAGAAAGTTCATGTCACAACATGTCAGAGGAGAAGGAAGAAATCCCACGCAATGAACTAAAAAATTATAAAACTATCAAGCATGCTGTCAATTCAGAACAGACCTCTTGACTTCACACACATCCTTGAAACCCAAGCCTACTTTATCCATTATTTTCTCTCTTGTGTAGAAAATGTAGACCACAGTATGTAATTCTGTTATTAAACCCTGGTTTTATAGGCTACAGAGCACATTCATAAGGATTAGAAATATGCATTAGAAAAAATAATTAATTATTCATTACACTATCCCATTCATAGGATTGTTGTCATTTGTGATGGGTTTTAGAGACAAGAGAAGACATGATTTGCCACCTTATCGATGTCAATACATGCTGCGGTACAGAAATGAATGATCCAGTTGTTTATGATTTTGGGAAAATCCTTTAAAGCAAAATTTTGTATTTAGCCTCTGAAAGAACACCTACATGCAAGTCTATAATTAGAAATTCTATTTTAATGCAAGGTGCTTCAAGATCTAAGTGCTTGACAAAGCAACCTGAATGATTTGAAAGAGACGGCTTTTGTTTGCTTTGTATATGTGCTCTTAATTCACTGCCAAATGGAAAATTATTTTAGAAGGAAAACTAATTAAGAAGCTTCCAGAATCAAGTTTCACAAAACAATTTCAGAAGGATGTTGAATTAAATACACTCAGTTGTTTCATTTCACTGTACTGAAAGCAATTAAAGAAAACACACCATGATAACTGAATCTAGTGCAGAGCTTCAAAAAACCCACTGCAAAACAGAACAAAATACAACACAAGCCTTGTCACGCACATTTGTCTCAAGAATTGGTAGAGACCTAATATTGTCACCAAGGAGCAAAACACCATTGTGGAAGTCATCTCTAGACTTTTATCAGGTGACAGAACTACCTAGCCCCAAGAAGGATCACAGTGGTAAGATTTATCAAAAAAAAAAAAAAAAAAAAGAATTCCTGTTACAACATACTACACAGTTTCTTCATGACTTTTCAACTCACAGCACCCTGTTACTCTTCTAGACCCATAAAATGATGTATATTTGGCTTGCTTAATGGCAAACGGCAGGTGTTTAAACAGGATACTTGAGGATATATCTCTCCTAAAAAGGTTCCAGATTTAATTATATAATATACAAATGTAAAAATAAGCTACCTGGAGTTTTGAAATATTTTTACATTCCTTTTGTGTTTTCATATCAGACAACTTTTATGATATTATTTGATCACATTTCATTAGCTGTTTGGAGGTTTTTTTAATGCAATTTATGCTGACAGATTATTTTAATTGATCTGTATACAAGGAGAGGCAATCCATTATGAGAGAGAGAAACCTCTTAATTTTTTTTCTGTCCTCAGAAGTGTAATGTTTCACAGCAGGGTCTCAACACACCCTAGGGAGAGGTTACTCCTAGTTACAGTAGTTTGTACTGCTGTTGCATTGTCTGCTTTATTTCAAGAGATTACATACATCCTTGTCCATACCAGATCTAACAAAAATGGAATTAACCATAGTAATCTTCAGAAACTAGACTATGTTTAGTCAACAGGGTGTTTGTAACAGACTACTACATCCTTTTTGAAACATTTTACAATACTATTCTGTTTGAACATGTTTTTGCATTTCTGATCAGAAAGTAATCAGAATGGACAGAACAACTTTCAGCAACTTCCACATAACTTCCAATTTGCAAGAAGCTTAAAAAAAAAAAACAACATTAAGTAAGTTGCTTCAGTAGGGTCAGCTCTTAAAAATTTTGAGTGTGTAAACTTTTATAAGTTTGAAATATATAGAAGCACTAAGTACAAGATTCATATCTCTGCTTCTGTATGTGTTCACTTAGGCAAGATTACTTATTGTGTGTCATACAGACAGTAATTTGCAATCAGTACTCATACAATAATACTTACATAATTATAAAATAATACTTAGACATTACATTTACATTTATTTGATTATAAAAATATAGTCCAGCATTGCCACTTTTGTTTGGTTGGGTTTTGGTGGTTTTTTGGGTGTTTTTTTTAATTATTCTGCGGGCATTCAGTTCTGTTCCACCTTTGCAGACTGAAATTTATACAATCTTTATAAGACAACATTGTCTTTGTAAGACAACGATGGTGTGCTCATGCTATGCAGAACCTGGCCAAACTACTGAATCAGTAAGCTTCAGGATTTTGGTAGCAGCTGATGCTGGCCATCATCTCACCACACAGTGGCCTAACTGGTCAGTATTTTTGTTCATGCAAGTCTCAGACAGCTAACCAGCCACCAGGACAACAGAGGATGATGCAAAGGTTTATTAAAAAAATAGATAATCTACCAAAAGCATTGAGTAACTGAATTTTTTTTTATGGTGAAGAAGTTGGATCACCCATCTGTACTTAAAAAAGCAACAGCTGTCATTTACAGTATACACCTGGGACAGACAGAGATGTCTGTAACAGACATGCAGCTGCAAAGACTTTAAAAGGTGTTAACTCTGAACAAGATAAACCTGATCTGATGTACTTGAAAGAGCTTCAAGCATAAGCTTCTGCAGTAGTCTGATTCCAACTAATTAGTATTTTCTAGCGACATACTAAATACATACAACTCTTTTCATAAAAATTGCTGTTTTCTGTATTTAAAGCCCTTCTTAGTCTTTGCCTCCTCCAGCTAATTTGTAAAACACATAAATAAATTTAAGTAACATGGGAATTTCCATAAAGAGGCAATCTGACTCATCTACAGAGTCAGCTTTCTTCCTTACCCTTCACAAGGCTTCTAAGTGTCTGAAATAAAGCTGTAACAGATTTCAACGTATATAATACATTATTGCTATATAATATGCCTGAAAATTAGTTTCCTGGATGTTCAGGGTTTTTTTCTGCCTTTCCTTCAAAGAGGAAAAACAACTACCTTTGGAGAACCAGAAGAGCTAAGTGAGGTTTTCCTGAATACATCATAAAAGAAAGTACACATGTTATTTACTTTTTTGAGATTTTTCCTGCTGTAATAAGAAATATATTTTTCCCTTCTGAAGTCAAGAAAATATCCATACAGAAATCTGCCTTTTATTTTTTTATAGTTAATAGAACTGATAAGAGTTATCCTTCAAAGGAAATGAAAGGAGAAGGGGGAAAAAGGGGGAAGGGGAGAGGGAGGAAAGGAAAAAGGAGGGAGGGAGGGGGAGGGGGAGGGGGAGGGAAAGGAAGGATAACTATTTCTATTACAAAATTGTGAATTTGTATTCTTCCTTGTTTCAAATGCAGACAAGTTTTCTGGCCCACTTTCTTCGACTAATCTCAACTCTGGTGCTATCAGCAGGAAAGAAAAGCTCACGTCTTTAAAAAAAGACAACAGCTGTTAGTCTAATTTGTGATCATCGATACTACACAAGAGCACAAAACTTAACCATGAATACATGTTACAACCAACTATCAGCAGAAAAAAAAAAAAAATCATTCTGCTGACAACTGTGCATTGTCATAGTTTAATACATTTCGGTTTGCTGCATAAATTGACAATTGGTTTTCCTAATTGTGTATCATTATACAACATATTATGTCCTAATAATCTCTTAAATTAAATAATCCTCTTCTCTACACTATGAGGAAGAAAAGGCTAAAAAGGGGTAGAAAAATGACCCCAAGTCTCTGACTTAAGGCCAATCTGACAAAAGAAAGTCCTCATTTAGCTTCTTAAAAGACAGAATATTGTTGCCATTTGGTCTTACCAAAAGGTGAAAGTCAAAGTATTTACACAACTAACACTCCTTTTTCCTTATCAAAGCTATCAAAATTTGAGATACAAGTAGGTAATAAGAGTCTCAGTGGGTTATGTGAGCATTGTAAACTACTATAATCCAGCTTTACACTTGAAGTTTATGAAAATTAAAATTAAGTGACCAGTCAATACAAACAAAAAAAATGTATGTCATCTAAAGCTGTAATGGAAAGTGAGATTTTCCTGTCTTTCTTACAAGGCTCCACTCTAACTTAAAACAATGTTTAAACTACTGAGTTTTATCATTATGCCTTTCTCAACCTTAAGTCACGTTTATTTTTATTCTCTACAGTTAGAATATGAATGACAAGAAAAATTTCTAAATCCCTAATGGAAATTCTAGTGCCATAAATTTATTTTCATAAAGTGCTAGAAATTATGAAAACAACCGAATTTTCCCACTATTTTGAAGTAAACTTCTGTCTTGGTCTGTAGTTATTATTTTTTAAGAGTTAAGTGCACTTAAAGAAAGATGCCTGTTACTGCACAGATATTTGTATAGCATATATTTGTAAAGCAATCATGCAAATTTGCAAAAGAAAGAAATTGGTGTGAAGACACTTAATTCAAACAATTCATAATTTAGGACAGGCCTCCCCTGCACAGGATAGCATCCTAGATTAACTACTGGCAAGGGTCAGGATCTCAGTGTCCTTTTGTTACAAACTAACTTGGTTCCTACACACAATCAGATGTCTAGTCAATACAATCCCACAAATTCTAACATTGGGGACTAACATGATATCAAATTAAAAACCAGTACTCTTGAGCTTTTAATGGGAAAGAAATTAACACACTGTAGAGGTGACAGTGTTCTTCTGAGGTATACGGACTTAACACTACTACTGCCAGTAATATTTAAAAGTATAGAAAATATATTGTATTTTTTTTATTAAAAGAATTAAAATTACTAATGCAGATTTGCATTCAAATTGTTCAAGGTACAAATATAACATACTTAATTTGCCTTCTGTAAAGGTGTGGTCACAGTAAATAAAAAAGACAAATAAACATTATTAGGGCAGTAAGTAATGAAGCAAAGCACACATCTTTCCTTTGTCAAGAAATAAAAACACCTGGTATCCAGAGACTATAAAAACAAACATAAGCAACCTACAATGCTCTTTTTACTGATTAAATAGTAAATACAAAGCCTGCATTTGCAGGACATAGAACAGACTTTCATATCTACTTAATATTTTTGATTATGAAAAAAAAAGTTTATATTTTCCCCCACTTTTTCTGCATATTGCTTAACCTAGAGTATTTCCATTCAAACAGGATTACAATCCAAGCCTCCTCCAGTTTTTTCTTACTCTTTTGCTGTTCTCCCCAGTCATCTACCTGAGCCACATGGAACAAGCCTACTTTGACATACAGCCAAAACCACTTTTTACCAAATTAGTTTACTTCCTAGAGCCATATCATTATGGATATACAAGTGATAACCATAAACTATTTTTTTTCCATTTTAAACATTTTGCCTCTGTAGACCAACCAGACCTCCAGAGCCTTCACCAAGCCTTAATCCCTTCACTAACAGCAGTATTTTATTTTACTGTGATTTTGTGGTCAAGGAAACTAACTGACAGTGCATTGCATTAGTTATCTTCTGCACACAGACCTAAATGATGCTACTTAAATGACGCATGAGGAACTAAAAAAAATAAATAAATCAAGAAAACAAAAATATTGAGAAAACTACATTCAGAAAAGGGACAATTAATAAAATTACAGAAACTTTTTTTTTTTTTTAAATGCCTTTGAGTTTGCAGAACTCGAAACGGAAAAGCAGTTTTGGCAGTCATATTGGGAATGCCTGAAACTACGTCACCACTGGGAGAAAACATACAATACACAGGCTGTCCTTGCTATTCTTTTTGTCATGGGGTTTTACTGTATTTCCTGCAACAAGTAAGAATTGTATCACTTGAAACCAAATATTTAATGCTTTTTATTCTGATACATCCTGCTTTTGTGCCATACTAATGGCCTGAAATTAAACTCACTTTGTGTATGCTAATGAATGTAACAAAGATAAAATGTATCATCTAAGCTCTTGCCTGTAAACTATAAATTACACGCTTTGAAAACAATTTTAAACATTAACTGCCTTTTGGGAGAAAAGAGAGCTTCTTCCAAAATTTTTTTTTTTTTTTTTTTTTCATGATGTAGAGAAGACAAATTATTTTCACTTGTATTTACTTTCTGATCACAGTGTGTATTGATATAAAGGACACTTTCAGTCTGTACTGGAGATTTTCCCAAATTTTTTGTTAACAGTTTTGAAATTATCAGTTAATTGTCATAAAATGTTTCAATCTTGTCCAGTTACAATGTATACAAACTAAAAAGGTATCACGACAGCACATATTTAAGTATTCCTTTACTAGTTTATTTGCACAGCTGTAATGTACTAGTAAGAGGAAGCTCACACATTGTTAAGGGCTTGCAAGCAGAAGAACATAAGCATCTACATAGAACAGCATGTTCCAAAACTCATGAGTATAATGAGGTATCAAGAAGGTGAGAAGCAGAGAGTAGATGTAATTACATACAAGTTTCTTAAATAGGTTTTTACTTTTAAACAGTGTTTTTTATTTAACTGAATTTGATTGTGTAAGTCAAAATAGTAAGTGAATAGTTTTGTTTACCAACCTTTTTAGAGAACACCATCAAAACATTAACTCTTTCAGACAAGGCAGAGGAAAAAAGGCACAGTGGTACTTACTGATTATGAACTGATCACACCAGAAACCAACTAATCTAATTACACTAGCTAAACCATTGCCAGTGAATTAATCTGGTAATTTATGGAAGTCTGTTAGAAACCAGAAGATACCATCACTAGAGATGTATCATCAGATATAGGTGTTCAACACAGTTCACTATCAGTTCATCCCTTACATATTAGCCAAAAGACTAGGTTTCTCAACCAATGGGATGAATACTTAAGAATATGTGTTCTCTCTCCAGCAAAGCTGTAAAAGGGAATCAGTGTATCCTTCAATTACAGTATTAGCTAAATATTGCTTTTAGTCAACCAATATCTATTTTTATTTTTATCAGGAATTTTATTCCTCATTTTTGACCAAGTTAAAAAATCAACATCTGGCAAAACAAAATCTTGATAAATCCCCACAATACTTAGCAAAAAGTGAAACCTGATATATCTTACCTAGTATTCATTCTTGCTTAAAGCATTATAATAATAGATTCTAAGTAAAATATTAGAATCTTTGGAAGTTAAGATTTTATACCACTCAAATCCATTTATAGTTGGGAGCACAGCAAGAGAACAGTAGAATTTAAGAACCAAAAGGAACACCAGCAGAGGGAAGGAGCTGCAACACTTTATTGCAAGCATTTACAGAAGAAATAAAATAGAAATGTATGAAGCAGGAGCAATGTTGACATTCCACTATAGTACAACTCATGAATGCTATGGCCGTGAGCTAAAGCAGTTAACACACACTGCTTATCTTTGAAGTAAGTATATTGGTTTCATTTTTAATAAAAGGTTTAACAATCACTCTTCATAGAAGTAGCAGATAACCACATAGTAAAGAATAGTCTATCAGTGAAGCTGCTGAAATCAACACACTACTCATGTAAAAAACCCTCTTCAATATTGACTATTATCCATACAGATTAGGTTTTTTATGTATCTCACTAGCTAAGGGACAAAGTGTTGAACTATGACTTTTCACGAAGAACAATCTGAAATCTCATTACATTTTCTTGTTCAAGACAAAATCTAGGGATATAAATTTTAGAACAGCATGTTGGATGAAGAAATGACACAACAGGTATTCACACACACGGTCACAGAAGGAAATATGTCCTTATGGGACAAATTTTGCAAGTGACAAATGTCAGATAATACAGAAAAATGCTTTCAGAACAGTCCCTATTACAATCCTCCCCGCTCCCTTCACACAGGGACACTTCTGTGTCTTGGCAAGTGAAGGACCACTCAGAATGTGAGGACCATCCCATGCATAATATGGGTCTCAGACGATGCTGGTAAGTAGGCTGAATGGAAGAAAGACTACCAGAACTGTACCTCCTGTATACCAGTTCCTGTCTGGTTGCACCCAGAAAGGCAAAAGGTGTTCCTGACACTTTCTGGTTGCCAAAAGGAAGGCTCGTGTTTTTTGGTTTTTTTGTTTTTTTCTTTTGCATTCCCCAGTCAGCTGATGATGGCACCATCCCCTCTCTGTGTCTCCCACCACTTCCTCACACTAACAAATGCACTGTTGGAGAACTATCTCACAATACTTCCTCACAAAGAGCTTTTTTTGACAGGTGACAGCAATGATGGAAATGTTGTGAACAAAAGAGGAAAATGAGAAAGTTCAGAATTCTTCCACCTCCCCCTGACTTACAGGGTTTACTTTATGAGGTGCTAATTTGGTTTTATGTTGGATTCCTATCTCCAGTGTAACTCTCTTGAAATGTGTTGGGAGGGAAAAAGGGCAGATTAACACCATCTGGCTAGCAAACATTTGAAAGAAATTACATTTTGTTACATGTAAGCAAAGAAAAATTGCTAAAATTGATTTAAGGTAAATCACTACACAATTTAGACACTGTTTAAAGCTACTGTCTTTAGAAAAGCTACTAAAAACCCTGCAAGTCTGTATACTGTGAGGGGACAGGGATCAACTATATTGTTACTAAACTATTTCTACAGAATTGTTACTAAACTATTTCTACAGAATAGCTGTTCTGAGGTTAGTCCGCTTTTCTAGTTCTGTACCACACAGGACACAGTCTGCAAAAACTGACAACCTGCCAAGATAACAGAATTTTACCTTTCACTTGCAGAAGTTGCTCTACATTGCAACATAACTAAAATCTAAGCTGCTTTTTAGTAAACTTACTGAAGATTACTGTTGATAGAAGTAAAAGCATGTATTTTCAACTGAAAATATTTATAAAAAGCCAGTATGCAGCATAAGGTATATACTGGGTTAAAAAAAAAGACAGTGTTCCAAAAAACTGCAAGGAGAATCATAAATTGACTTCTGTTTGATAATGAGACAATAAAACTGCCAAACCAGTAAAACTGACAGAATAAACAGGAACACACTTTCTAGTCCTTTTATTTTTCCTGTCATGATTTTCCATAGGAAGATGTCTTGATTTTGAGTTAGAACAATTCTGTTCAGTGATTTTACTTCTCAGCTCAGTCTTTTCTAACTAACTGCACTGTCTGAAGTTAGCAGCCTGTTCTCACAGACAGTGTCTGCTTCTAGCAGTGATAATACCTTAGAGTTTAGAGTTAGTACCAACGGTTGGTGTGCAAATCGAGGCCACTGCTGGATCTTGTGTACCACAGGGGGTGCAGAAAGTGAAAGGCTGCACCTGCAGGGAGGAGCAGACAGGACAGGTAACCCTAAACTGGCCAATGAGGGATTCCAGCCCATATACGTCATATTCAGTATAAAGCTGAGGGATCACAAGCCTCTTCTTCACTGGCTGGCATCTAAGGAGGACTCTGTACATTCTGCCTTCAATCCTAATCTCTGTGTTCCTAAATCTGATTCCAGAATCCAGCTCCTGAATCTGGTTCCTGTCTGCTGCTAAATCCAGTGTGGGACTTCCCCAGTTCCTGCTCCACAGCATCAGTGGTGACATAATTGTCTGGGCAGGCGGGAGGGGTTGAGTTCAATGCTGCATTTATGTTTCATTTTATTGCTATTATTGTCATTAAAGCTGTTCTAGCTTTCTTTTCTAACTGATAAATCTCTCGCCCTTATTTCCTTTCCCTTTGAGGTGAGAGAGGAGTTAATGGAAAGCATCTGTTATAGGTCTAGTGGATAGTCCTATGTCTAAATGATGACAGAAGAAAATAAAATGGCTGAAAACAGAAAAAAAATATTTCATGAAAGTCGGGAAGCACCCAATGAGTAGAGAACAAAAAATCCCCACAAACTTGAATTGAAAATCCTGAGTTCAAACTCTATATTACTCCCCATAGCCTGAGAAGCACATTTAAAGTGGCAGGAGACACAGTCTCTGGACAGAGACATGCTCTTGACTTGAACTGTGCATTTGGACTATAAAAAAGAGGTTCATTTTTTCTCCAATGCCTGAAAAGCAACATGAGCCTACCAGATATTAAACGAGGCCTCCACAGTGTAACTTCAAACTACAAATGGTTGCCTAAGTTGATAGGAGTCACTAATGCTGCTTTGTTATACAAGCTTTTTTCCCCTGCTGCCCAGTTAGACTGGACCCACACCATGAATTTTGACAGAAGAAAAAAATTCAGTTCCTAACCAGAGGCAGACCTAGTTGGACGGACACCCTCAGTTCTGTCTGACTTAACTGCTGAAGCAACTAGGTGCTTCAAATGCGTGTTTCAATCCAGCACTCAACAGGTAAACAAGATACATATGTGCATTATTAATATGAAGATGAACAGCATCATCAGCCTAGCAGACAGATTCTGATGTGTCTGCTTTCTCATCTTCCTCTTCCTCTTAATAGCAAAAGTCTGGGGATTTATAGTCCCAATAAATTATAGACCAAAAGCGCCTGAGTGACAACTGAAAAAAAAGGAAAGAAACACCAAAAAGGAAAACAGCAATTATGGCAAACCAGTATAAAACATACTTTCATACATTTAAGCACTTTACTTTCATTCACAGCTCATTGCGTTTTTGTACAGTTTTATTAATTTTGTATGATTTGGATGCCTACCACCTCTGCTGTAAAAATTAACAATTAAAAAACAAACATATACACACACAAAAACCAAACAAAAACCCACAAAAAAAACCCAAAAAAAACACACACACACCAAAAAAAAACCCAAAACCAACACCCCACAACTACATGAACCTGGACAGCTGTAAATAAATCTCCAGTTTCTTAAAGCTACTCAAGAAGAGGGGGTTTGTTATGAAAACTACAGGTATAAACCCTTAATAAACTAGCTCTTCTAAATAGTAAGAGACAGTACATTGACTGTTTCTGCCAAACATGTATGTTTTAACTAGTGAAACTGTCATTTCGTTCAGAACATCCCATGATGATTACCATTATGTTTTAAACTGACTTTTGACATTATTAGCATTTAGTAGTTCTTCCAGTTTATACTTTCTTCACCTACTTACAAGAGCCCCAGATGGATGTCCTTCACTGGAAACGAGTCATTCATAGTCACAGAAACCCTCCCTCTGCTTCCAACTCTAACAGCATTTAATTAGAAGTACTCAACTTCAAGGCCCTACCCCAAAGCTGTACATGTCACCCTGGAGTAGGTGACATGTAGGTGGAGTAGGTGTCACCCTGGTATATTGATCCCTTCATAGATGACCACATTTTTTCCTTCATTTCTGCTTTCCTCTTTCAAGCTCTCACTTTGTCAAATCCTTCTCCCCCTACATGGGAGAAGGTGGTGAGACTGTTGCACAGAGTTCTTTTTGCCTCAGAAGCGCTCATGGAAAATGTTTCAAGTGCGCGCCTGCTCAGGTATCCTCATTCTGCCTGCTAACAACATCTCAAAATCTCACCTTTATCTTCTTGCTTTCTGTCTTCAGCACTGATTATGCAGAGGTAAAAGCTGCATACATGATGCTCCCACCCCTCCCAGCTGTTCACTGATGCAGGGCTTTGCTAGCACAGAGTCACCTACTGGGTCAGGGGGACTTGTACTGTGAAATCTTTGGAGAACAGCATTCCTTGCATCTTAGCTACAATGCAATTTTTTATCAGCTCAAATAACCTCCACGAGTGGTAAATACATATTGAAAGACAGTTTTTGGTCTGAAAACTACAATTTCTGTACAAGCTTCTAAATTATCTAAATGACAGTGCATGTCAGGTGAATGACTATTTCTAAACCCATCAGTTTGGTAAAATACATTATTATTTAATTACATATTGCATAGATTTTAGCAGAAAAGTTCACGTTAAATATTATTTTTCTCAAGAAGAGTCTGTGTATGTATACATACATTTGTGTATATAAATATACATATGCATATATTAACTTATATGATCTTTGTTCAAAGACAGTTAATTGGGTTTGTTCATCCCTTGAGTGTATATCCTCTTAAAACTTTAAAATAAAGGCTTTGATGTGTATTTTTTTTTTCCCTGAAACTACATCTCAGGAACACTTCACAAAACTGTTAATGAAACTCTGCAGCCAACCCAATGGCATGCACTAGCAGTTCACAATCCAAACAACCTGTTCAACTTTGTGTACCATTGATTACTTGACCTGTTCACGGAGCACACATGGTGAAAGAAAAGACACCCACATGAAGGCTGCAAATCATTTGAACACTGAAAGATTTTATAATTACTTGCATTGGATAGAATTCCCAGGAAGCTCTTCTACAGGGCAAGAATTCATCCGAATAAAAAATGAGCATTAATGAGTTGTCTAATAATACATGGCAATACTGTAACATTTTGCAAGAGATTTATGTAAACCGATGCCAAACCAACAGGAGTTGGACAAATGCTGTTGAGTAGATTAACATGGGATCCCTTTGAATCATTCACTGTCAGAACCACAACTTGGTATCTTTCATAGAGAGAGCATCACAACAAGCACTACACCCAGAGATCCACTCTTCACTACTGTCTGGAGGCATTCACTGAGTGTGGGCTCAGGGAAGTGAGAACTGCACCAGATATTGCCAAGATAATTTCTTTCCAACACCTAAGATCTTCCTTAAGTCTCCCATCTAAATAATTCTGAGAACTAACCACATTTAACTGATTAAATCTGAAAGATTTAGAACACTGCATGGCTGCCTGCATTCAAGTAGAAACTGCAAGAAAACACACATTACCATGTTGAAAGCAATTTTATTGCTGGTTGATTTCATCATCTAGATGATGGTATTAATGTGTATGAAATTATTAAACATTAAAAATGCTTTCTGAAAGCTATTTCTTCCCTCACTTTAGGCAAAACCAGGATGACATGTGTCTCATGATGTTTTTGAAAATTTGTGACAAAGAGTGTTATGTATCATGAATATTTAATAGCTGAAGAACTTCTGGTAACTGAACAGAAAGGGTATGTATAAACAATGTGGCATCATGAGCTCAGAAGCAGTTTTTAAGACTTTCCAGCAGAACAATTGTACTGAATATAAACTAATAATTAAAAAATACTGAAAACACAGAGCTCTACAGGAAGCCCCAAGAAAACCAAGTTTATCTCAAAATATGTCTGGTTTCAAAGCAACACTTCAACTAACGGCACTCAGCTGCTCAGCACTACAGAAGGAAGAAGCAAAAACTCTAAACTTCAGTGCCTTTATCACTGCATAAGAAACACAAATCTGGTGACTCACACTCTTACATTCCAAGATGGACTGCACCACAGATCAACACCGCAGTAATCTATTCCCCACCCAATCTCAGAGAATTATGTCCCAGTTTGTCACCTTCCTATAATAGCAAACCTAAAGACCCTTTAATAAAATTCTAAGACTTTCTCCAGAAATATATGATCATAGAACTCATATTCTTAGGAAAACATGCAGATTAATTAAAAAAAAATAAAAATAAAAAAAGCTTGTAAACCTGAAGATTTGATGAAGAGAATGTAGCTGAGAAGTGTCTATGGACATATTCCTTGATTTAAGCAGTCAGAGGAAGGTAGAACTTCTTTTCTGGGCCTTCAGAAAAAAAAAAAAGTAAGTTCAAAAATGACCGTAAAAAATGTACTTCCTCCTCAATAACCTCCAGAAGTTATTAATGTTTCATGCATTGAAAATTTTATCTCCCCTTTCTAGATATGTTCAAACCACTGAATGAAATTTTAACAGTCCACATCATTCCTTTAATATGTTTCCCTTTCACATCTATTTCATTAACAAGATTTTTTCTTGTTATAGACAAACTGTAGGTTTTATCAAAACAGTTTCATTCCCACAGTAACATGGGGCTATTCTTTATGGTGCTACAGGCTTTCATGTCACTTCAAAAGCAGAACCAAGAGCCAGAGCAAAAACTTTACTGCAAACAAGGTAAGGTAGCAACAGAACTTGAAGGGCGAAGCCCCAGGAAGGGACAAGAGGATGGAAGAAGTGTGAGCTCTGAGCAAGAAGAAGAAATTCATTCACTATATTCAGTATTCAACATACATTTAATTGAACTTTAAATTGAAGAGATGATCTGAACTGCCTAAGGAAGATTGAGTACATGTCAGATTTAACACATATATACTGACTACTTATTACTGAAGTTGAAAAGCTATGAAGAAGCATTAATGCTGGAAATAATCCCTGCATTTATGAAAGCTTTGTTTTCATGGGAACCTATCTTCTAAGCTATCCAAAGACCTCTTTTAAAAGTTTGAATTTTATCATAGATATCTCAAGGAAATTGCCTCAAACTGCCAAATTAAAAAGTTCTAGCATGCTCTCCTAGTGTTTTTATTTCAATATGTATCTATCTACACACACATATATACATACGTATATGTGTGTTTGTACAAATATACATACACACTTCTTCAAACTTTAATTCCGTAAACAGTTAATTGGAGGCTTCCACTTCAACTCCTCATGAATTAAAACATTCATAAACAGTACACAAAGGATATTTATTTTTTCCAATTAGGTATGAAGTCACAGCATTAAAAGATCTGCACTACACAGTCAACATACTTCAGCCAGAAACATCAGCTCTACCATCACACTTCAGCGTTCATTCAGTATTTGTCCTGGCTACAACAGCTGTAGAGCAGAACTGGAAACTGTTGCCTATTTGTCTTCCACAGATCCGGAATCAAGTAACTGACTTTGAAAAAGACAGACCAGTATTCAAAGATTGTCCTTTTTGCTCCTTTGGGGATTTCTGATAATTTACAGACTAATTTGTAATAACTTCACAATGAACAACATCAAAAAAGAAAACAGTAAATCACAGGCTGTGAATTTGAAAGATCAGAAGACAACTTTGCTCTACAATGAACTGAATTACTTCCTTTATTTGAAAGGAAAGCCCTCAACAATTAACTTCATGTGTGATTAAGCTCTTCACAAGATGAGATCTTTCTTACTCTCTAATCATTTGCTTCCTAGGAGGTACAAGTAGACTTAGAACAATGGCTAGCACGTGGGATGCAATACAGGACATTCCCTCTTCTACTACCACAGCATCTGCACTTGATATAGGGGTCACTGTACTAAGCAGAAATGTTCCCTTTATACATGAATGCTCCCTTTATACAGGAAAAGGCATTCTTTATCTGACACTGCAACATCATGTTTAGGACAGCACAACTTTCCAATAGCAACAGGATTAAACATGCGTCTAGTATACTACAAAATTTTAACACAAGTGAAATATTATGCCAGTCAGAAGCTCAACAAGTACCTAATAGTACTACTGATCAACTGCAAAATGGTAATGAATTTATTTTGTGATGAAACCTTAAAAATGGTAAATGTAATCTTGGGCTGCAGTAGTAAAGCTGAACATTGAGCACCACTATAGAACTTACACATGAGTTTCCATACACAGTATCATACCTAATTCTGATCAAACATTAAAAAAAAAAAAAAAAAGGCACAAAAAAATAAGATTGAGGCATATGAAAGGAAGAGTAATTAAGAGCACAAAAGGAACCGAAAACATGGATTCTGGTACACTGCCAAATAAAAGCTCTGTAGCGTTTATCAATATGGATTTGTAAGTACAAGGGATGAAACAAGAGCTTTCTGAAGTAAGTAATAACAACTCATAGAAGAATAAATGGCTGCATATTTGCCTCAAACAAGTTAAAAAGTGTAAGTAAAGAAGATAGTTATTACAGCAATTGCATTTTTATTATAGTATTCCAGTGGTACAGCACAGATAAATTGAAAAATGCCATTATTTTACATGGTGTGCAATATATTTATAAAAAGTAATGATGGTAAAATGTGAAAGGTATCTTAAATACCTCCTTAGAGTGTGTGAATGAATGTAAATATCAACCCGATAAATACAATAAATTGATAAAAAGTGACAGAAGTCGCTTTTTTAAAAAGCACGATCAACAACAGGAAGCTGTGTAATTCTGGCAGGATAAGAGCTGGTCTATAAGATAGTCCCATTTGGTGATGAAAAGTTATTATTATAATAGGAGTGATAAAGGCTGTAGCTGCAAATAAAAAGCTTTCCAGGAAAATGGAAAGCTGAAAAGGTATGTTAAATTGAAGCTGCAAGCCAAAATGCATGTATATACGGAGAGAACAGGACACAGATTTAACTATGAAGAGAAATGAAAAATTATTTGAAAGCTAAATTCTTAAGCTTTATATTAGAGAGACTGCAATAAATACTTAGAAGCACGGCTTAAAAGCTTCAAAGGACCTTCACTTATGCCCTTGGGATCTTGGTTATCAATTAGGCACAACCTTTAAATATATGCATATGTACATACAAATGCACATTTCTATGCACACGGATTTACAGTGTATGCCTCATGTAGTAGTTAAGGCCACATATGCTTCCACTGCATTGCAGACATGCATTCAACTAAAGAAATTTTGCATTTATTTAGTGCATCTGCTTCCATGCCATGAGGAGCATGCCACACTCAGGAAGGGCACCATGGACAAACAACTCCCTGATATCAGCAAATGGAGAGACAAAAGAAACATCATCCCTGGTAATCAAATCATGATGCTTCAGATATTAATTTGCTCTTAACTAGTCATAAAAAAAAAAAAAACCAAACAAAATGCAAAAACATTGAAGTAGTCAAACTGACTTTAAAGCAATCTTGAAAATATAAAATTCTTCAATGAATCACATGTACAAAAAAAAAAACAAGGCACAAAATTGCAATTCTAATTCAAAATTATTAAAAGGAATACTCCCAAGTTTCTAAATCAAGTATTTTATCACAACTGAACATTAAAAAAAAAAAAGACACAAAACAAACAATCCATTCAGTAAGTACCTCAGCTTTAATCTTCAGTATTTTAACTGCCTGATTAAATTAGAACATTCCAGAGGAGCTTTATTTTAGTCTTTTTTTCCTTTTTTCATTTTCAATTGTTCACAAAATTTAGTTTACTAATGGTAAAATTTCAACCAATATGGAAAATGACTACAGAAAACGTGTCTCAAAAGCACAAAATAAAAAAAAAAAAAAAGGTAACCTTCCCTTTCCTGGGTTTGTTTCAAGACTAAATCATATATGAAACAGCATTCAAGAAGCCTGTATCAGTTACCGGGCTTTTTAACATCCTCCAGAATTTCCTAAAATAGTATCTCTAGTTTAAGATGATGTTTCCTAAAGAATATCTTTGTATGCTTTAAAAGCATTCCTAAAAGCAGGCCAAATTTTTTTTCTTAGTGTGGTACTCAGGAAGACAAAAACATTGCAGTCAGGGAGGAACTAAACATTCACTCGCTTCCCAGTTCCAAATATGTACTAAATAGTAACCAACTTGTGCACTCATCTTGAGCTAAAATCATAAGCCACCATGTGTCAGGTGGAATGAAATTCTCAAAGCATAGCAGTTCTTGCTACACTTTAAGTAATATATATATATTCTTTGAATATTTAATGTTATAAAATTAAATTTTAAAATTAAATAAATAATAAATAAATAAAAGCATATTTTAATCCAGCATTGTTACAGAATCATAGGATCTTAGAATCATAGAATGGTAGAGGTTGGAAAGGAACTCCAGAGATCATTGACTCCAACTCACCTGCCAGAGCAGTATCACCCAGGGGAGGCCACGCAGGAACAGATTCAAGCAGGTTTTGAAAGGCTCTAGAGAAAGAGACTCCACAACCTCCCTAGGCAGACTGTTTCAGTGCTCCATCACCCTTACAGTGAAGAAGTATTATAATATAAATATTATATTATAAATATTATAATACAGCAGCATGTACTGACAATGACTTAATACATACCTTCTCAACAAAGAACTGAAAATAGGGAGGAACTAGTTTGGTAATGAGAATCACAGAGTACATAAAGTCTGAAGACCTAAAATGATCCAGCTACAATTTTCATCTATTTGCGTACTTGCAGGAAACTCCCAAGAAACATACAGAATTGGAAGAGTAGCTTGAAAGCTTATTCTTCTCCTAAAAGAAACATATCCTATTTTTGATATCTAATGAAATACCACAGTAAATATAAGAACATTTATAATTAATGCTTATTCCAAATAATTTCTGTAACTCTCTTTTTTTACAGCTTCTAGCTTCTGTGTGAGTATTTTCTGTTTCAGTAGGAACACATCTTTTGATCTCATCAAAAGATGTTAAATTGGAAAGTGAAAGTCAGGAAAAAGTTATCTCTAGGAGATTTTCTAAGTCTAGACAAGAAGAGATAAAAAGAACAGTCCAGAATAAAAGAGCAAACCCCATCAACTCTAGGGATTGGGAGGGAGCAGGAGGAAAAAACCTGTTGACTAACAGTGTCTTTGAGAAGACTATACACTATTTCTTTTTTTCCTACTAATCCATAATAAACACTTCATCTTCAAAAGGCTTAAGCAGGACAGTTTAACAAAACTCTTCAACAAAGTGTGACCAGTAACCATAATCAAATCCATATGCATGAAAGGGAAATTCATTTCACCACCAAATAAAGACAAAATTTTGAAAATAAAGATAATTCTGAGAATATCTATAGAATCTAATGCGTCCCATGTGGTTTTGATTTTGAAGTACGGAAAACTGGGCAAAAACATTTTCACTGGGCTTTGTTTCATGGATTCACTTAAAGCACTGAATCCACTGTTGACCTTAAAGCAGGTAAGTTCTTCAAGATTTTTCTTTTTTAAATCAAGCTTATTCCTAGTATAATGTGACAGGGACTGTCAAGAGTGATGATGTGATGTGTTTGAAAGAGATGAACCTTACAATAGTTGTGCCACCATTGCGTCATCTCATGTCGAACACTACTTTTAAACACTCTTGAACAGCCAGCCTTCTGCACTAGACATCGATGGAAATACAACCTCCAGTACAACAATCGCACAAAACTCTTGAGAAAGCATTTCCAATAAAACGTTAGCAAACATAAGGAAAATGTTGAACATGCTTACGTTTAATTTTCCATATAGGTTGGGAGATGATTCAGGATACCTATATGCAGAACTAAAGACACATTTTTAATCATTTAAGAACTTCTCCTTATGTTTTTTCTTCTGCTTGTCTGTGGCATGCTTTGGTAATTCAGACAAGAGCTTGTTCTTAAAAGAAGAAAACCTTTGAAATATTTGCTTTAATCATGCACAAACATTCAAAACAGACTAGAAAGCTGTTAGCTAGCCCACATAGTTCTGCGCATAAATAGCTGTTAGCATCTTAGAAGAAAACATATGAAGAGGAAGGTGTACCCACTCTTTCTGCACATCATGGATATGAAAACACACCCCCTGAGAGACCTTCAGCACCTTGGTAACTCAGCACCAGGAGTCAGAATTACATAGCTGTCAAACTGACCTGGCAGTGCTGGGTTAACAATTAGATGTAATGATCTTAAAGGTGTCTTGCAACTAGAACAGTTCCATGATTCTGTGATTCCAAAAAGGCACAAGCAGTATTTCCTCTTGGGGCACAACAGGAAAGACAGAACACACAATCTGCAAACAAGCCAGAAACCCAAGAGAAGCTAACTCTCAACAAGGCTGAGAAACAGTGCCCTTAGCTCTTGGTTCCACAAGTAAGATGCCATCATGCAGTGGAGCACAGCCACAGGCTTGTGTGTGCTGGTGCACATCTCCATGATAGCTGTGGCAATACCATCTGCATCTTTCACAATAAAGACCCCAAAAAGAAGTATCTCCAACTCTTGCAGTCCTGCTGAACCCTACAGGAAAAAGCTTAGGACCCTCCATAATATGCAAGTACCAGGCAGAACTGTTTATCTATCATGAACTTCCTCAACTCCCAGCCTATCTGATCTTGCAGTATCACGAAGTGGTAAAATGACAGGCAATCCTAAGGGTATGTGAACCCAAGGGAGGCTGCACCCCCAGGCAGCCTCCCCAAATTCTCCAGGTAAAGCAGCAAGTGAACAACATGAGGTTACTTACAAAGTAAGACAAACGGCAGGGAATCTGCACAATTCAATGAGACAGACAGCTCAGATACGGACCATACAGAGCCACAGTGGGAAAAAGTAGTAACCCAATTTTAGCACCACAGTTACTGCAAAAGGATACGCACTGACTTATTTGCATTTTATTTGGTATCATGTACACACAGAAACACTATACTACACCAGTATGGAAATATAGCTCCCTTTTCTGACCAGGTGAGAACGACATTGAAGTAAAAAAGTTTGATGACTACCTTGAACATTGCTATAATCAGATACATAGTAATTACAAGTAGTTAAGAGATCACATACACAATCCTGTATCAGTAACTGTCCATTTATGCAAACAGTTATGAAGCTTCTGTGATCATCCCATTCCTCTCCGTATACCTTCAGAGACCTCTGATACAGTGTTAATTACCCTCTTTTACATACATTTCTATTCTAGGGTCACCAATAACTTGATGGCTGCATTTATGTAACTACTTAATGAAGCTGCCCAAAACTAACAGTTTAAGTGGGGGTGGGTACCACTGCTTCAAGACAAATCATTCCAGTATCCAAATGTGCAAAACAACCACCTTATCATCATCAATGGCAAATACACCTCCAGTGCTTCTGCTTGGTGTAGTGTTCAACCCAAAGCTGAGCTGTGATCCACCAATACCTTCACATAGAGGGAGACAAAGACTCAAATGAAAAATTAAAATATATCAGGAAGGAAAACAGACATTAAAAAGGAATATATAAAGCATTTTTAGAAGACAGAAGATTGCTTATGAAGGTTCCAGCACCTCCAGAGACAGTCACAAGAGCAGTGTACTGCACAGGAAACTTTTTTAAGTGTGCAGTTTGATCCAAATAGGTAGTTTCCCAGGATATTTACTGTAATATTTACTGTACCTACTGGGAATCAACAACAAATAAGATATTTGAGAGGTGTATTATTAAAAACAAGTTGTAGCAGTAAGAATATATTCTATGGCTGTTATAGAATTTTGTAGAAGGAAAAAAGAAGAGAAAACAGGTGCAATCGGTAATGTAGACTGCTTGTATGTACAAAGTACAGTATTTTATCTCAATATCAATGTACACATTATCAAAAGATCAAAAGTGTATGTGGTGTTCTGTATGAATGTAGTTTTAACTTTTAAATAAATGTAGCAGGCATTGGACTTTACGATCCTGATGGGTCTTTTCTAAATTGAGATATTCTATGATATTGTCTCTCACAGAAAGGGAAAAAAAAAAAAGGCTACAAAAAAAATTACAAACTTAACATCAGAATAAATGTCCCAAATACACTGACAAATAATCTTTAAATCTTTTTGTGCTGCACTTCATCTTCTGAAGAAACATCTTCTCTGATGGTCACTGTTTATACCCTGACAATGTTTGATTTTTTATTTTATCCTTCTGTGGAACTCTTGCTATTTGATTTGTTATAAACTTAGGTTTCAAATTACAGAATGCTCTTCCAGGACCAGAAACGTATTTTATTTTTTTTAAATAACGGAATGGAATAAAGCAATCAGCCTTTTTTATTAAATGATTCTATAGTCAAGCCCCTCCTAAATAGCAAAGTAAGGAACAACACAGCATCTCAGGTTTTTTGTCTTCAAATAATAAAGCAAATATGTCACTAAAATCAACCGAATATCTTCATTCATTTAAAGCAAAACATCTAAAGGCTTCAAAACGAGTGGAAGAGGGAGTGCAATCTTGAAATATGGATTCTGAAAGCACAAAAACCTCTTTTTAATCTCTACTGTTACTGATTTGGGGAAGTGGAAGTTTCTAATACCTAACAAAAACAAAAAAAGGCTTTTTACAGAGATATTTTAGACAAATCTGTCAGGTTTATTACACCTTAATCATTACAGCATCAGCAAAACTGAGGACACATTAAGATGTAGTTGAAAAATGTATCAGAACAAGGATGGATTTCCTCAAGAAAGAAAATAATCTGTCCAAAATACAATTCTTCTAGCAGGTACTTCCTCATGTAACAAGAAAATGTACTAGATTTAGGCTGCAGTTCAACTGTTGCTTCCAGTGATTTGAATGCAAACTGCTGCTTCCAGACAATTTGAATGTTTGACAGTTTCCTGCCCCTCCATTCCTGGCTGAACATGACCACTTCTTTCTGAGGCTCATGCTTAGCAAAACTTTGCTGTGAGTACTGCTGTTGATTCAGCTGAAGCAAACACTTTTGGTCATGTTCAGATTTCAAGTGGATCCTTCCCCGGCTCCAGCTCACCATAGGGCTGCACAAGTCCTGCAGAACAGGACACCAACCAAAAGCAGCAACTACCCTCCAACGAAAGCCTGTATTTATGTTGGCTTAGAGCAACTGTCAGACTGCAGCCCAAGGACAGGTTTTTATCTTCTCCATTCTGCACAAGTGCCTTAAAAAAACTGTTATTAGATTCACTCTCTCAGCAATATGATGACTAATTCTTTATTTAAAGTGGAGGAATTGCATCAGCAGAGACAGAGAGAGACTCATCAACTCAGCTGTAAGTCATTTGGTATGTGGGAGACCCAGGCTTTAGCCCTGGCTTCAAATCCAGCAGAATGAGAAATAAACTCTAGAAAGACCCAAATAAGAGCAGATTATTGCAGGCTTGTACACGTCTTATTTTCTTACTCATTCTGACAAAAAATATAAAATTGGAAAAACAAAAAGTCAAAAGTTGTAACCATCTCCTTGCCAGGAAGCATATTATGCTAGCATAAGCTTAATAGCTGCTAAATGGCATCAGAATAAACCCTGACAGGCAGCCAGTCTTAGCTACACCAGTTGAGCCATCCAGCAAAGATCAAGCATTTCAGGGTTTCCCTTGAAGTCTTTGATTTCTTTCATCCTCACCAAAAAGAGAATTCCCAATACAGTTCTTAGAAAAGAAATCTAGTAAAAAATTATGTAACAGTGACTCAACTCTTCTAGAGCTTTTCTGCTTCTATGAATTTAATGAAATTGTTTCCTGTTTGTATTAGTCTTCATCAACACACACTAAATACAAATTACGCTTCTTCTCAAAAGCAACAAAGTTCATAAAATTTTGCAGCTCAAGAGGATTCTGTTTCATACTTAAATACAACAAGAGGACTTCAAGACAAAAGTGCAACCAGCTATGCAGAAAATACTGTCCGCAATCTCATGCTTTGCACCTGTGTATCTGAATGAGTAAATGTCCTTCTAGCACACAAAGAGTGGTCTATGGCAACACTTTCAGTGCTCTAGGAAAAAAGTCACCCTTGTCTTTGAATAATTTACCAACCCTCAATATACCACATGCCACTGTGTTCAGGTACAGTATCATACTGCTTGAAAGAACCATCTACACAACACAAAGCACTAATGCAACTTCTCTCTGTCCAGACAGTCTGTTCCAGATTTAACACTGGGATAGTGTCCTAAACAGCTTTGTCTTAATCGTCTGCATCTTCTGAAGCAATTCCAATACAGGCAACAGAGTCAAAGTTTGGTTCTACGAGACAGAAATACCAGTCAGAAATAAGTAGCTGTTATTGCAAAGTCTAACATGTTTTTTCTTTTTCCATTCTTTATTATATAGACCTAGGGCCTTCAAGAGCAACTGTCAGACAAGGCTGGTGTCACTCTTTTCAAGATCCCATAAAAACACATGTTTTTTCCAAAATGTTTATGCTTTCAGACCCCAATCCTACCATGAAAAGTTGAGCTTCTGGGCAGTCATATAACTCACGTCTCCAAAACTGAAGAAAGTAAACATATTTTTTCACTCTTTCCCACTTAACACTCAGTGTCTGGAGTCAAAATTTCCTGACATTCAACATCACAATAAACTATAACCATAGTGATAAAGTTCCTTATTATGGTTTTTCCTCCCTTCCCCAGATTTCTGACCAAGCAGACAAACCAGGAAAATAAAAATAAAAACCAACTGTCAAGGCAGAATCGTAATTCTGCTATGTGATGCACATCAGCAGGCATCACATGCCCACTAGGATTTGAAAACAACCTTGTACAGACACAACCCAAACACATCAAAGTGTAAGATTAAGCTGTCAATGTAGCGTGTGGTTTGGAAGTCTGATTAAGAACCACTAGTCCTACATCAATATCTATTTACAGACTAAATGCCTTCCCTGCTCTACCAGCGCAACCAGTGTATTCTTCTACATTGTCATTTACATTTACTGAAATAATCTTTAAAAGCACCTTTCTAATGTGAAGTAAAGGATAAGATTTCCACTTTTAAGATTTCTACCTAGTTACTATCAACTATTCAGCATTTTACACAGAATTACACAGAATTATTGTTGAGGCTGGAATAGACCTTTGAGATCATCAAGTCCAGCTTAAGAACTGACACCACGCCATCTATCTAGACCATGTCACTAAGTGCCACATCTAGTCTTCCCTGAGACACTGTGAGGGATGGCAGCTCCACCACCTCCCTGGGTAGGCCGTTCCAGTGTCTAATGACCCTTTCCACAAGGAAGTGCTTCCTAATATCTAACCTAAACCTCCCCTGGCACATCTTCAGGCCATGCCCTCTCTTTCTGTCACTGGTTGCCTGGAAGCAGAGTCCAGCCTCCACCTGCCTACAAATACCTTTCAGGTAGGTGTAGAGAGTGATGAGGTCTCTCTCCCCTGAGTCTCTTCTTCTTCAGGCTGAACAGCCCCAGCTCCCTCAGCCTCTCCTCATAAGACTTTCATTTACCTGTTTACAAGAACCATAGCCTACCAAACGCATTTTTTAAATGGCCACCTTTCCCCAAGACCTTCAGAAAAGTGTTAATCCACAATATTAATTATTCTTCGTGCCTTTTTGTCGTTAATACCACATAACCTCTTTCAGTGGCCCATTTAAATGACTTTTTTTTTCCGCTTAACAAGGGCAAGGATACATTAATGTTAAAGAACCAGTCAAAATAACTAAAATCATATTAACCATATTAGCTATCGCCCTTTACCCTTTATGGCAGTTTGATGCTTAGTCTATTTTTATCTGCAAAGATAGTCTTGTCACTAACCACAAAATTTCCAGAGAAAGAGGCCTGAATTTTAGTTACAGCATTGCAAACAAAGTTTTTGAGTATTGCAACACATCTGTGTTACTATAGAAAATGCTACTATTAAATGAAGTCATTTGCTCCTAAAAGGACTTCAGCAAAGGAAGATTTGTTGCATTGCATGTGTCCTTAATATGTTTTATCACTGATTGACATTAAGAAAAACACCATTAAAAGTGTATCACAGACACAGGCAGTGTAACAAATACAATTTCTGTACAAGAAAAAAAACAAACAAACCAAAACAAAACAAAACAATCTCTATTTCTGCTTTGCAAATTCAGGCAATTCTTCAAATACCACAACATATTTTAAGAACCTGCGATGCAGAACAAATAGATATGCCACGTTTATCCAAAATCAAGTTCTTACAGAGATCGAACCTGAACAGCAGAAATAAAATACAGCAGCATCCTGTCAAGGATTATATGTAGAAACACTCAAGGTAACACTTCAGAAACTTGCAGCATAGCAATACTTACAACATGACTGCAGTAACTGTCACTGATGAGAATTGAAAGACAAAAGTAGAAATAAATATGTTTGGAGCAACACGCCATAAATGTTTTCCTCTCTTTTTTTTCTTACAATCTGCAGTTTACATTCTAATGCATGCATTAGAATTATGGTGGAAGGAAATTGTGGATACAGCTACTTACATTGCAAGATATAAAACTGTAAACAAACAGCACATTGTCCTTACCTCATATGACCAAACACACTGAGTTCCACCAAACCGTCGGACACACCTGCCCACCTCCACGTCCTCATGAGTCGTGTACATTTCTCGAAGGCATTCACCTATATGTGGCACCATCCTTCTGAGAACCTCCCGGCTGAAGATCATTCCCGGCCCTCCCATGCAGAAATTCTCTCCAGGCTCCAAACCAAGTTTTCCAAGTTCTTCAATATTTCCCAGTCCAGTCTGTCCCAAATAGAGAGGTTTACTGCTGTTCAGTGAGCGAAGAAACTCCTCTAATTTTTCCCCTGAAAGTAAAAGATTACTGTTATTTCTCTGCCTAGTCTGTCAGCCATCTCTTTTCCTGTACCTCAAGCATTTTAAAAAATGTAACAAGCACCCAACATTTCACAGGAAGTGAATTTCACAGGAAATCACTTCCAAAGCAGCATCCCATACCTAATTCAAAATATTTTTCAAAGAGTTTACCTTTCAAAGTCTACCTTTCAAAGACTTCTTTTTTTTTTTTAGCTATTAACATTAAAATGACATTTTCATTCATCCAAAAGGTGATCAAAACTCAATTTTATCAGTAAACTTTGTTCTATTCAACCAACACTGATAGAAAGTAATCCCTTACAAATTTAAAACTCTCTCTAATGTAGGACAATTTGCCAGTATAGTTCCAGACTGGGGAGGAAGGGGAGGAGAAATGACAGGTATTATTTTAATAGGATTAATTTTTGAAAAGACCAGAGCAAATCTAAATTAACCAAGATAAATATATTTCATTACAGAATCATCGTCAGAAAAAAAGTAAGACTTGGGCTCTTTCCAAAGTGCCACCAGTGCTACAATGTCTACACATTTCTTCTTCATTATCTATTTCTTTTAAGGAACTATGATTTCATATTTATTGAAATTCAGAATTTCTGGGTAAGTTTAACTTGGAACCTTGGAACCAGTTAAAGAGAGGTTCATTACAATTCTGAAATGAGCCCAAAGAAAACACTGACGACTTCTACATCTGCAACCATATATATATATATACACATACATATACATGTGTGTGTGTGTACGTACGTGCCAGAGAATTTCACGAATGATGGCTGTCAAGCCAATTTAAAGACTCAAAATCAAGTGCCAAATAGCTAAGGTCAGCTACCTCCAGTGAACTTTCAGCAGTGTAAGCAACCACGCTCAAAACCTATGTTTATGCCTACACCTCCTGCTTCTCTTTCTCTCCTAAGAGCAGGACACTGCCAGGAGTGACAGCAGCAACAAGCGTAACCCAAAAAGAACAGGCTTGCAGGACATCATTTCCTAACGGTGCTATAAAACTGCCATGGAAATAGGGGTAATACTTTTCAGAGGCACACGCTACAGAGGGGCACAGCAACTTCACAGGTAGCGTTCAGAGGCTGCGTTTGCTCAGCCGAAGCGTCAGCGAGCCAGCGGAGAACTTTCGCTAGTGCTGAAAACATCATTTCCGAAGAAGCCTTTGCGCTGAGCCGCAGCCGCTGCGCGGGCTGTCCGGCCCGGGAAGAAGCAGCCGGCAGCGCTCTACGCCGCTCCCGCCCTCCGCCTTCGCACGGGCGGCGGGACGGCCACCTTCGGGCTGCGCAGCCGACCGCGGCGGGACGAAGCGCCGGCATCATCCGGACCGTCTCCGCCGGCCCACGGCAGAGCCTCGCCCGGAGGGCGGCCCCGGCAGCAAGGGCGGGGACCTCCACGCCGCGATTCCACGGGCAAGCAGGGACCGCTCACCGTGCCCGCCGCGGTCCAGTACGTCGCGTCATCCCTCGAACATGCCCCGGCGCCGTGGCCTCCCCAGCGGTGGCCCGGCCTGGCCCAGCGGGGGTACCTCGGGCTTCCCACAGGGACCCCAGCGCCGGGACGGCACCTCGCACACGGGGGCTGGAAGCAAATGCCGCCGGGCCGGGCGGGGTCCGAGATCTCTCTTGTGCCCCCACCTCGCCGCCCTCCGGTTCCGCATCAGGAACTGATTCTCCCCACCGCCGGTAAGACCCTGCCGGGCGCCCAGGCCACTGTTCCCCTCCCTTCGTCCCTCCAGCCGGCTGGGCGCGACCCGATCACCTTTAATATAGACGTCGTCATCCGCCCGCATGAACCACTCGTACTTGTCCAGGTAATGGTCGTGCATGTACTTGATCATCATGAAGGACTTCTTCTGCGGCGGGTAGGAGTCGTCCACACCAGGCAGGGCGACGACGGGCAAAGGGGGCAGCCCGGGGGGCGCGGCGGAGCCCTGGCTGGAGAAGAACTCCACGCGGCCCGGCACCGAAGGCACCCACGTCCGCTGCGCCGCCACCGCCCGGCTGCCCAGGTATTTCTGAGCCGTCATCACCCCCACGTAGAGGAAGTTGCGGGGCTTGGCGCAGCCCGGGGCGCCCCCCCAGTCCCCGCTCCCGTTGTGGCTGCTGCCGGGCCGGCCGCTCCGCTTCTCGCCGCCTTCCTCCTCCTCCTCCGGCTCCCCTTCCCCGCCGGCGGCGGGGCTGGAGACCGTGCTCTCCTCCGCCGCCGGAGGCAGCCCCCAGGGGCTGCTCCTGAAACTCGTGCCGCCCAGCACCGCCGCTGCCTCCGGCGGCGCCTGCTGCCCGCCCGGCGCCGCCGCGCCCCCGGCCGCCCCCGGCCCCGCCGAGCGACCGTAGTAGGAGCAGAGGCTAGCGCCGCGCCTCTTCCTCTCGCTCAGCTCGGCCACTTTGGGGGCGATGAGCCAGGAGGCAGCGGTGAAGCCCAACACGAGCCCCAGTACCACGCTCAACCAGGGTCTCCGGGACCGCGCTGCCATGGCGCGGGCGGGGCGGCTCCCGGCGCGCCGCCGGCGTCCCCCCGCCGCCTCCTGCTGGAGGCGACCCCCGTCCCGCGGCGGCCCGGGGCGCGGCGACTCCTGGCGCGGCTGCCTGCCCCGCCGCGGCGGCCCGGGCGGCTGCGCTGCTCCCGCAGCTCCCGAGTGAAACTTCTCCAGGCGGGAGGGTGGCGGGCGAGGACAGCGGAGCACTAGCAGCAGCCCCTCCGCTCCGCTGGCACCTTGTCACCGCGGCGGCTGGTCCCTCCCCGCCCCTCCCACCGCTCAGCCTCCTCCACACAGTGGTGGCGGCCCACGCTCGGCGCTCTGCCGGCTTCCTCCGCGGCTTCCGAGCGCCTCACCCCGGAGGGCGCTGCCGGCGGTGCCCGAGCTGCGCCGGGGAAGTGGTGGCCGCCGCCGCCGCCGCTCCGGAAGGAAACGATTTTTTTTTTTAGGTGCCGCTCGCCGATCGCCCGCGCCACAGCCCCGCCACCCGTCCTGGCCTCGCCGCATGCCGGCGCACCCTCCCCCGGCCGGGGCCGGGGCCTGGGCCGGCCGCCTGCTGGGCCGGGGGTGCCCCTGCCCACACCGCTTTGCCTCGGGCGCGTACCGGTGCTCCCCGCTCCGGCTGCCGCGGCGGACCAGGCCGGGGGCTCGTCTGCGGCCGCGCGTCATACGGCCCGGGGGCTGGCCGCGGGGCGCCGGGTAGGACCGTCCTGCTCTGTTTTCTCATCCGAAGGTTGGTCGTGGGTGTCGTTTACAGAGGGAGGGAAGCCGTCTCCGCTGCCCCTTGCTCTACACTCTGCTCCCCGGCGCCGAACAGTTAACTTTCCGGCCAAGAACCGTAGCCCTTCCTAACCATGTATTTTCCTGTGGTGTGGATTCCCACAGCCTGAGTATCGTATTATCACGAGTTCCAAGATGCTGGAGAATTCCGTCCTCACCCTCCCAACCTCAGACTGACTGCACGGTCCATAGCCCAAGATGACTGAAAACAGGAATTAAACATCCAGGCCAGTGTGCCTATAGCGACAGCTTTGACTCTGAAGTTGTCCTCCTTGTGTCCTCCATATTTATATGCATCCCTAATTTAACTATGCAAGATGTTCATCTCCAGCAATAGCCATAAATTGTTCCTTACATCTATTTGTCATTTCACTGCAATACATCCAAGTAACTGAACTAACATATGCAGTCACATATGCTTAATAGCTTGTCAGAAACCCCACCCATTTTCGTAGCTAAATCTATGGGATCGCCTAACATTTCTCGTGACTTTATCATCAGACACATGTCAAGGTGAGAGGAGGAGCATGGAAGCTGGTGTTGTGTCAAGCTAGCAATGTAAGGGAATAGTGAAAGAAAAATTCAATCCTTTTTCCATAAAAAAAAAAGAAAAGCTCACAAAGAAAGAAGCCTACTCTGCAGTCTTTTACTATGAAGAGGTCAATTACTGAAGTAATTTTCAGTTTTTCTATGTGCCTCCACCATATGCAGTGAGCAGGCTCTGTGTGCTTTGTGTTTTGACATGTGCAAGCATCAGGCTCAGGAAGCATACCCTCTAGCTTCCCCAGCACTCTTTACAAAGCAGCCCATCATAAGTTTCCTCTCTACGTGCACAAGAGATGAGAGCATCTATAATGCCAAGCAGCACAGCACTAGGTACCAGGAACAAATTCACTCCAGCTGTCTAAAATCAGCAGTCCAAGCAATGTGTCCAGGCATATAAGCACCACTCAAGATGTTCTGTAAGCAACAATGTGTCAGATCCTGCCTGGGTTTATCTTCACAAAGCTACCAACAGGCAACAGGCTAAGTGGTAAGGCTTCCATGTTCTGTACCATGGCATTAGGAATTATGAGTGTCGCAGCTTTCCATATGGGTCTTCCACTTAAAAATACCATCTCCTACTCTTTTCCCCCAGCTCCCTGCAAATGGTTGGGGTTGCTGCATCCCAACAAGTTAAGCACAGTACAACCTCAAGTAGTAAGGACTCCTTTACACCTACACAAGCCCATCATCATAGTGTCTCAAATTTTCAAACAACTTACTGCCATGCAGTTGCAGAAGTACAACATATGACACTAATCTCTTTCCATTGCTTATGCATACACTGAAATTATTCCAGCTGGTGTCAGTTGTGCCAACTCTTCAAGTCTGACAGCACTTACTTTTGTCACAAAGAGAGCAGGTGGATGCATCAGAGATGACCATAAAGACTTTTACACAGTAACAAATGAAAATGGACCTTAAGGTGTTGTTTGTTACCAGGATAGCTTGTAAAGGAATTGCATGTAAGGATATTTGGAGCAGAAATGGTAGAAATATGTACCTGCATTTATATTTTTAGTTCCACATTGTACCAGAATTTCAATACACAGTGGGGAAATCTAAGGAAGGTTTGTGGGTGTTTATGGACTGAGATACAGACTGGACTGCTTTTATAGGAGCAATGGTGGCACCTAGTGGTTAATAGTACCAGTCCTGTACCTGTGTTCAGTAAAGAAGTGAAACCCAGAATGCCCTTTCCAATTCTAATAAATACTTGATCTAATAACTTGTTAAGCAACAATTATTTCTGAAAATTTAAGATAGCTATTTTGTGTTCTTTTTAAGAGGATCTTAGTAACATACTGTGTTAATTCAGAAAGCAGCCTTAGGGATGGCTTCAATTCATGTTGTAGCAGCCACTACAATCAACTCGAGCTCTGTTAGGAAGTTAAGAAAGAGTAATGGCAATGAATGCCATTTTCAGAACAAATCAAAAACAAAGCTGAAAAAAAAATTGGTGACACATGGATCTGCGTGATGAATGAAAGGAGAAACTCAAGACTGAATATTCATTATTGAAAGGACTGGAGCTATTAGTATCACTGATCAGACAGGTCAGAAATTTTGCAATGGGGTTTCAGTCTCCAAAACCAAAACAAAGCTTTTTTCATTGCTTTTTCACCTTCATTCTTTAAAATATCACCAGGAAGCACGGCATAGCTCTCTTTTAGGTGTGAGGTTATGAAAATCTTTAGCATTTGGCTCTAAGCAATAAGACATCAGAGCTAGCATGGCTATCTGCAAGAGATAAATTTCAATTGTCTTGTAGCACAAACTTTTGAAATCATTGACATTCCCCTTTGGCCTTCAGTGTTATTATGGAAGCTTATACACACCACTTGCAGAACAGTCGCAACTGCCAACTACCCTTTAACATTTTTATAAGCAGGTATTTATTCATTGAGTATATATAGACCTTTCTTTCAAGAGAGATCAGCTCCTTGTGTATATTCACTCACATCCACACACACCTTACCACCATTTCCTTGCAGAGCAATGACAGCTACTGGAGGGGAAACTTGAGTTCAGTGTCTTTCTCCTTCACTGCTGTCCACAGAGCCATTTCTGAAGCTCCATGTACTCAGTCCTGCTCCAGACTAAGATTAGTGAAGTGCACCAGGCATTATAGTGAGCAAAACCTATAAATCTTCCAGAATTATATGCATTTCTGACAATCCAGATGTAACTTGAATTTTAGATTCAAGAGGAGTTCTCAACATCATCTATTACCAAACCCATCTTTTACTTGTGAAATGAATGTACTCGATCTGCAATTTAACGAAAGATAAACGTGGAACTCCGTACTCCTGTAATTTACTTTTGGATTAAAACCAAATTGAAATAATATGCGTGATGGGCTAGGCTGTGAAATCCATACTTATGAAAATCCTTTCTGATTTAAAGCTTTCTTGCAACATTTATTTATGAAGAATTATTATGACACTTAGGTTTGCATTGGCAATTTATATGTAAATTTTATTTAACCTGTTTTGTTTTGTTCCTCTTTCAAACTGTTCTTTTTTTTTTTTTTTTTCTGTATTTTGTGGCAGTTTTCCCACTTATTGTAGAATAGAAATAAGTAAGACTAAATCACTCTCTTTTGTCACACAGGTCCATTACATTCTCATGACATCTATGTTTTGTAACATACCACACAGGCCTTGATCCTGACACCAGATCAGGTGCATGGCTGGAAAGTGCTGTAGCATCCTTCCAGTCCACAGGCACAGCATCTTCTCCTTTGAAGCCACAGGATAAGACAGTAGTGTATGTACAACTCTTGTTCCAAAAGAGATGCTCTCACCTGGAAGCAGGGGAGCACTCTCTGGCACCACAGTATGCATTCACTAGTAGAGGTTGTAGGCAAAATACTTTTTCAAAATCCTGTAAAACCTGTAAGTTTCCAAATGTGGGACATGTTCTATCACTGTCATCCCAAGAACTGTGCCTTACATGAGTGGCTTGGAGTAATGTTCCTGAAATGTTCCCAGGCAGAAGAATCCAGAAAATATTTCAGGGGAATTGAGAACCTGTTCATCCCAGAATATTTTTTTGTCAGAAGTCTGGTTCCTTTAGGTTCTTGCACATTTCTGATACTAGATAACGCAGTGTTGTTTCCTTTATTAACACTTTTGTCACACGTTATTGCCTACTATTCTAATGGCAGATATAAGGATTAAGTGTAGTAATTTCTGCCCTTTGAAAGAAAGTCAGCAAGATGCTTTGTCTCCAAATGTGTTTATGATAGACAGAAAGCTACATACCTCAATCCTGGTAAAAACGTAGCCACAACTGTAAGGAGCACAACAGAAAATCTCTTTTGAAGACCTCAGCAGAAACTTCTCAATGTACTCTGAGAACTGACTATATGGAGAAAGATTGAGTGAAAGTAAAAACCTTGCTTGCTTAGCATGACTTCCCTACGATATCCATAGGAGGCAAAGAACCTGTGTAGTGCCTTCTTCCAAAGTTTTAAAATATGTTCATAAGACAGCAAATGCTCTTGTTGTAATAGCTTTTACTAATAGTTGTAATACCAAAGGTAATGCCACCGTTTGATCAACCTGACCACAAGAAGTCTTTTTTTTTTTTTTTTTTCTTGAAAACAAAAGAAACTAAATTAGCATACAAGGTTAATTTCTAATAGCAATAGCCACATCTTCTGAACACAAATACCTTATTGGGTAATCTGCAGGCTGAAGCAATGCATGCCAGGCAGCTGCATGGCGCATGCTTTGCCGTATTGTTTTGTGAAGGCAGAGAGCACTGCTTGAGAAGTGGATGCCAAAAAACTCTGAAGGTTGTTCTAGCCATTTGAGATGAAAAATCTGGTAGAGGAAATAAAAAATTAAACAAAGTGAAAAATAGATAGATAGATAGATAGATAGATAGATAGATAGATATAATATGCTAGAAAGGAAACAGCTGGATGCCTACAGAGGTTAGTGGCTATTGCTCTCAGAGAACAAACTGTGTAGCTATCTTCCACTAGAAATCAGCCAAAACAAAAGTGACAATAAACACATACACATACCCTCCTCCAACATATAGTGTCACCAAATCATGTGACAGCTTAAAAAGAAAAATTAAAAGGACAGAACTGTGAGCCCAGAAGACTTAAATGTAGGCTTTCTTCTGATCCTAGGTGGGTTGGTATGGTGAGTTTCCTACAGTGTTTTTTTTTAATGCAGTCCCTTTTAGGAATGGTTGAAGATTATTTTAATAAGTTGATAAAAAAATAAACTCTTTTTTTCCAAATTTGATAGGAATTTTACTCAAATATCCCTTTTCCTCAGACTTGGCATCAAAGTGTCCCAATGAAATGTCCTTCTAATCTGCAGCTTGAAATGTCTGACTGAAGGACAAACAACAATACTTAAAAGACTCACTGTTTGCATTAAATATTGCAACAACATTGTTTTGCAATTGTTAACTAAATCTAGGGGTAAAAAAAAAATGTAATTTGTATATTATGTCACTTTTCTTTCCTGACCCTAGAGATTAATTCCTGAAGTTTGAATTAAGAATATAAAGAATTGTACTGAAACATTAAGAAAGATAAATATCAAGAATTCCAATTAGAACCCACTTCTGCAGTATGTAAGTGCTTTGAATTTACATAGAAGCATTCCCACTGAAATTGGTAGGATTATGGATGTGTCAATGCAGCTTCTAATTCTGATTACCAGCTGAGTTTATTAGTAATCATACTAAGATTTCTAAAAAGCCAGATGAGAGCTAAGCATTATGAGCTAATTTTTCCTGGGAAGTTTAATATGTTGGCTCCTGTAGCTAATCATGCACAGGATTAAAAAGCCTGGCAGGTGAGAGTTTAAACACGCTGTGGATAAACTATTAAATTCCCATTGAAGACACTAGAAAGCTCCTTATTGATTTCAACAAGCCTGGGACTGGACCTGAAGACTTGCTTATACTTAAGACCTTGCTTATGCTTTCTGCATTTGAATACGTGTAGGCTCTTCTACAGGTACACTGGGAGGCTGATGTGAACCTTCACTGGTGGCTGAAGAAAAATATACATGCTCAATATGAAGAGTAATTGTGCCACCTTGTGAAACAATACTGTGGTTGCAGTTTGATCGTTTCTGTGAACATTTCATGATGATTCATAACGTCATGTGATATATTCAGGACCGAGTTATTATTACATCATTTTATTTTATACCCTCTATTAGAAAAGTCTTTATAAGAAGCTGCATCTCTACTTGCTTTCTGAATTATTTGATCTAAATTCCATTACAGTTTCAAAAACACTGTCTTTTATGTGCTGATTTCCTGCCATATGTAGCTGAAATAAGTTGTGCAAAGAATAGCTAGCTCTTGATAGAAGAAATTTTTCCAAAAGTATTGCATCTTTGGCAAAGATATCAAACAATTTCTATAAATTGTCTCGTCCAGAGATCTACAATTTTGAGGGGAAAACCCAACCAACCTATCAAACAGATATCTAAAGGCATAAGGAGCTCTCTAAGGGAGAAGTTAAGTTGTGTGTTTTACCATTTTAAAATTGAATTCAAGAAGAAATAAAAATTCAAAGCAATTAAAAAAAAGCCCTACTTTTTTATTATTATTATTATTCACAGGATAGGACGTTTATGTGGGTAAAAGTATGAGCATGAAGTATCAGTCAGTGAAAAGAATCATTACTTTTACAGGAATTTGATATAGCAAAGAGGAAAATTATGGATTTCACAGTTTGTGACTAGCAAAGAGTACCTAGTCTTTGCAACTAGCAACTAAAATTCTCAGGGCAATGGCCTCAAGTGTGAGGTTTCACAATTTGCTTTGCAAAATCCTGCTACTTACATAGCTACTTGTATTTTGTGCAAAATTTGTGAGGAAAATGTCTGCTTATTGGGGAGCTGCCATTTACACCACCATTAAACATCATCATGTAAAAAACTGCAGAGAATATCCAGGACTCTGAATACTTCATCAATTTACCTTGTGGTCTTGGGGTAAAAGTGCAGAAAATTTTCAGATTTACAGCATCATGCCAAGTTTCAAAGAGGTATCTCCACAGCTTTTATGTTTTCAGGTAATCAAAGGACAAACTTTAATAAAATCCTCTGATGATAAAATAAGCCTCTGTATCTTAGTTTCTTTTGGACTATCTTGAATATGTCTGTCTTCAAGAACTGTGGCTATGCAAAACTTGGGTTATGGCAAGAAGACTTTGGATTTCAAAGGTAGTTCAGTTAGACAGGCTCCTGTCCTGCACAGGAACCCCTCCTTCCTGATGAATTTTCATTTCATTTCTACTAAGGAAGTCCATTTTTCTCCAGGGTAGCAAGCCCCATGAGAGCACTTAGCTTTGCTCTGCGCTGCTTGGTGACAGATCCTTTAGAACTCCAGCTAAATAGCATTAAATACCACTTAAATAACTCTCCTTGCAGTTCTGACTAGCACTAACTTGGCTCAGAGTAAACCCATCTGTTTGAACTGCTCTGCTTTGAGGTAGAATGTCGAGGTGTTATTTTAAGCAAAACAAACAGCATTCAGGTCCCACAAGGAAGGCAGTGAGTGTACTTTTGAATTGTGCTGTGAGCATCCTTACTTTTCATATAGGCTAGAAAATTCAAATTCTGTTGGGTCCAAAGCAAGACTGTAGCCTTTGGCTGAGGTAATGGGTTAATTACCATGCTATACCATTATTAAAAACCAAACCAAACCAAAAACAACAATAACAAAAAACCCCACAACATGCAAACAACTTTGTATACCGTGTGGTATCTTGGGCCTCTGACCTGCTGTGGCGTATGTGGCAGCCATAGCAGAAGGGGGCTTCGAAGATTTGCTGAGTGCTTTGTGGACAAAGAGAGGAAAGCTGCCCTGGGGCAAGAAGGATAAATTGCTTCTTGCCCTTGATTAACACACCAATGACCTAGAAATATTTCTCAAATAATCTATTCCCTCACCTTCATTACATAAAGTTTTTTACAGATGGTCAGGACCAGGGCACTTCAGGAGGGATACAGAGGGGTACCATCTGTCAACCCAAAGGAAACAGCCACGCAGAGTTCTGTAGGAGGGAATGCACCGCTCCTTTTGGCTGGAATGATAAGACTGACTGTGATGTATGTCAAATCTTACCCTCTGCATTTTCCTCGACCAAATCTTTTTAAAAGCAAGAGTGGAAAAAAAACCCCACAACAACAAACCCAACCAAACTTTGTAGGGTTGGACATACACCTGAAGGCACACAGCAGTGCAGTACAATGGGAAAATATTT
Organism: Todiramphus chloris collaris; assembly: GCA_025345505.1. Classification (NCBI taxonomy): domain Eukaryota; kingdom Metazoa; phylum Chordata; class Aves; order Coraciiformes; family Alcedinidae; genus Todiramphus; species Todiramphus chloris. The sequence goes on from JANVCC010010406.1 coordinate 33,871,092, forward strand.
GAAAAGGGGAGACAACACTTTCCTCCCTATTCCTGGCACATGGACAGTAAACAACACAATATCATCATATTTTATACATGAAACTTAGTGGTTCTACTCTATTATTAGCTATATTTGGGGTTTATTTCACCAATCATAGACAGTAAGAAAGCAAGGCATCACGATTCCTCTGCCCTTGCTGTGTCTGTATTGCTAATCCTCATTTCTGTCTTCTTTGATTCAAGTAATCCCCAGTGGAAACTTCAAGACTAGAGCCTCCATTTGGTAGGTAACATTTTTTTTTCTTAACAATGTTATAAAAAGATTTCAGCTTTTCAACACCCTGTCATTTGAAGCCTTTAGCTGCTTCCATGGTAAGAAAGGTGATTAACATGCTAAAACAATTGATACTTTGGTAAGTAAGTATAGCTTATACTTATGTTACTTTAGACCAATCAAGTACATGTCAAGATTCCTGCTACTACCTTGAGAATAGCATTCCTCAAACAACATAAGGCTGCTCAGTTTATTTGCTGGAGAAGAATATGTTCTAGCGGTCAACTCTTCTCATAGTCTGGTTTTTGGTTTTTTTTCCTAAAATTTGATTTCCTGAGCAAAGGGGAACCAGATGATTCTGTTTCTGTCTCCTGCATTGTCAAACAGGAAATTATAGATTCTGTTGAAGAGTTAAGATTTGACATTCATTTTCATTTATTTAGTTTTACTCTTTTAATCCTGTGATAGGGGGAAGAGTCATATTGTCACCTTCAATACACTCAGTAATTAATCTCTTCTGGGTTTTATATTTGAAAGCTACTTCACACTGAAGAGTGCTTAGTGTGATGCTTTATGCTTAAACACTATCTGAAAAATCTGAAGTAAGGAAAAGGGATTCCTTTTCAATTAAGCAGACATTAGTGTGGGAGTGAGTTTTTCTTTTGCATTAAAAGAAAGTCCACCGCTGGCATCAGAGTGATATGTTACAGAATTGACAGGTTTGAATAAGCTCAGAGCACTGCCAGGCAAAAATGTCTTTGGAGGTAAAGGAAGTATATAGAAGCAGTTTCTTGAAGAAATAATGCCAGGGATAAAAGAAAGAAATTCCTGTTATGTGTTATTTCCAGTGAACCCACTGTTATGTTCAATAACAAACCAACCTGACTTAATTGTACATTCTTTATTGCCCTAAATAGAAGAAGGAAGTATGGGAAGAAACAGATGGACCCAATTTATTAATAGACAGTTCAGTGGCTGGTGTCACTGCCACAATTTTGGGTTTTCCAACAATGGGATGGCCTACACAGCACCAGGCTTGCTGGTGTCAGATGAGATTCACGTTTCTCAAAAGGGGAAAAGGGCCTTTTCTCAGGAGCTTCTGGGACTCATTGACAAGGCTTTAAAGTAGACTTGAAGAGGGCATAGGATAATATCAGGCTTGCTTAAGTCAAGATGTGGGATGACACACCACAGTTAGAGGGACGGGGTGCTAGCGTCTGCTACAGGCTGTCTGGTGAAGGGAAGCTTACAGACGTAGCGTTCTTACTCCAGCTACAGAAGGCTTTGTACTTGTAGTCTCTTGTCCTGCTGGTGAGCTTCAACCAAAAGTGTCACGGTGAGCTTTCAGCAATCCAGCAGGCTCCTGGAATGCTTGGAGGATAAAATCTTCAGCCAGGTAATAGACAGTCCTACCAGACAGGATGCAATTCTGGACCTGATTCTCACCAACGCAAGTGAGCTAATTGGTGATGTCAAAATTGGAGGCAGCCTGGTCTGCAGTGATCATGCACTGGTGGAGTTCACAGTACTAAGGGACACGAGTCAAACAAGGAGCACAGTCAGAACCCTGAATTTCAGGAAGGCAAAATTCCAGCTCTTCAAGGAGTTAGTCAACAGGACCCCTGGGAACCTGCCCTCAGGGACAAGGTAGCAGAACAGAGCTGGCAGACCTTTAAGGATACTTTTCATAGAGTGCAAGAACTCTTGTTTCCCAGGGATGACAAATCAGGCAAGGAAGGCAAGACTGGCATATCTGAGTGGAGACCTGCTGGCCAAACTGAAGGACAAGAAGGAACTGCACAGGCAGTTCAAGCAGGGACAGGTATCCTGGGAAAAGTATAGGGACACTGCCTCATTGTGTAGGGATGGGGTCAGGAAGGCCAAGGTGCAGCTGAAGCAGAACTTAGCAAGGAATGCAAAGAATAATAAGAAGGGCTTCTACAGGTATGTCAGACAGAAAAGGAGGGTCAAAGACAATGACAGCTCCTAATGAACAGGACTGGCAAGCTGGTAGAACACACAAGGAGAAGGCTGAGGTATTCAAAAACATTTTTGTTTTCATCTTCACTGTCAGCCTCTCTTCTCACACCTCCTAAGTCGATGGACTGACTGCAAGATGGAGACAGTGAGGCAAAGCCCACTGTAAGAGAACGTCAGGTTCATGACCACCTGAGGTACCCAAAAATACGTAAGTCCAAGTGAGGACCTGATGACATCATAGAATGACAGAACGGTAGGGGTTGGAAGGGATCTGTGGAGATCATCTAGACGTGCTAAGCAGGTTCACCTTGAGCAGGTTTCACAGGAACACATGCAGGTGGGTTTGAAATTCTCCAGAGAAGGAGACTCCACAACTTGTCTGAGCAGCCTGTTGAGGGTTGTTGTTGTGGTGTTTGTTTGTTGTGTGGTTTTTGTGTTTTGTTTGGGGTTTTTTTGTTTGTTTGAGGTTTTTTGTTGGGGTTTTTTAAAATTATTTTTACTTTTGTTGCTGGTTTGGTTTTTGTTTGTTTGTGGGTTTCTTTTTCATATAAGGAATGGAAGGATCAAATCAAAGATCAGGCTGCTAAAATTAAAGATTAGCATTCTTCTTCCTGGTTCTGTTATTTCTATCTCCAAAAAAAGCATCAAATTAAGCTTTGAAGGAAAGCTTAAGGATTTAAGAAGCTTTAAGAAACTATACAACAGTAATCGCACACGTGTTCCCTGGTTTGCTGCCACTATTTTTATCAAGGGAATAGAAGTTTGCTTAAGACTTCACTTTTATTTTAACATAAATTATCATCTGAGAATTCTAGCTGTAGATGGAGAGGACATAATAAATGGGAAGCAAATTCATGCTGTATCATCCAAAAAAAGTAATTTTCTAATGTAATAGAGCTTATCGCCTTGTTTGGTGTGTTAATATCCTTCTGGAAGAAAAAGGTGGATGTAAATTAGAACCCAACACCACAATTATAATGTCTAGCAGTTACTGTCAATTAATTTCTAAAACCACTTGCACATTCTTCAGATCTTCCCTCCCTTCTTCTCCTCTCTTCCTCCAAAGCTGGAGACCTTTGACGGCAGAACTAGGCTGTAAGGCAGAACATTCTGCTGCTGCTTGCTGAAAAAAAAATGGGACTATCTAGGATATTCTGCTAGTATAATTAAAGCAGAACAAAATGAGTGTATGAGCATCATGTTGAATTACTCGGAACTCCTCCATTTTCTTTTTCTGGAATAGATAATAAGTCATTTGTGATTTAGGGTTACCACATGCATGTAGTGACACATGGAAGACCAGTAAAAATAATTCACCTCTTTACAGAGAGTAAGGGGAAAAAAACCCCACAAACACAAAAAAAACAAGAAAAACCAAAAAAAACCCAAAACAAAAACCAAACAAAGAGGAAGAATAAGTACCCCAATACCTACTGCTTTCTTCTCAAAAGCAGCATAGTGATAATTAAGGCAGTGACTCTGTGCCATGCAGCTTTCAGGTCCTGCTGTGTTCCTACAATTGCTCAGCAGCCCAATCCACTCACCCTGGAGCTGGATGAGGATTTAGCAACAGCCAAAGCTGATGACTCCCACGGAGTCCCATCTCTGTGCTTCTCAAAGTGGTCCTGGAACATTGCTTCACTGTACCTGGTCACCTGCATCCTGCTGCTGCGAACATCAAGTTTCAGCCTATTTTCTTTATTTCTTTACTCATTTATTTTTAAGTCTGTTTATTTAAAGGCATAATGACCAGTTTTTGAGGTCTCCAGCCCTAACAGAAAGCTGTAGATAAGTTTCAACTGTGTCTTTGTTGTAGCTGCTGGTGCATCTTACCTGCAGCTGGCAAGACACTGGCCAAGGTAGTCCACTGTAGCAAGCCAGTCTCTAGAGAATACTGAGTCACCTGTGGTGTAAATACGGTGCACTGAAAAGACATGTCAGAGGGATCTGCAAAAATATACTGAATTATTTTGACACTTAAGTGTCCTTGCCAAACTTGCATACTGTCAATGTGCAGCATGAATGCATACTGGCTTGTGCTAGAAGCAAGCTGTGGACGTAGCTGGCTCCATAAACCTGAACTTTGACACTTGTCCAAATGCACAGTTGGAATATTCAGATATAACCAGGATGGATCAGCAGGGGTGAAGGTAACTGCATCAGAAAAGAAACTTGAGAAGAATTCTGTAACTATACTGTAAAAGGATTATTTATTTTAAAATAGCTCTGCTGAAGTTAAGAGGAACAACTTCCTGGGCATCCTGACATCACCTCTGAATGTCATGTATGAAAGCAAAAATAAGCATACACCTAAACCACTGAACACTTGTATGAGAATTATATTTTTCTGGTTCATTGGAAGGAATCCTCAACACATGTCCCAAGGTATTATCAAGTTTTAAAGGCATAGCTAGAAGCAAGACTCCTAATAGAGAGCAAAAGCAGAGAGCAGGCAGGAACTTTCATATTTGTCCATTAAGCTTAGTACATCACCATGCTATTAAGAATGGAATGTAGCTCTTTTTAGTTTATATAACTTTATAAAGGATGCCTTCCTCCTTATCTCATTGATCAACAGCTTCCTCAAATGGATTTTGCTGATATGGTCAATACTAGCTTATTCTTCAATACTTCATAATTATGCATTAGCAGTTTACTTAATTACTAGATATGAAATTGATTTTGAACACTACATAACTCCTGAGAATTCACAGAAATACATACCATTTTGGTTTTCATGAGCTTACAGTTTCTCACCCTTATGGTCCACACCACTGTGCTGAAAAGTGAAGGCAAAATGGATTAAGAAAACAACAGTAGTGTCTTCACAATATATCACAGGTGTCAAAGAAATGGAAAGGTTGCTGGTAGCTCTCCATTGCCAGGCTGTAGAGTGAGGAAGGCCAGGCACATTCACAGCTTCTAACTGGCCCATCATCATGATCACTATGTCTAAACTAAGGGGAACAGGGAATAATCTGACACAAAGGAAGGAGACATCACTCAATATGAAATCAGGTTTCTTGGAGGCAGAGTTGCCTTGTGAAAACAAGATCACTGACTCCTTGCTTGCCATAGGGTTATGGACATAGCACTGGATAAAGTATCTGATGAAGGCACATATTGTTAAACATAGTCAGTGAGGTAAAATTTAATGGGCATCGCTATATAGATCCTACCATCGCACACCTTTATTTTGCTTTGCCAAGAAAACCCTGAGAAAGCCAGTTTCTCACTTCAAGGTCAGACAAGCATTTAGCTCCTTAGCAAATTCTTCTTTCCCTTGGCAGTTTGTTATGTACTGCAACATTCATTTCCACACAACATTACTGCTATAAACTCTAGGTTTTCTGCTGCCTGGGGATCTGACAGCTTGTGAATTTAATGCACTGGCATGCAGGCTGCGAGCAGTACCTTTACTCCATTTGCTAGTAGAGACCATTCTTCTCTGACTTTGAGCTTTGCATAATCTTATAGTTCATACCTAATCACTTCTAATGTTTTATATTTTTACCCATATGCACAAAGCCAGAGCTGCTGTTGTATCGGCTCATTCAATTCTTAATGCCTTGTTCAGGATTTATTCCTGTTCTAAGTATAGATCACTTTCTGTGTCACATTTCAAACAGGGACAAAGCCAGATTTAATGTCATGGCTGTGTCTTTATCCTCAGCTTTATCTTCACAATTTAGGAGGCTCCCACTTTCCTTTCTAGGCCTGGTTTGTTGTTTTTTTTTTTTTTAATGGTCTGATTAAAAAGCTCTTCCAAATTTCATTATATTGAAAACTGTGCTATAAGGTAACTTAATATTGCAAGCATCTCAGAAGTTTTGATGGAGTGCAACAAAAATTACTTGTCAGACCTTTAAAGCAACACAGACCATTTCAGAGCAAAATAGAGCTTTCTGATTCCTGGTTTTTTTTTTCCTACATAACTAATACAAATCGTTCTGAAATTTGCTGCAAGTAATCTAAAAAACCAGCCATAAAACCCAAAAAAAGCAACTGTAGAAGAAACAACACTTTTGGATCATGACTGTAGATTACCCACATGTCAACTTATTAATGCTTGGTTCATCTCACTTCTCAGTGAGCTGAGGTGGCATTTATGACATCGCTCTTTAAAAAGAAAGAGAACTAAAGCAGATTTAAGGTTTGAAGGCCCTGTGCTTATTTTACCCTAACAGCTACTTTTATAAGGCATACTGTCTTTCCCTTAGCCATTTACCCCTAGCAGAACATTATTCACTTGCAGCTTCTATATCTGTAACTCCAGATTGTCTTATATCCCAAGAACTTTCAAAAGGTTACCATGCTTGCAGTTCAGAAAACAACAACAAAAAAAAAAAGCAGGTGAGGGTGTAAAACAGAGAAGTCAGACTTGGAACAAAAGCAAGCCTCTTCCACACAAAACAATCCTTTGTAATCTTCACTATGGATCACTTTGTCATGTCCCTTTCTGAGGAAGCATGAAGTTATTTAGGAAAGAAAGAGACCCTGACAGTTGAACACAAAATACGGCTCCAGCATGGACATTTATATGTGTGTTTCGAGTACTCATTTGTGCCTACGGAGAAGTAGCTTTGAAGGCTGAACACTTACTTCATATACCACATACCCAAAGGTATTAAAAAACACAGGTCCACCAAATTTGAGGCAAACAAGCCTGATAAACAGTAGGTTTGTGCTGTCTGTGATACAACTGTGTGCAGCCATAACTCTGCCTTTCAATTTACCTCCACAGTGCTTCCTCAAACAAGTCTAACCCTGACACACGCATTGAGAATCCACACAGATGAACCCACTTAAAACTACAAGAGTTTCAATTTACTTCAGCAGCTGCAGCAAATTGATTTCTGAGCTGAAAGTGGCCTTTTGGAGAATTTCCAAGAAGAGCACAATCAACACAGAGGAAGCCCCAGAGGGAAGCCAGTCCTCTTTGGGAGGGCTAGTTGTTATGTTGGATTGTCTGTGAAGCTAAATATGTGGATGGAAACAATAATGCACACCAACTCAGAATTTGCAAGTTCTCCCGAAAATACAGCATGTCATACTTCTGTGAATGAACTATTCCCCTCTCCTAGTGTAACAAAAAAACTGTCTGCCAGCTTGTTTCAGTAACACATTCAAAATATAACTGTGTACAGGAATTATCTTGCTGGGTTCTCTTAATGGAACATAGTATCAAAGGAGAAAGCATCCAGTGTTTATTTCCCACAACCAGATGACTTGTATTAGGTCTGGTGAGGTAAAAAAAAACCCTTAACAATATGAATATTCAAAACAATATTCTGACTTTTGGATTCACTGTGTTCTGATCAGCATTAGAACAGTATCAGGATCACTGCAAAGTGTCTCCAGCTGCAGGGATTCACAAAGTCAGCCTTTATGACTAGAAAATTCTGACAAGTCCCTCTGTCAGGAATAGGGTTGCCTGCCAGGATGCACCACTGCCACTGACCAGATGGGCTACTCCCAGGGAGAAAGCCACTGAAAAGCAGCTGCAAAAGGGAGAAGTCAGTGTCATGCCATCTGAGGGATCTGATCAAAAGCTCTTCACCTAAACGGCATGTGCACTCAGACTCTTGCTCAGTTCAAACTTGAACTATATCTGTACTCCAGCAGAAATCTGCCTGTTTGGAAAGTAACCATCTAGGAGCAGTCCTGTGATAATTGTATGAGAATAGCTGCAACCATCATCCATTGCTCTTTGCAGTCGGACTTGTGCAAAGAAGCTGAGCAACTGCAAACCTAGGCAGCTGGCCATTTTCAAGATTTAGCTTAGTAAGTTTATGGTTTAAGCCTAGCTCAATGGCACAGGTCAAGTACCTCTCAGAAACACAAAATCCCAGGTCGGGAAAAGGTGGAACGAAGAGGGAATGAGACGGGGAAAGAACGGGGAAGGGAGGGCAAGGAGGGGAAAAAGCAAAGGAAAACACATCAAAATGAAGAAAAGCAAAGAAATGTGAGTGCCTTCAAATCCTGAACCTTTCAATACATATTTTGCAGATTTAGATTTATAGAATTGCTGACAAGTATTTCATGAAGAAATCTACTTTTCTGTAAGCAAATGTTGTTGTTCTCCTTCCAGACAATGGACAGGAAATGGGCAGAGGCATCAAATTTGACTTACTATCCTGAGTGTGCAAAGCCACCAGGCTGCTGAGAAATGCATTGAACCATGGCACATGGCATGTTCTTACCCATGAATCCAGGTACCCTGAGTCTGCATGTAGCAGTGGCCTGAGACTGAAACAATGTTATGGGAGACAGAGTTGGAACAGAGAAAGCCTTTCAAATATAAACAGGAGCTGACAGACACAAGAGTCTCTCCTGTATTTATTAATGCATTCCTATTCAATGCAAATAATCAGGTTACATCCGTACATGTAAAGTCACAACAGAACTGTGAATCCATAGGAGTGCTCTGGATTTGCATCCTTCTTTGTCCACAAGGTAAAGCTTTCTAGGAAATTCTAAAAAAAAAAAACAAACCAAAACAACAACCACAAAAAATAATGCAAAAAGCAGTTTTTATAAAGGAAATCATACAGGAAGGAAGTACTGCTGTTAAAACAAAAAGTGTAAGCCACCTGAAATATTGGATGCTAAAAACTTTTAAACTTTATCCTGTGTAACAAAGACAGATGGCACACCTTATGTTATGCCTGTCGCTTGTTACAGCATGTAACTGGTGCTCCAGATGTTTAAATGTAGAAGTGTAGAACCAGTAAAACCACATAAGAAAATTAGGTGGCAGGAACATCACATTTGTTGTGCTGGAAGGCTGTATGATTCTTAGTTTATCTGACTAGTATCCCCATACATTTGTATTTCAGTCAATTATTCCATTTACAAGAGAGCATAACCACATAGAGCTAGCTCCTTAGAGTGGATTCTGGAGTCTGATCTGCTTCAAAACATCTCTGAACTAACCAGTGGGATACTCTCCTTGGGCAGAGGAATTTGTGGGGACTTTCCTGATCTTTCAGTGATAGAGAGCAGAAATGTTTAGCATCCACACAGGTTCTGTTACAGTTCTTTTTTTGTTCAAATAAATATTAATGGAGCATTTACACACCAGAGCACTTACACAACTGAAGGAGTAACATCTGCCCTGCCCAGAGAAATTTCTATGACATCTCACAACACACATTACCTCTTCCTTTTTCAGCTCCTCATGTGACCAAGGTAACTTTACCCATGCCAAACGTAAAAACATCTCTTTCCCTCTCATTTTCCTCTTTTAGACCTTGTCATGTTTAATGAATGCACTGTCAGAAGAAAAAAACTTGACAGTGGGAACTCTGAAAACATGTGCCCTGCTAAAGGAACAAGCCCTGCATGATCCTTGCCATGGTCCAACTCTATCCTTCACTGAAGTAGAGTGGTAGCTGTAGCTTCTCCAGATAGTGCCTGTTGGAGCACCACAGCCAAGCAGCAATCTGTGTTCAGCAACTTCACAGGCTAAAAGTAAATAATATGAGAACTCAGTTGTATATTTATGGACACTTTTGAATATAGCAAAGGAAGAGAACTGGGAATTTCCTCATCAGATTTTCCAAGGCACTCTAGTGATTAGGAGAGCAGTAGTACTAAAAGCCAATATTAAATAAAGTTCAGTTGCTTAGGGAGTTTTGAAAGTTAATCCTTATTTGCTAGAGAGAAGGAAGTTAATTTTTCTAAAACCACTTGTGAAATACAATAATTGCCGGTGCAATTGTAAATTGGCAGAATCTGTGCAGACAAGTGCTCTTGCTTGCTTCCAGATTGCAGCTGTACAGGTTGTAAGAGCTAATTCCTGCTATGTCTCACTGCAGATGACAGTGTTCCCAGTCAAAGGTAGTATTCCACTGCAGTTATATCCTTGTTCAACATTTTGGGATTAGGTGCTGTTAAGATACTGATTTATTAATCTAGTGTTGGACATTACAGTATTTACCGAGTATTAAGCAGGAGACTTTGCTGCCATTTGAGCTGATTATCATTGGAATAAAACATTTAAACCCATGCCAAGATTTTTTTTCTGTTCTGATCCGAATTTGAATCCTCTCTTATCTTTAATCACCAGCTTAAATCCTATCCAAGTCCAGCAAAGTGTATCCCTAAGCAGAGACCAAATAAATGTAGATCTCAGAGATTATTTACCACGGAGGGGGGATGTCGGGGCAGGGTATGGAAATGCCTTCTGTCGGATGTCGCGTTCTCATGTCGTTACCTGACTGGCAACACGTGTGAGAGAGCGCAGGGGGTGGTCTGGGGCTGGGGCCGGGGGCCGGGGGCCGGGGGCCGGGGGCCGGGGCCGGGGCCGGGGCCGGGGCCTGGGGCCGGGGCCTCTCCGCCCGCCGCGCTCCGCCGCCAGGTGTCAGCAGAGGAAGCGCCATCGCCGAGGCGCGGGCGGGAAACGGAACACCAACCACAGAAACCCCCACAACGTGCCCCCCTCAGCAGAAAAAAAAAAACAAAAAAAAAAGAAAAAAACAAACCAAAAAGACAACAACAACAAAACAAACAAACAAACCGACAAAAAAAACCACACAAAAAACCACACAAAACCAAAAACAACCAAACAAAAACAAACAAACAAACAAAAAAAACCAAAACAAAACAAAAAAAAACCAACAAAACAACCCCACCAAAAACCTGGCAAATTACTGTGTGCCTGAAGCATTTTTCCTCTTTTCCGACTCTCCGCTAGATGACAGCAGCTCGACCGGACTGAAACGGGCAGTAATGGGCTTGTGGAGAAAACGGTTTTATCCCTGCTGCTAAGCCCTCAGAGAGCAATGCAGTTAGGAAACTCGATTTATTGGCTGTTTTCCTGGAAATTGCAGAACGCTTTGCTTTTAGGCTTCCCGCCTGCCGGCTTCAATAATTTACAAAGACACATCTCTGCATTATATGCGATGCACTTAAAGCAAATGTACTTGGTCTGGAAAAAAAACAGTTAAGTATTGTTTTAATGTGAATAATTACATCATAATGCCAGCTGTAAGTCTTGTAAAATGCTCCCAAGTTCTTACTTTCAGAAGCTGAATGGACTTGGTATTTCAGAGAAGTTCACCTGCCTACAGCGAAACTGCAGTAAGCCAGGAGACCAAGTTCTCCTGTATTTTTACAGCAATGTTCCATTTTGTAACAGGGATACTAATTTTATGCCAATGCATTAAAACACTGCTACATTTTTGCTGTTGGCTGTTCACCAGATTAAAGCAGGACACTGTTTTAGCTTGGGTCTTTGATCCAGTTATGGTACAAGTTAGACTAGGATCCAAGTAGTTATGATGCAGATGAGATTGAAACATGGACCAGCTAAAGAAGGAAGGAATGAAACACATTTATCTTACTGTCACACTTGGTGATAGTTCTGGAAGATGAATCCACCTTGACCTGAGTTAAAACACTGTGAAGCTGTTTAAAGTAGGGCACATGCTAGAATTCAGAGGCGTAATACACACATCTACCTTGGTCCTATTCCTGACCTACTTAAAAGCACTTTTTGTGTGAAGAGAGGTAGATCTGTTATAACCCCAACTTTGTGTCTTTTGTGCATCTGTGAGCTTCTCTTGTGTGAGGGAGATCCCCATCTCAATAATATTCATAGCTCACTACCCTCATATAGAGATATACAGGGTTTGCAGCACCCAGAGTATTCTTCTGAAAGGAAAGAAGCTCTCCATTCAGTCACTTTTTTATATATTTTTATCTTATGTTTTCACTCTCCTGAGGTTTTCTGAAGTGTCTGCTCTTCACATTTAAGTTTCATAGAATCATAGAATAGTTTCGTCTGGAAGAAACCTTCAAGATCATCAAGTCCAACCTTAATTTTGGTCCTTTCATTTACAAAGACTCTTTTTCACTGCATGGCAATATAACTTAAATCTTTTTAAGGTATTGTAATCGCAGTTTACACTCTAGTACTCCATCAATTGTGCTCCATTTATTGACTAGTCAGATTAAAAAAAATATTGTCTTTCTATCTTTTGGGGTAACAGAAATGCTACATGTTCAAAGAACATGACAAAGGGATGAAGAACGTCCCTGTCTCACGTCTCAGGGAATTCTTTTGATAGAAGCTCTATCTACATCTATTTTTTAAAATTTTTTTTAATCATTTTTTCTTCTCTCAAAAAGTGTAAGAAAGCACTTATGCATTTAGGCTATCTTTTTAGTAAGTGATGAATCATTGCAGCAATGCATTCAGTCACTAAGTAATGAATAAATTATTTGTTTAGAATTCTTTGGGATGTCTTCAATGCCACTTTATCATACTTTCCTATATTCCAGTAATAGCTATTACAAAAAAAGATGAACAGGATGGTAGGTGTTTATTGTAACAAATAGTCAGCTGGTTGTCTGTACATACTATATGTACCATACCACACATACTGACCCAAATCACTAGTCCAAAGAAGAAGGGACTAAGAAAAGCAGTATATTTATGGTTTCTTTTTTTAATTATACTCATAGGAGACATTCTACTGTGCTCAGAGTATTTGACTCTTTTCAGGATCAATTCCTTATGCTGCACAGGAACCTTGTGAAATAACAATGTCAAACAAATTGATTTTGTGAACAAAACAATAGAATTGAAATAAAACAAGGGAGGGGAATAGATTAATAAACTATTTATTGAAAAAAATCCTATCAACATTAGTTTGCTGTACTAAGTAAGTAAAATGCTGAGTGTGATTATGGTAATCAGGATGCAAACAACTAGTACCATGAGCAGGACGATACGGCAACATTTCGAATGCTTTTTTTCTCTCTCTTTTTTTTTTAACAAGGTATCATACCCGGGAGTATAAATATCCCCCATCCAGAACTGTAGATCGTTAGGATTTTCCTAAAAGAAAAATCAGAAAATTAACCCAGTTCCTCTCTCTTGCACATAAAGTCATTAGAACATAGCCAAAAATATTTTGGCTGCGATCAGGTAGTGACTAATGAATTTAAGGCATCACAATGTAAATGTAAGAATCTTCCACTTGAACACAGGCTGTGCTACTTGCCAGCTGCTGCAGATATTCCACTGGGAAAAAATTAAACTAAAACTTTTCAACCAGGAGCCAAATATAGGACACCTGACATTGAAATGTGATTAAGAAACTCAGAAGATATGTTGTCTTCTCAAGAAGAGGTGTTGATTTATAGACACAGATCTGAGTCCCCTCCCCAACAAAAAAGGAACAGCAGAAAAAAAATCACAGAACTAACCCTAAAAGTGATTTGTTCCAACAGACAGGCAGCAAGGATCCTGCACAGTGCAGATGAGGCTGAGAAAATGCATGTTATTTGATAACAGAATGATGTTATGAACAAGTTATTAATGTGGTTATATAGTATTTAAGTGCCTCCTTTATAGTTCTTCCCTATACCAACAAGGAAGCTGAGCTGCAGGGTGTTGCAATTTAAGACTTTTCTATTCACAGAGGTCATGTTCTGCAGAACTGAAATTCCTGGAGTCTAAATGTATACATAGGCTTCTTTTCCTGATCAGATGTATATTACTGTCATGTCTGTACCAGAAAATACTTCCATGTTTACTTCTGGAATCCCACCAAAAGAACCAAGCAAGCTGCTCAGTGGTTCATGCACACACCAGGCAGCTCATAGCATTTCATTTTGCTGTTCAAATGCAGTGCAACAGCATGTTACCTTCATGTTGCTGGCGAAGTTAGAGTGCAACGAGTGTCTGTCGTAGTCTTGTACTGTCCAGGAAGGGGTCTTTTTCTTCTCCTCCCAGTTGTCATCCACATGGATGTCACTATACAAGGGGTTGCATTTTATTGTGGATTTCAGGGTGATGGGTGTAATGTGTTTTCCAAGGGCTTTGTCTATCATTTCTTGACTGACTCCATTTGAGTTTAAGCCTGGCAGCTCACTGACATTTCTCTTTTCTCTCTGTAAGGCATAAGTTAGAGCAGAAGTTGGCTTTCATCTTCATTCACCTACGACACAGGCCCCCTTCCAGAATTATGATTTGTTAATACAAGAGAATAATTTTTAAAATGACACATGCAACTATTTTTCTCATGCTGGCAAACATATACAGTGAAGTAAGGGAGCCTGACTGTTCGCTCTGGGCAGATTTCTTCCTTCTGGGGAAAGCAGAATCTGAACATGAAACTCTTCGGCAAATGTGAACAAACATTATAATTCATGTTGAAAGAAAGCCTCAGCTTTAGTGCTATGGAGCTGCATGATGCAGAAGTGGGGCTGTGAGGACAAAGCAGAATGAAGCACAGGGGTGATGGTGTGTAAGTGACTGCCTTGACTGGAGCTGCATCGCTGACAGTACAGGTGTCATTCCCAACAGTATGGTTATTCTGTTGAATGCTAGACCTGTGTCCGGCTGTTAAAGAGGCCCTTCATTCAACAGAGAGACAGTATTTAATTTGGGCACTGTCAGAACTCAAAGGTAATTAAATATCTGAGCAGTCTTCCAGAAACAAAAATTGTTAAATCAGACCTTTTAGAAGATGGGTGTGGCAAGGGAGAAGGATGAACAACCCTGATGGGATCACATTTTTGGAGAACTCACAAAATAAGAGCTTCTTGGGGAGCCAGTAATATGGTAGTTACCATATTTTAATGATCTGTAATTGCATGGAGGAATACAATCAGACTGCAATTCGAGCTGTTGAACATTTTGGTTTACCATAACCTTCTGTCACATAGACCCTGAATTCATCCATCATAGATCGCTGTTCTGACAGCGTGTCATCTTCCTGAGAGACCTTCTTCTGGCAGAGTGCCTACCTCATGCTAATACCTTATGTTGACATCTTTTCTGTTTCTCAGGACCACTTCTACAGAACCAACACAGTGCAAATTCAGCTTCTCTCATTATCAAACACCGCTTTCCCTTTAGAACCTTTGTCCTTAGGAACTTTGAGAGAAGAGAAGCCTTAGCCTGACGCAGTGATCCTTTGGCAGCTGTGCTGTGAGGAGGGCACACACCAGCCCTCTCACACCCTCGGAAATCACAAAGATCAGGGCAGCATCCACTGCCAGACTCCTATAAAGTGAATGCATATCATAAACAGTCGATGAAGAGACTGGGACGTGACAAACTTCCATGAAAGCACACCTTTCCTAGGATATATCTCTTATATTGAGATCTCCAGATGCTAAGGTGCCAAGGGCTGGATGAACTTCATCAGTCAAAGGGCTCACTGATGCTAGGGGCACATCCTGATTCTCCTTCCACCTTTCTGGTGGGAATTCAGGGCTTCCCACCTCCTCCTGCACAGTGTCTCTGGGAGCTGCTAGGATCCCACATCAGCCAGTGCAGGTCCCTAAGGTGTTAACAAACTGTTGACTTCTTCTGCTTGAGTAGTTTTCTGCCCACTTTGTGGGCTGGTGAATACACTTTCAGTGGAAGCCAGCTGCTACCTGTCATCACCTACTTTATGCCTCACTGCCTGTGCACATGCAAAGACATATGTGAGTGGGTCTGGGGTAGGCAGATGTAGAAAAAAGCAGGAGGACTGGTTTCTTTCAGAAAGGAAAGGTGAAGAAGAGAAAACAACAGTTTAAGACACCCTAGGAGGAAGCATCATGTTGGCATACTTATCACTAAATTGTGAACAAGTGACTAAGCATGTTTCCCATCAATAACTAGCATTAGTAGGTGGGTGGATCCTCAGTGCTCTTCCAGTCCTTCTGTTAGTTCATAATTTCCATGTATCATTCCTTAGCCTTGGCATATCCCCTAAAAATATTACTCTTTGCATTACAGTTACAGCCAATATTAAAGCCTTCTTGGTTGTACTGGCCAAATTTCAGCTTTTTCAACTGTCATTTCTTTCTGACTAGGTTTTATTTTATTTTATTTATTCTATTTTATTTTATTGATTTTATTTCTTATTTAAAATTTGTCATTGACCGTAATGATGCTTCCCTCAGGCTTCCTAGATAGTTGAACTTGGAGACCATTTTGCTGAAGAACGCGAACTGTCTCACCAGGGAATGCTCAGTCTCCCTAGGCTAAAATATTATGAAAAGAATGTGACTTGACAGTTATTTCTAAAGCTGGTTTAAATAAAATGCTCCAAAACTTGAAATAGATGGCATGATGCAAAATTTGTTTATAAGAAGACTGATACATTGCAAAACTTTTTGCCCCTTCTATATGGAGTACCTTCCTTTTTTGTGGGCATGAGAACAGGGGAATGTGTCAGCCTGGAGCAGAGGTAGAGAGGGAGTAGGGTGGGAGGGCAACAGGATTTTACCATGAGAACTGGGCTGGAATTTGTCGTGGGAGATAGCTTGAAGAAGTTCTAGAGAACAGACATTGAAGTGCCAAGCTAATGAGGAGAATATATTTGTCTGCAGGCAAATGCTTGGTTGTGAAACTTTTGCATTAGATATGTCCTAGATACTAGTTAAAAACAAGGAAAGACAGAAGCCTGAAGCACATTAAAAAAAAAAAATTAAAAAAATTGCAAAACATATGCATCTATAGAAGCAGAGAAACAGATTAAATATTAAAAAAATGCCTGCTAGTTTTAATTCTAGCAAAATCTACATACTTTTTAAGATTCAAAACATCTCCCAGCAGTTTTGATAACTACTGTGTTTTGATTCTGATTCATGAAGCAAATGCTCAAAGAAAAAAATATTGTAAACTTATATATCTATATACATTACAGAATTTTTATGATACACAGTGTGTTTAAGAATCCTGTGTGAATGAGGGTAGAACAGAACAAAACAGAGGCAATTTATGTTACCATTCACTGAATAGAAGAAGGGAACAGCAAATACTCAAAGCAACAATAGTTAACGAAGAACTCTGAGAAATTGTAGATGAAATGTGTTGACGAAATACTCATGTAACAAGATAAGAAATGCTCATCTCTGCAATCACATAACTGTGTTTGATCTACATATAGCTCATGAGGAAGAAAGCTGTTATGATTTACAACTCATGTTTCACTGAGAACAGTTTGTCTCTCTGACAGACCCAGGGAGCTGGCACATACAAAAAGAGGATTCTGTAAAAAGCCTGAAGATATACAGAGAGTCAATGTTAGCTCCATCCCTGGGTCAAAATGTGCTTACTCCACAGGTTTTTCTTGCTGATTATTTCATAATGCAAATTATGCATATAGGCACACTACAATATATATAATTTTAAATCATAAATTAATCTATATTGCTAGGAAACATTTTCAACTCATTTTTATCCTGACTCCATACTGCTGTATGACTGGCCCTGCTGTTGTCATCTTTAGCACTGAAACAACCTGAGAGCCAAACCATTCTTTTCTCAGTCTGTGATACGAGACATCAAGCTAATTTCCTCCCAAACCCAGGACATAAACAATTACGGCTAGGCTTTGGTGTCAAGCTCATCTACCTACAGGAAGAGATCAAAGAGACACCTGAAAAATTAAAGAAATTTATTGCCTTGAAGTGATATTTTTCTTTACTCTTCCCCAGGAGAGTTAGCTCCTCATGTCCCATGGCCAGCCAGGGTCTCCAAGATGCTGCTGGAGGAGGTATTCAATGAAAGTGACAAATGCAGCTACAATGGTCAACTACTCCTGAAAGAAAGTTAGAAAGTTTTAAGAAACTTTAAGTAAGTTAGGGCCACTAGATACTGCAGGTTTTGTTACGTAACAACCTCCTCAGTGCTAATGACAGTGGGTAGGTATCAGTGTGATTATTACTTTTGTATATAATTTATCTGAGACTATAAACCTCAGTTGTGCAAAAACCTTGTAATGCACCCTGGAGGACTCTCCCAGCACTTGGAAGTGCACTTTTCTGATGTAGAGATCTCTTTCTAAGACAGACAAAATTTCTGACAGACAAAAATCTGCTAGTAGTAACCCAGGAACCCCTGTGATAGTGCTAACAACTATATAGTTATTGCTAGGCATTTGGTTAATTTAAATAAATTAAAAAAAAGAAGTTCATTTACCAGGATCAATAATTTTTAGCTCTTCAGAATTTCCTGAACAGAACTGAACTCATAGAGACTGCTGTGGAAAAGCAACAAGGAAATTTTCAGAGCAATCAGAAAGCAGTCGGTAGCTAGACATTTGTAGGAGAAACGGTCTGCTTTTCTATTCTGCTTTTCACAAGGAAAGGCCAAGATTCCTGGACTGCTTTATGGTTTGTTCTGTTCGGAGTAGATGATGAAAATATATGCTAAACAGGAAAGCTGTTCAGTTTGTCTAATAAAGAAGAAGAAAGTAAGCAGAAAGAGCAGCAACATTTTAGTCAGTAATAAGAATTGTTATCGTACCAAGCTGCTTTTTATAATGGAAATAAATTTAAAAACTTAGAGGTGGAGAAAATACATAAGCACCTAAGTGCACTTGAATTTAAGTGATCTCATAACAAAGTCCTGGAAGAGACCACAAACACGCCACTGAAAAGTCACTTTACATGGGGAGCCCTGAGTAGCAATAGCTTCTTGAAAGAAAATGAATTTCTGAAGAAAGAATCTAGGCTGCTTTCAAGGTTTAACGACTCTGGGAGTCTGTAGGTTACACACATGTGTTCTGAAATAAATTCTCCTCCCTCATCCCCCCGCCCCATTTCCGTTTCTGAATTAACTAACCCTTAACCCCATTAGCTCTCTCATCTTAAAGGAAAGCGTTATTCTTTTGCCATTAGTTCTCCACTGTACCATCATGCTTATTCTAATGTCTGGAACTCATCAGTTCTTTTCCCTTTATTTGATTGTCATCAAAGGGGAAAAAAGGAGGCGAGCTAATAAGGGAGAGAGAATAAAGCAGAATGAATTTTATCTGGACAGCTTGTGTTCACTAATGACTGCACTTAAAAGTATAGGTTGTGCCCTAGGTTTAACATTTATAAAACATACCACATTACAAACTGCATTTGTGGAGGCATGGTGAGCACAGACATTTCCTTTGAAATGGCCATCCTGGGGCTAGGAACAGAGTTCCAGGAAAACACTCTTGCTGGTGGCAAAGGGCTGAGCACAAGTTGAAAAAGCACAGGGCTCCCACACATATTTAATCCTCCCGCAGCTCTGCAGCCCTGGCTCGGTGACAGTGCCTCCTGTTTAATAACAATAGGGAGAAGGATCCCTGCAGTGGAGGAGGCTCTGTGTGTGGCTGCCTCCCTCCTGCACAAAAGAGGGGCTTAGGTGGGGTGGGGAGCAAGGCCAGCATTGCACCATATCCCATTGTTTGGGATCCCGCAGGCTCCTTTGCTTGGTTTGGGCTCTTTGCATGGTAGACAACGGGTGACCATGTGTCCTCCCTCCCAGCTCTCCTTGGGGAATCTCCAGCAAAGATTATACAGTATGAGCAGAGGTGGCTGGAGGCATTGGGGTAGGCAGAAGGAAGGGTGTCTGGGGTAGGGGGGAGGCTAGGAAATGTAAGGGGGGGATCATAGAAGTGGGTGTCAGTAGGAGGGCGACTTCTGCATATGGATGAGAGCTGGAATGGACTCTGGGAGGGAACAAAGGGGTTTGGGGAGCTGATGGGGAGGAATCTCAGAGGTAAAAAGTGCAAAGGAGCTGTGGGAGAATTTAAGGATCTTTCTCTTTCCCTCCCCTCTTCCAAGTCGATATATTTTTTGTCTCACACTTGTCATAGCCCTGGGGCATTTGACCCTCATTATAGGGATCCTCAGGATGCAGACCCTTCTTCACACTCCCACTCCCTCCACCACTTACGTGCATCTCCATTCCTTGACAAGAACCAGACCTTGGAGCTTTTGCTCATGCTAGGGGTGGGGAAAGGCAAGGGGCTCCTCCAGCAGCAGGAAAGAAGTGCTTTGGAGCAGCAAGTGGGGCCCAGAGGGGTGTGAGCTGATGCAGCTGTACTGATGCTGATCCAGACATGAACGTCTCCTCTGCCAGCTCCAGAGCCTCTAGTAGGAAGTACACATTTACATTTTTTACCAAGAAGCTGCTTCTACCTCTATGTAATAACCTGGATAAATGCAGTCAGTGTATTTCACGTTTTCAACAGCTGTCTGTCAGGACAAGAGAAAGGTCAAATTAGAGTGCGAAAAAGGCGAAATGAAGAGGAAGCTACAGTAAACTATGTAGGCATGCATAAGCTTGTGAGACACTAGCAAGGATCTCTGATGCTCTTTCTAATGTGCCTGTTCATCGAGTTTAGGGGTATGACCTGCCTTTCAGATGTGTCTGGGGTTTTTCCTTATTTCTTCAGAGTGTGCCTTCCATTCATCCTTTTAGTACATGTAATCAGTATTTTGTATCAGTAGACTTTCTGGGAAATGCTATGAAAATGTTACAATGAGCAGAAGAAAGCCTAATGCACTGGACAAAAATCATCAGACTGCCCTGAGGAGAGTAACTCTTGGACCCTGATCCTCACTGTAGTCAATGGGAAAACTTACAGAGATATTTGTGATGCAGAATCAGAGATGCAGGATGCTGAATCCACAGCCTAAGTCTCAACCTGATGCCTTTTGCCTCCTGATCCCAAAAATGAAGTCGAAAAATGAGGAAAAATGTCAGCTTCTTTTAGACCTTACCTGTAAATAGACCCTGTTGTGCCACCGCTGCACTCCAGGTAAAGCTGCTTCTGGGAATTTTGCCAGGCTGGCTTGTAGGAAGGCAGAGTTTTTCACTAAAGACTTCACCTCCAGTTGCAGGAATTTATCAGGATGGTTGTTGTTTGGCAAAACGGAGAAGTCCATGTTTCTGTCCTGCAGAGTAGTAATGAAACAGCACCAGCTTCTGCTTCCTGGCTGTGCATTCTCCTTCTATTATTAATGATGTGAAGAAGGATACGACAGTTTCCTGAAACTGTATCTGACCCCTGTTTGGTGTCAGGCTCACTTATATAATCTACCAATGATAAAAGATTGTTTAGAAGCAGCAGAGAAGACAGGACACATTGGCTATAAGTGCCTAGCGTTTAAGTTTTCAAGTTCAAGGTCTATTTTGATAGATACATATGTACTCATTAAAGCTAACAGCGTACCAGTGAGTAGATGCATGAGACACTTAAATGCATACCAGTACTTCCTCAAGTGACCTGCCAAAAAAAGTCAAGCTTACAATACTTCAAAGTAAGCTTTTTTCCCCCCTGGAAAATTAGAAGCAGCTCCCGGCCCAAAGCAAGTCCTTCTTTTCTGTGGCAGTTCTAAGAGGCTCCATTGTGCTGTGTGGGTCGTTACCATGACAGTTATGACATGTACTTCTTTAGGTTCAGGGCTTTCTTTCACAGTAAATTCCTCTTGACCCTGGGAAATATTGGATTGTTGCAAGTAATTGATAACAGAAGTTTTCAGGGAATTGATTCTGCTCCTGTTCAAGTGAATGGAAAACAACTCTCACTAGCTTTATCACTCTCTACAACTACCTGAAACGTGGTTGAAGCAAGGTGAGGGTTGGTCTCTTCTAACAGGTAACAAGTGTCAAGACAAAAAGAAATGGCCTCAAGTTGCACCTGGGAAGGTTTAGGTTGGATATTAGGAAAAACTTCACTGAACAGGCTGCCCAGGGAGATGGTGTGATCACCATCCCTTGAGGTATTTAAAAGACATGTAGATGAGGTGCTTGGGGACATGGTTTAGTGGTGGCATTGACAGAGTTAGGTTAATGGTTTGACTACTAAAGGTCATTTCCAACTGAAATGATTCTATGATTCTATTCTTAAATAGCATAGTCTAGGTCCTTTCACTTTTGGTATTTAGTTTTGAGATTTGGTATTGTCATCTTCATGTTGTTTAATTTTAAGCGTTTTTGACTTTCAGCTAATGAAATTCCCCTACTCATCATGGCCATGACTTACTTACAACTGTGGGTTTTTTGTTTTGTTGGGTTTTTTTTTATTAATGACCTACTGTCATAGATTTTTGAAGGTTCATTCTTTAAAATCCAGGAAAACCTATTTGGGACGAAATTAATGCTGAGAATTAGGGCATCACAAAAATTTTAGCCTTGTAATTAGACGAGAGAATCAGACCAATGTATTTTCCTTCCAGCAGACTGATGAAATCTGAAAAGAAAATGAAACCAGTAAACTACTTTTTCTTAAATGTTCCTAATGTAAAAGTGAATACTTTGACATACATGTAAGTTAAAATCCTTATCTGCTTAGAAAGCTCATGATTTTTCCTAGCATGTATTTATTCATGACTATTTTACAGCATATTTGTAAAAAATATTAATCATCACCTTTCAAGTAGATATTCAGAACACTTATGAGCAGCCACAAAAGAGACAGTAGTGACAGTGTCCATGGACATGGATGCTTCTGGCCAATCAGCTGCTGCTTTTAGAACTGTTTCTCCCAGTGCAATGAAGCCTTGAAACACTAACACGCCTTTACAGTGTACCTTAAGGGACTACCATGAAGCTGCTGTTTTACACTTACCATGACATGTAGTCCCCCTTTACCCTGTGCAAAACTAAGACAGCAGAAATTTCTGTTCTAAAATAGCTGGGCATATACAACCTTAACTTCTTAAACGTCTCTACCTTCCAGCATCTCTTTAAACATAGGATTCTTCTGTCCTACTGTTGCATACAATCTGGTATGTATCTCTCTGAATTTGCCAATACTATTAGGCATGATGTAAGAACACATAAAACATTTCACTAGGTCAGACACACACCCACACACACCCTCCCCCTTCTTCCCAGCAGCTACCACTGCATTTGAAAAAGGCAAAAAGATACATTGTTTAGGGAGACTGTGTACACCTGGCTCCTGGCTACTTCCTGCAGTTCATTCTCCTCTTATGCCCCCAGAAGCCACACATTTTTTTTTGTGCTAGTGTCTCTTACCAAGCCTCTAACAACCGTTTCAGATATTATAATACCTCCTCTGAAAGCAAGCTTCAGAACCTCATGGCCATCTTTCCAAAATGCCCTACTTTTGTATGTTTTAAACCAATTTCCACACTACTTCTATCAAAAATGCCCTCCTTGTTGTACTGCAGGATTTTAGGAACAGGAGCTCCACATGAAGCTTATCGATCACCTTCAGGATTTTTAAACCTTGGCTATGTTCATTTCAATCTCTTCCTCTCCAATCTGAAGTATCAACTTTTTCAATCTCATCTCATAAGCCTGGTCTATCCCCTTGCTCATTTATTTTCCTCCTTTAATGTGTTACAGTGTAATTCCACTATATTGTTCATGAGAACACAGCAACTATGAATGGCTGCAATGCTCAAGCTGTGAGTGCACCACAGTTCCAAAAATGGGAAAAATGGTGCCCTCTCTTTTGACAACATCCATGGATTTTTTTGGCTTTTTTTCTTGCTATTCTCATAGAGCTAATAACTCCAGACTACAATAACCAAAGACATTATGATTTTTCTACTCCACTATGTCTGCCAGTTGCAAGTTCAGTGTCTTGTAGGAATGGTTTAGGCTATTTTCCACAGCTATACCACCTTACATTACCTGTATCAAAGTGTATTGACTATTGTCTTACCTAATCACCCATCTTTGTGAATTTCTTGCCAAGGAAGGCAACAGTTGGTTACCCAGAATAGCTTAACATCAGTTTCAGGGATGGAGATCTCAGTTTTCAGTCTCTTCCTCATGCCTTTGACGAAAATGTTGAAAAAAGCCAAATCCAGCATCATTCCCTGAGGAACTGTACTGCTGACTCTTCTCCAACCTGAAAAATGACCATTTTGCTTCCAATCCCTTAACTAGTTTTCAAGACATGAAGATTGCTCCTGTTGTCCTTTGTGAATGTAGTTTCTTGGATAACCTGTAATGTGGACCCTTATTAAAGACTTCTTTATCCATTAGATCCAATTTGCTCAGGACACAACTGAAGCCAGGCTGACTCTCTTCCAGCAGTCCATGCTTATCCAGATGTCCAGGGATCTTACTCTTTTTTTTAATTGGCTATTAAGGGACCAGAAAAACTCAAAACTCCTTAGTGTGCAGTTCAAAGGATCCCCTAAAGATCCCCTTTATCACAGCAGGAATTACACTGCAATGTGCCAGTCCTGTGTCAGAGTGGCTGTTTGAAACACCAGCTTATGCACCATGGCAAGCAGTTCTGCATCTGTGTTCTTCCAGGAATCTCAATTGATGCTACCCTAGACATCTGTCAGCAACTAACATAACTTTTTGGTCTTACATTCTCATGTATTTCCTTCAACTTAATGCAGCTTTTCTGACACCTCTGCTATAAGGAACATGCAAGGTCTGAGAATCTCTGCAACATTTCAGGTGGAAAAGCCAAATATTCAAATAATTCACTGAACTTCCTTTTCATAGCTCTGTCATCCCTGAGCATCTCTTTCACACTTGTGTTATCACATGGTCCTCCTGACTCCCTAGCTGGCTTTCTACTATTGATGTATTTTTTAACATCTTTTCTAAAGAGCTTTTCAAATTCTGAGCACCCTTAATTTTCTGTTTACAGTTGACCTGCTAGGCTTTTAGGGCCTTCATTGGTCTCCTCATGCAGGCAAGCTATCAATTTTTAATATATTTTTAGAATATGCAGATGGATACTTATCTGGCACTAATGACAATGAAAACTGTATAAAAACCCCCCAAAAACCCTCAAAACCTAAACCACAACCTCCAGACCAAAGCAGACAATTACCTACAGAAGAAATGACAATGCAATTAAAACTCAGATATTTCTTTTCTTTAAGAAAGGTATGAGAAGAGGTAACTGTTATAACATTGGGTTTCTAATGTAGCTAGCCAGCATGTATTTGGGATTAAGTAAGCCCACCGTGCACCAGCCTAGCACAACAAATCTTGTGTACCACTTAAATCCCACTTCATCCAACAAAATAAATTCTAACTGGGACTTAATTATCACAGAGGCCAACTCTAGCCCTTGTGAGCTGGAGTGAATTTCACCTTTCCTTTTCTGCTGAGTTTGATTTTACATTCATTAGTTGAAATTTTAAGATGTATTAATGCAGCAGGACTGATGCTGAAAAAGAAAGATAGAATCTGAAAAATGAGCAGACTCAAGAGGGAGTATCTCTGAGTGCAGAAGGCTATTGCCTGCCTGAACACAGAGGAAAGGGCTGCCTGCTGCCACCCACAGCTGTGTCAGAGTTCTGCAGGGCAGGCAAATGCACGCACACACCCCACACCGTGCTGGGGCTTGGGCCACAGGCTGGGCAAGTTTTCAAAGCATATTTAGCATTTTCTTACCAAAGAGGTATTTTGGTCTGCGAGGCTTCTCTGCATGATGATGGAGTAGTAAAATTAAAAGCAGTAAAATTAACTTTCGCTCAAATTCATGTAGAGAAGGAAGAGATGTTTTTGCTCAAAACTGCTTTAAAATTATTCACATGCATCTAATTAATAGTTTTGTCCTACAGATGCCACAGGAATCAGAGCAGAGCTATCAATGTTATAACATCTTGATTTTAAAAGAACATTGTTTTACAGTGTGATCTTCCCTGGTTCCCATCCAAAAGTCTTTTTCTTTTTTGATGTTGTATAAGGGTGATGGGAAGGTGATTTCAGCACAAGCCACTCATCTGTTTTCAGTGGATATAGGCAGAGTTAAAATGTACTTTTCTACTTTGCGATAAAGCTGACATTCCTGTTAGTGCAATATTCAGAAACAGCAGAGAATAAACATTCAAAATGTTTATCACTGCCTGATAAAAGACTATCCACTGGCCCCTAGTCTGGAGACATCTTTCCTTTTGCTTGATTTTTAGCTGTTGTGACTCAAGCAAGTGCAGGAGTATTAGCAGGGCAGGGTACTAAGTTAAGGATGAAGAAAATTTAAAATAACAATTATTTCTTTTGCTTGCCAAGTACAATAATTCTATTAGACTTTCAAATGTGTGTCTGTGACATTGAGAAGTTATTCCCAAGAGCAATTGAATTTTCTGTGCTTTGAAACTTTTTAGGCATACAAAAGACAATGTCACATTCCATGGTGTCCGAGTTATTTTTCTTTCTTTCTTTCTTTCTTTCTTTACTTTTTAAAACCAGAAGGTACTTAATTTAAAATCATACATTAGCACATCATTAAAGTTGCAGTTTTGGAATGCACAGCAGTAAGATTCCAAGCCAAAGATTTTGACAGTACAGCTATTGTGGGAGGTAATACTTCAGCTAGGTTCTTCCTGGACAGAATCACAGTTCAGACTTGGGAGACCTCAGTTTATTAAATTGTGTGGTTACCTGTATTATATCTATACAGTAGACTCTTTGCAGAGAATTAAAAGGAACAATCACTCAAAGAAAGATGCATTCCCTTTTTGCTCTGAGTAGAAAAGATGATGCCTTTCAGACTAATTTCTTTGGCTGTCTTGCCTTCAGGGTTTGCTCTCCTATGTATTTTCAGAGCATGCCTGAAGGCTTGCATCACAAAATGGAAGCAGGGGATGTACCCCTCTCCTCTTTCTAAATTCAGTGGTTACAGAACGAACCTGAGATAAAAAACCTCTCCTGCACTGAATATTGATCTGTTATACACAACTTTCCATATATCAAGACTCATAAATTGCACATCTGTCTGCAGCTGCAGAAAGGTGCCTAAGTCAAGAGGCAGGAGACATTTGTTGTAGGGACTACTGTAGCTGTATCTGCTGTGATAGAGGGCTTGACAGACTTGGCTACCAGACACAGATGCCCAAAAAGGGAAAATGCAAATAACAAAAGCAGCTTTACTTTTTATTGGAAATGTAAAAATCATGTGAATCATGTACAACATTTTCTCATAAGGAAAATTTTAGGTGTTTCATAACGTTTCACAAAACTGTAAAACATTTAATTTTTATAGTCTTTTTCATAAAACAAAGATAAAACTAAAGTAGTATTACAAAGCTATTTTCTAAGTTGTCAGCAGAGAACTGAAAATGTTTAACAGATTAATTCATACAAGTGGCAGGAGGAAGGATTCTTCCATTTGTAAATCTGCAAGAGGACACACAAAGGTACAGAGGGGCATGGGGGTTTTGTCTCAAAACGTTTAAAATCAAGTGACATGTTAAAACAGTACAGACGTGGATTTATAGGATGGTAAAAGTTCTAGGACTGCATTTCTCTACACTACCTCAAACAGTGCAACAGTGATTCAGTGTAAATCTCTACAGTGTCTCATTGATTCAATATCTGTATTCAAGTATGTGTCCATGAGAATGATCAAAATCCCTACTTAGCTATTTTAATTTTCTTGTTTATAATAAGTTACAGTAGATTATCCCCTTCAGTATGTTTCTAAAGCAAATGAACTGATTTCACAATACATTCTGTAATAACCTGTTCAATAATGTTAGCTCATTCACCTCAACATCTGTTGCAAAATACACAAGATCATTCTGACTCTGAATGCCAAAAATATAATAAAATTAAAAAGGGCTTTATTTCCATATAGAACAAAACTATTCATCTAAATTAAAATAAATTCAAGATAACATGACTTTTTTTTTTTTTTTTTTTT
>JANVCC010010406.1:33898799-34011213 GCA_025345505.1 Todiramphus chloris collaris
TTACTATTTTTTTTTAAATTCTGATAAATGTATCTAAGATTGTTCATATAAAAATTAATTATAAAAATGTCAGAGGATAAAACAAGTTGGCTGTCTAATCAAAACTATTAAGGATGTCTGGCAGGCAAAAATAAATTAATTTGATTAAATTATACGTAATCTGATAGTATTTGGCCTGAAGAAGCATGTGTGTTTGTGTACGTGTGTGTTTATAAATAATAAGATTGCAAAGAGCTGAGACCCAGCTAGCCTGACAGAGGTCAACTCTTTTGTTGCATTTTTTGCGCATAAAAGTCCCTGCATGTCTCACAGCACCGCTGATACCACCTCATGTCTTGACAGAGGTTCTTCTCTCTTATCACCCTGCAGTACACCGGCCACTGGTCTCCCAGGCACTTGAATGTTAAAGCAGCTGTGAAACAACAACAACATCAAACATAGGTTAATGTTACATTTATTGTTCAAGAAGCAAGAACACCAGACATGGTGTCAAGGTGATAAAGATACCAGAATTCTTTCTGGGGAAGGGAAAGGAGAATAGATGTAGATATTCAACAGAAGAAAGAAAAAAATAAAAATCCTTCTGCTGTCAGTATATTCAACATTAATTTTTTTTTAATGCAAGTTTAATTTATATGTTGGATTAAGCTGCATTGAAACTAGTTGGTTTAATGCCATGCAGCTGTCTTCTCATGAGAGAGTGAAGCCCATCTTTCTGCCAGATACAGAGGCAGCCTGGGGCTGGAGCCGGGGCCAGGACTAAGTGGGAGCTGCAGAGCTGGCTCCAGCAAGGCTTGTACAAAGCAGCCACTCCAGCTTAAGATGGAGCTTGCCACTGGAGAAACAGGAAGCTTCAGCTTGAATAATACCAAAATGGGGTTCTCAGTGACACCTATGAGAGCACTTTTTTGTTTATCAGACACAGACAGCGAAATGTAGAAATTAAAGCATGGAGACTGCTGATGATCTTCTGATCAGCTGTTGCTCAAGAAATCAAGACCTTGTGCTGTGCTGTGAATGAATGGAAACTGAACAAAAGTACATGATGTGTTACATCATCTTTCTTTGTTAGTGAAATAATCTACCAGACCCTTAATTTCGTCTGGTTCCTTTGTTCAAAGGGACAGAAATGTATTTCTTGCTAGCCTGAATGCTACAGATGCCACACTATGAGGCACTTTCATAAGGTCTGAAGACAGCAAGTGTCATAGTACATTTCATAATGCAAATACATTTTATCTAGAAGAATGAAACTTGCAGTGTGGAATCAATGACAGTTGGTATGTTGGTAAATACACTTGTCCAGGCCTAATTACCACATCTGGGGCTTCTCAAATGCACAAAGACTATGCATTTCTTACCTTCCTGACCTTTTTCTTTCCTCTCCAAGTACATTCAGAATGTTTGTTTGTTTTCCAGTTGTCTTCCAATACATTGCTCTGACTGCATCACTTTCTTTTTAATTACTCCAATAGGTCTTCCCTCCTCTATGTCAAAGTCAGGCTATTAATCCTTACCTTCACTTCTTTCTTGTCTTATCTTAATGCAGTTACTCAGTATGCTGCTCAACAGTAGTCTGTTGCTGCTTTCTAACAGTGGCAATTCCTGACTACCAAATTCTTCCTCAGAAACCTTCTAAAATGACATCACACTAGCCTGAAAAGCCACTGTTTGGCTTACTCCCTCCCACTGTTGCTATAACTATTCAGTTCTCTCTAGCCATCGTTTATATGCAGAAGTCTGACTTTTGTTGTATGCCTGTAGTACAAAACAGACATGTTTTCATGTGTGTTGTCTGTTTTCTTGTGGTGCCATCTGTTAATACACCCACATGTTTTGCATACAAAAGGCTCTTACAGCACTTATTATAGACGGACCCTGGTGCCAAATCTGGATCTTTGTACATTCAGCTATTCAAACTGTAGTGCATACATGGAATTAATATGGGAAAACAGTGAAAAATAAGGCAGACATCACCCAAAAATCATCAAGATGCTGAAGTCCAAAAAAAAAAAAAATGCAAATCTAACAGAAGATTTGCGTTACTCTCCTTTTTTTTTTTAATTTGATAGTAATTTTTTCTTCATACATTCTAATCCATCAGGTATAGATTGTAGACATTTGAACTAAAGACAAGTGGAAAGAGCTATTTGTATTTGATGAACTTATAAGGGCCTCCTTGATCTCACAAATATCCTGAGAACACAGTTTGCAGAGCTTTTAAAGAGAAAGTATTTTCTTACTTTAAAAATGTTTGATAAAGTTAAGTGGACAGATATATATAAACAGATATAATATGTTTATTATATCTCTAATATAAGAATATTTTCATCTAGGATCTTTTGTGTCCATAATATCATACAGCCCCATAATATGGTCATCCCTTGGACAACAAAACCCTTCATCATTCTGATGTACACACTGGAAAACTGAGTCAGAAAGATGAGTCTTCACATAGAATTTACATCTCCTGAGTCCCAGCCCTCTGTTTTTAGAACAAGACCATTATTACTCTATGGAGAAAAAGAACTAAAAAGAGATTTCCAATGGGAATGTGTCGCTTTGTCTGCTTACCTAACCTGGGTGATGTTATTGTGTTAACATTAATTTTCTCATTGCAGGGGTGGAGATGGCAGGGTCTGTAGGCAGCAGGTTTTTCTGAGGAAAAGCATTCATTGCCATGCCTTCCTGTGATTTTGTGCATGCACTGGATGACTCGAGACTGCATCCCTTTGCCACAGGTGACGGAGCACTGGAACACACAGAAGACACACATTCATTGGAAAGGTGGTTTTGCCTGTAAACCTGAAGGTGAAATGCCAATCCAGGTGAAGTCAGTGGCTGCTCTTTCAGCTGTCATCATTCCAAGATTTCTGTCTTCCATTCCATTAGCTCAATTAAAATCAATTAAAAAAGCACAAATAGTCAGTACTTATTAAAGGACTGATTCCAATATACTCTTGCTTTCAATGTCCATTTTGTAGAGCCTGTGATGAAACTAAAACACAGCAATGTGACTGAAGTGAGCAAGGACTGTTCTCCTGTATCTGTATTGTAATTTACTCTTATTAGAGGTGAAAGTAATGGAAAAAAAAAAGAAAATTTACACAGACACTGACAGAGAGAAGCATTTTTAACTGAGCCATTACCCCTGACAAAGTTCTCTTCCTACTGAGCAGAGTGTATGCCTTCTGTATTTGTGTCACTTCTCCATGTTTTCATGCATGTCCCACAAATGAAACACATATGAAACAACCTTCCCATCTTGTTGTCACAGAGAGTAAGATGAGGAAATAAAAGAGATAAGCACTGTAATGATGGTAATGTTCTACTTCTATCACAGTAACGTAATATATTAGAATGAAAGCTCGGGCAGTGCTGTATAGATGCATACAAAATCTATTCCAAAAAAAAAAAATACATGGTTTCTCTTTCACTGTCTTTTTGGGAACAAAATTTCACAGGGCTTAAATTAGTTTTCTGTCCATTGTCATATGTTCTACTGCTTTAACTAGAAATTCATTAAAAAAAAAAAAAATTGCAATTTGCTTCTACCTGCTAATGATTTTGACTCCAGTACCAAAAAATTTCATTAAGTGTTGGATAAATTTACTATAGAGGACATCTTCTAAAATTTGTCAATTTTTTGCAGTGAATTATATGAGCACTGGCTGAAAAGTTATGTCACTGTCATCCACCTAATCCTGGAAATATTTTTATTCTAAAAAATCCTAATTACATAAATATTTAGAATACATTTCCTTGGGAGGCTTCAAGCAGCTAAAAAAATATTTAACTGAGACAGACAAGAAGAGGGTGCTCTAACAAAAGAGGTTTCACACTCAAAATGTCTGAAGATGGAGACAGAGAAGTATAGTTTTCTGAAAAAAAAAAAAAAACCATTCGAGTGTAGGGATTTTTCCCCTTTAGTTTTGTTATCTTTTGTTTAGTTTTGTGCGCTTTTAAGTGACATTTGAAACACTGTTAATTGGAAAAAAAATTTACACGTATCAAATGGGAGAGAGGGCTTGCACCCAAAAGATGTTCATCAAGAGAAATGAGACTTGTGTCTCTTGGATTCATGAGACTCCAAGAGATGTACAAGATACTAGGATATACATTTGAATGATGTTTTCACAAGGGAGAGAACAAGGTCCGCAGAACACTTCAACTTGTAACCACATGAAATCAAGCACTGGCATTCTATAGATGAGGTGAGTGAACTTGATTTTGCTACCATTCTCAGTGATGTTTATCAGGAGTAACTCCATAAAGTCTATAAAGAACTATAAC
Source organism: Todiramphus chloris collaris (assembly GCA_025345505.1). Classification (NCBI taxonomy): domain Eukaryota; kingdom Metazoa; phylum Chordata; class Aves; order Coraciiformes; family Alcedinidae; genus Todiramphus; species Todiramphus chloris. Next base: position 33,903,093 of record JANVCC010010406.1, read on the forward strand.
TTCTTGCAAAGTTAATCAGATACAGCCTGCATGCAAAGATGTTCAATTATGAATACATAATTTTCTATTCAATAGCAATCACACAAGAACAAATATTCCATTTACAGGAAGGAATCCAGCTAGGACTGAAGACTTTTCAAAGTAGAAGTCATCAACTTTGAATTTAGCATAGGGCTTTTACATTGCATGAGAAATAGCCTCTTAACAGAACTAATTTTCCTGAATTCTGTACCTTTTCACTGTGCACCTAAAAAGAACCTGACTTCATATAGTGGCCAATATTATGTACATGGTAAATACCCAAATTTAATCATCAATCACAGCCAGAACATCAGTTTTATTCTTGCCAAAATTCCAGCCACTTCTTCGGTACCTCTCTCCATCGTTTCAGAGAGGTTTCTCTCTGGAATATTTTAATAGAATAACAAGTGAGACAATGAAATAGCAAAATAATAAAAAGAACCAAAACAACCAAAACAGAATACAAAAGAAACCAACACCACAAAAAGAAGACCCTCAAACCTGAGAATGAAGGAAAGAGTAAGGTAATATGATGAAGATAATGCAATAAACATAATGAGATTAAGTTAATCTTTAGAGATTACCACAATGATATTTAGAGTAATTTTCTACACAGTATTGTATTTTTTTTTTCCATCAGTAAAACAGTTGCATGTTTATTAACCAAAAATTAGAGTGTGTGTGAGCTTGTAATGTGTATGTACCTTATCAGCTACAGACAGGGACAGGACAGGCAGGTACATTTGGTACCTAAGATCTACTAAAGATCTACTACTTTAACCTTTGGTTATCCTAAAGTGAGTAGGTGCCATCTAGTGAGCTGGAGTACTAGAGGGGAGAATTAAATTTGAAAATTCCAGACTTCTGCTGATAAAACAGGCTCCAGTGTTTTATCTGCTAGTTGATAATGTGTAACAGTTCATGTATGCAGGTGCCTTTGTGGAGAGCACTCTGGCAGCAATCACATCGCTATATCAGAGGAGCTCTGGCCTGAAAGCTTCTCATGATTGCAGCTGAGGCAATATGCAACAAGCAGATCTCTCTTGGATAAGCAACGTTTAGGCCCCTAGTTTCTATGCAGAGTTTGGCAAGATTTTGTCATTAAAATCTTACTGGTGAGTTAACCTCCCTTTAATGACTGAACTGCTACTGGCCTTGTGAGATATCTCAAAAGAGCATTAAGAAGCATTACAGGGTAGTTTTCTACCCAAAGATGTATGCATCTTGCAAAAACTAATTTTAGTCTTGCATGACCTATTTATTTACATCCAAACTTTAGAGGAAGAAATTGACACTAAAGGATGGTAAAATAAAATGTCTCATGTCATACAGGATATATGTGACAAGCAGAAAATAAATAAATTTACTTTCTGTTTTCTTTTTATGGAAATGTACTAATTTCAGACATTGTTTGTGCTTATTTTATAAAATTGAGAACTTTTATTAAGTCTTGTAAGACATTCGGGGAAAACTGTGAGGAGGCAGGGCTATAATATAGATTTGCAATCCAAAACTTTCAAAGCCAACCTGATCAGTTTACAAGTCCACAGGTTTTTCCAAACCACTAGTATTTTAAAATCAGCCAGAGATCTGATAGTAAAGCTGCGCTCTTCCCTGCTCACACATCACAGAATAGTTTCAGCTGGAAGGGACCTTCAAGATCATCAAGTCCAACTTTACTCCCAGCCCTATCAAAAACCACTAAACCGTGTCCCTAAGCACAACATCCAACCACCTCTTAAACACCTCCAGGGATGGTGATTCCACCACCTCCCTGGGCAGGCCATTCCAATGCCTGACAACCCTTTCTGTAAAGAAATGCTTCCTAATATCCAGGAAGCATTTCTTCTTCTTCTTCTTCTTCTTCATCATCATCATCATCGTCATCGTCATCGTCATCGTCATCGTCATCGTTGCCTGACTTCAGGATTAAGAATTCTACTGATTAGAAGCTAGAATATCTATATATTATATATATTAGATATTGCTGTATCTATATATTATTTCACATTCAAAGAAGTATGAAATAGGGAAAACACACTTGAGGTATGGCATTTAGCAATGCATGTGCTAGCTACACAGACGAATAGTGAGATTTCTGTTTGTCTCCATGAAGTGATCTTAAACCCGAATTTGTGCTGCATACACATGAGCCAGCTGCTGGCATAACAGAGAGCAGTCATTGAATATTGGAGGATAAATGGTACCCATAATATTTTTCTATCTTAACTCTGCAAAAGTATGGATTTGGTCCAGTTCCACTAGGAGACAACATCTGCAGACCAGTTGCTAGATGCAACTCAGAGCAACAGCTCTGACCCTCTCACTGAAAATATTCAACCTGAGGCAAATACCTCTCACTGGAAGTGCAGCTGTGACATTTTAGGTAGCACTTGTGGTATGTAGCTAAAACTGAATAGCTTATGTATACTTCTGGAGTTTCCAAACTTAAAATTATAACAAAGCTTTCAACTTACAGGAAACAAAAACTACTTTCTCTTTTACATATTAAGCAGTGAGTTTAATCAGAAAGCAATCTTTCTGGCAAAACTGCTTGCATTTTCCATTATTTTATATATATATTAAGATAAAACATACATATATAAAATTTTCAGAAAACGTCCACTCTAAACCAATCTGTAGCAGCTTGCATCACTTCAGAAGATCTCATATTAATTTCAACCCACAGCTTTTATTGCTAGTGAACGAAGGACACTTTTCTACAGTTATTCTTCCCACCCCTCCACCTCCCAAACATCCCTCTTGCACATACTATATTTCTGTGGTGGTTGATTCCATTTTACTTCTGACTGTTCAGATGACCTACACTTTAAGGCCATGTATCTGATTAGCAAAAATTCCCATAGGACAACTGCATTAGTAGGTTTAGACTAAATGTTCTAATATACAGCCAGAGGTTTTTTATGTGGCTGTTAATCTGTGCCTTTTGGAGACAGTCCTAAAGGTACTGTAAAACTGTTCAAGCAGCAAGACATATAAAACATTCCCTTTAAAGACTACAAAAAGAGAGTGTATAAATCTAGTTAACAGCTATTTTTTTTTTTTAAATTGGGTTTTTTCTTTCTTTCTTTCAAATAAAATCTACCCACCCTAATTGAATTTTGTCCTACTTTTGAACTTCTTTTAGACATAATTTCAAGGACAGAAACATAGGTGTTAAATATAACAATCCTTACATTTGGCATGCACACCCATTACCCAAGATTCCTTCTTTCAGTTCCCTGCCAAAGATATGTATTCTGGAGAGAATACATATTCCCAAGGCCAACAACTGAGGAAGGTGCTGTAATGCATTAGCTGCTTCCAGCTGGACTTCATAAGAAGTAGGAATTCCTAAATTAAGGGAAAAATTGTCACTGGCAGACAGTAACAGTCAAAACGTATCTTTCTGCCAAGACAACAGGCAATCACGGCAAAGGCTGATACAATCCACAGTGAAAAACACAAGCTGTGACAATATTAACAGAATTGACTTGGACAATTTAATTTCAAGAATAAATGGATTGTTCAGTAAAAGGTTTTTACCAGTCTAAGTAGCATTCGAAGTGGAGAGTCATGTGCTCATAAGGAAACAGTGGTGAGTTCTAATGGAAATTATTAGCAGAGCATTCCTAATCATTTATGTATAGGTTCATCAGTTCCAGCATTTAAGCAGTTTCAATGTTTTCATAAAGTGATCATGAAAGCAATCATGATAGCAAGTAATCAGATTTAGCAACAGGATTCATATCTGCTGATATGCTTGCAATCTTTTCACGTATCTTGCATTTTTCATGAAGTTTGCTTTTGAAGGCAGGTACTAGATAGAGTGGTGCATTTGTGTTCAATGAAAACTTCATATTGAGTTTAGAAATATTCTTCAAGGTTACCTAAATAAAGGGCATAATCTGCATAAGAACTTTTTTTTTTTTTTTTATTAAGTTATTTTTTAATTCTTCGTCTAATACAAAAACAGGGACTATTGCATCCCCCCCCCCCCCCCCTTTTTTTTTTTCTTTCTTTTTCTTTTCCTATCTATTCTTTCTGGAGTAAGAACCAGTACTGGATAACTGATCAAAAGACACATGATTTTAAATTAAGACAGACAGAGCCTCAGCTCAATAAGCTGGGCCAGAACCTCACCACCTCACCTCAAACATCTGGATCTTTTATGGGGTTTTTTTGGTTTTTTTTTTTTTTAAATCCTTATTAGCTTCCCATGCAGCACAGTTCAGTTGTTTCATGGATGATGCAAAATTGACTATCATAATAACGCAAGAAGCAGATGAAAATCTACCAGTGAAATTTGGTAGAGGAAAACCACGGAGAACTTTGTGTAAGATGATTATTAATGAAACAACAAAAAATATTTATTTTTTCTAGGACAGTATATAAAAATTTATAGAAGAGAATACAATTACTCTTTTACTCTACATTAATAGTGAGGTTTGGTATGCTTCAGTCTTAATAGACTCACTGGATTCAGCTTGGAAGTAGCAAATTCTTTGTCTGTATTTGCAACTCAGGTTCACTTTCTTTCTTTCTTGGAAGAACTAATGAAACAGAGATAGTTACCCACTTCATAATTTCAAAATCTTGATTATCCCAATGGAACTTGTTTGTTTTATTAGGACAATTAGAATTACCAGTTCATTTAGGAAGCCTGCTTTTAAAAGTACTTGTGGGACAAGGACCTCCTCAAGCTCAGGGAAGGCTGATGCTACAATATCCTTCTCAAAAGACTGAGCAAGGAACAGGTAGAAGACCCTTGAATTTGGAAAGGAAAATTTGTTGCAAGACTGAAGACTTTTCTGATGTGCACAAAGGATAGATTTTGTTCCCTCTGGAACAAGAAAAAGAGCAAAAAGGAAGGGTATTTTTTTCTGGTGGATTCTTCCACCAGCTTTATACTGACTTAAAAGCCTTTATCATGAGGATTTTCCTTTCCTCTGCAAATAGAAATCTGATTATGATTGTATTATTTAAAAAAAACCAACAAAATAACCCCAAACAACAACAACAACAACAAGATTAAAGTTGCCCAAAACTTCAAAGGGAAGAGTAAACTTCAGCACTAATCTGGAAAAATTCCATGTATGACAATCTGGAGTCAATAAAAACAAGACTGTATGACAGCCTCTGATTTCCCCCTAAAACAAGGCAGCTATCACCATTTTTCTCTTATCATTAATGATCTATGTCAAAGCATGGATAAAAGTTGTAATACCAAAATAGATATAGGAAACCATGTTTCTCTATATGCTCCAGATGTACTTTACTTTCATATAATTTTCAGGTTTTTTATTTATACTTGCTACAGGTCTATATTTAATAAAAAACACATTCAAGTTTTAAGACCATTTAAAGCATACCTCCACCTGAAAAATCAGTTCTGTATTCTTATTTAAGGACCTTAGACACATTGTTAAATAGTATTTGACATCAGAATACTGGTGGTTTTCACAAAAAATAAACTGGTAAATGTTGACAAATGATTAATTATTATTCATCAGTATTCTACATGGCTTCAGTACTACACAGTAAAAAGTGGAGATGTTCAGACTTATTGATAATATACAACTATATCCTCAAAGAATATTTTTTTAATTGCAGCACATGCTTGACTTTTCTATTAAAAAAAAAAAGATTTGTGCAATTGGTTCAAAACTCAGGTCAACAGTTTCACCACCACATCATTCTATCTTTCTTTCAGGTAAAGATGCCCAGTAAAATGTGTATCTCTGCTTAAGCTTAAATGTAATATATTGTCTAAATTGTCTGAAGACCATTACAAATCATAGATTTATAGGGAAACCATAAAATTATTTCCATGCTTCTGAGTGATGTGAAACCTTAGCTTTTATTTTCACAGTTCTGTAAATTGTATTTCTCCTTTACGGTTTCTAAAGGTAATGCAGACACAAAATTAAAAACAAGAGTCAACTTTTTTTTTTTTTTTTTTTTTTAATAACATAGATCTGTGATGGTTGTGATACTCTGAGACAAGGAAAGTGAAAGTAAACTATATGAGCACCATTTCTTTAGGACCTTTAGAATCCAGCCAAGGAAACAAACAACTCCAGTCAACAGCACTTTTACAGAACTGTGTCTCGTTTCCAATATCTTTATGGATATTTTATCAATTCTAAAAAATCCTAAAGATTTGCCTAAGGCTGTATGTTACTTTTAAAGTATGTCAGCAAAGAAACCAAAAGGAGACAATTGTTTTTTAAAGGCATGTCATAGAACTGGTTGCACAGATGTAACTCTGTAAGAGGATTCACATTTGGTGGGTTAGACTCACTATTATACTGAAAACACTTTGCAAAAAATACTTTATATGGCATACTGTATATATTGCTGCCATTAATGGTTAGTGATGAATAAACCTTTATTACATCTCACACTTTCATAACTGAGCTATCACTGCATGTTTTTTTGTCAGAAGATGACTTTCCTCTGATTATAACTATCAAACATGCAAACAAGAATCTGGAAACAGTTACATTTGAGAACCTCAAAACTACCTTTATCTTTCTGATTACAGTAATTGGAGTATGTCATTCTGGACTGATGTAAATGAGCTCTTAAAGATAATTTGAAATATTAGCCTTTAAGTATATAATTTAATGTTAGCATGTATCTCAGTGATGGCCTGCTGCTCAGTAGAAAACCTTCCACAGAAAAGCATAGCTCATCATCACAAAAATGTAATTAAATGACTATGTCATTTCTAATGAAGACAATTCAAAAAACGCATTAAGAACATTAAGGAAACACCATAAGAGGGGAAAAAAAACTTCCAAGAAATTCCTTAATTTTCAAAATTTCTACTATTTTACCTATTTATTTTCCAGAAATCAAAGAAACATATGTCAAAAAGCTATTTTGTACCACATAGACTATCTTTAAATACTACCAAACCATACAGCACTCTCAAGTTTTCCCAGTACTGTTATATGTAAATGAAAGAGATCATCTCTAACAATGACTTTACTTCCATTCATTATATCTACTGGATTTTGAATCATGAAGATCTGAAGTGATAGTAGGTAACAGATAAATATATTAAGAAATATATTACAAAACAACAACAAGAAGATTTAAAAAAATTGAGAATTTTTAAGGAAACTGAACCCTGAGAAATTTTTTTTTTAGGCTGAAATACCATGATCTCACATACCGGTCATTACTTAATGAAAATCTTAAAAGAGAAACAGAAAGTAAAGAAGAAAAATACCTTACAACTACCAATAAAACTTCCACCAGTTAATTTTCTCTTCAAAATGTCCCATTCTTCATGGGAAGAAAATGGATTTCCAAAAAATTACTCTAACTGCTTTATTAATAGGAAAACTGTGCTGAAGTCTAACACTTTCACTAGATATGATGAGGTCATCTAAAAGCATGACAGTCCTGAAGGAGCTATCAGAGGGCCAGGAGAATAGACATTAGGAAAAAATTCTTCACTGAAAGGGTAGTGAAATATTGGAATAGGCTGCCCAGGGAGGTGGTTGAGTCACCATCCCTGGATGTGTTTAAACATAGCTTGGATGTGGTGTTGGGGGATATGATCTAGGGGTGAACTTGTAGAGTAGGGCTAATGGTTGGACATGATGACCCCAAGGGTCTTTTCCAACCTGAGTGATTCTGTGATTCTGTGAGATAGAAAATGTTGACCTGAGTTGTTCTGATCCTGTGATAAACTTACCAAAGAATGATCATTACTTTTGGGTGAATGCTAGTTTATGTCAGCATTATTGGAAGTACTTGTGGCAAGGTCAGATGAGGGAAATCTGAAGGTTAAACATAAGTCTATGAGCAACAGAATGAGACAGCACAGATAGAAAAGTACATCTTTTTTACAGTATTTAAAAATACACAATATTGCCAGTAATTCTTTAAAACTGGCAAATGAATAATGTTGTCACTATTTTGTTTCTGTCTTAGCAGACAGGAATTACAGATTTCAATTTGAAACAATTATTTTAAAGGAAATTTTCAATAATTGGTTATTAATTATATTTTTAAACTATTTTCAGAAAAATATTAACATAAAAATATTACAGTATTATAAAAGAGTAAAAAGTGATAATCACACAGATTAAAAGCAAATATCAAAAAACAAACAATAAATACTTCTGTGACAAAATGAGGACACCATAGAAGATCACGTTTATCGCAAGAATGAATAACCTGAAGCAGCATTATCTACATTAACTGCATGAAAAAATGCATGTTTTCCCACACATAAAAATCAATTAGATCCCACAAGAGCAGAAGGATTACATAAATACTAAAAGAACCAAAGTGAAGCGGCTAAATGAGTTACACGTTGGCAGATCATACAGTCAGAAATGCTGTGGAAAACATTTGGAAAGAGAGAGAGAGATGATCTTAGAGATGGAGATAGACCAGGCAAAAGAACGCCTACTGCACTGAATCTCAGCACTGGACTGAGTAATTGAATTTTCATGCACACATTGACAGCTTGGGAATAATTTTCCAGCTATCACAGAAAAAATCCAGATATTATCATGAACAGAGCAGTAAAATGATTTGCCGAATATGAATCACTAAGCAAAAGCCATAAAGAACATTAAGACAGAAATTAATGAACATTCAGCAAAAGCCTGCACTGACAAGATAAAAAAAGTATGTTGTCTAAAATGTCAGGGGACTGATCTCCTCCGAAGTGTGGGACCAGCATTGAAGTCAGACAAGATGCAGTGTTTTCCAGTTTGTATACTGATAGAGTCTTGTAAACTCAGGTATGTAATCCATTACTGTAAAGAGACTGGAGATCCTTATATAGAATGGTCTGTACATACACAACCATATTCACTTCAGTTAAGTGAAATTCTGAGAAGATAAAATTAAGTTTATCTTGTCCTCCCTTTTACCATACGGTGTTACTTCTATTTCTATTACCTCCTTTCTTACTTAAATTGTGATGCATATTCTGCACATAAATTCAGCATAGCTCCTTGGGACACTGAAATTCCGGTGGTCACTGCAGTCACTATCTTACAAAAATTGCTGAGAATAATCTTTTTAGACTGAGTCTGACTGGGCTAGAATTAGTGCCAGAACAAGGACACTGAAGGGATGCTTAGTGTTATGTCTCTTATTCAGAAGGGCACTCTGGGATAGGCATCCTGCTAGTTGGGCTATAAAATTCTGCATTGTAATGGCTGTGTTAAAGACTTCACCAGTAAAGCACCATTTATCTACCTGCTGAATTATGCATCAGCCTTCTAGAAGACTCACTCCTGAAAGATGCCAGGCCTCAACAAAAATTGGTAGGTATTTCTGGGAAAGCACATAACAAAATCCTGGATATACGACATTGCTTCTATCCAGCAATTCCCAAGAATGTTTTTCTTTATTTAAATCTATGTTTATATGCATATGTGTGCATATATAAGTCCCCTGCAGCATTAATGCTTGGCCTGGCACTATAAGGCTCACAACCAGAAAAGTTTGGGAATTGAAATTTGGCTTGATGTAGACTTCACTAGAATGACTTGGAACACAGTGGCAGTGTCAAAGGAGGTGATGGGAAACTGCTACTGCTACCCTTTTCTGACACGTTCTGCCTATGTAGCTGCATGACACTTCTCCTGCTAGGTGTGAACTTGTCTTCTTCGCCAGAACTTCTCGTCTTCACGAGATCACAATATCCAAATGTTGAAAGACAGCACAAGCAAGTGAGTTCCTGCTATCTTTTCTGCAGCAGAGACACTAAACGGTTACTCAAAGGCATCCTACTTGTAATTCTACCTTACTAACAATTATAGCTAAGGTGTGGGTTGTTTTTTGTTTTGTTTTTTTTTACCTAATTCCTTTTTTCTAGTTTCTAATTGATTTTTTTTCTCTTTCAGGCAATTCCCATCTCCTTTTAAAAAATAAGATTTTCTATCAAAGTTTAATGTTGCGATACAAATGTATATGTATGATTTTCTGTCTCTGAAGACATTCAGTAAATTCCATTATACTTAACAGTTTAGCTACACTTTCTCCCTGAAGCCATGCTTTTGTATTACTCTGTAAAATTTCAAGAAGCCTTTCACCTAATTGGTCTAAATAAAGCCATTCCAAGAACTTATCCAGCTGACAGTATCTTCTTTGACCAATCCATTTCTCATGAAAATATTTCAGCTTAATTTTTGGAAGCCAAAGTACTTAATTTTTAATTTTAAAGAATGCTTGAAAAATATTCTTACCATGCTAGACATTCAATTTTTTTACCTCATTTTGTATAGTCAAAGATGATCTTCAAAATTAAAACAAATAATTATCATAAATTAGCATTTTGGAAACCTGATATATGCAGGTTTTGGTCTCCAGGTTATGACTCTGGTCATCACAGCTGAAAAGGGCCATTAATGCTAACAGATGATATCAGTGCTTTTCAGGCTGCCAAACACCCACACTGTCACTTTTCAGTAATGCTGTAGGAGGAGTAGTTTCTTCAAACACCGTTATCCGTATGGAAAGAAGGGTGTCTGACCACAAAACTCAGTGGATGCCCTGGAATTCTGAACCCAGTATAGCACTAAAATATTTATCACAGCTATCTGTCCTTGTGGGCATTGAAAGGTTGACAAACCTGGCAATTCAGTGAACAGCTACACAAGATGCCAGTATGGAAGATAATTACAGAAGGTAAAGGGACAGTTAATTGTTAACAATAGAAAACAGCAAAATAGAGATCATGTTTACAGCATGGATACCTAGAGTCTATTCAACTTAAGGTAAAATGGACTACACTGTATTGTTAAAAGTTTTTTAAAATTCATGACAATTGACACAGCAATTGCTGTTTCACTCAAAATAAAAGTATGCTTTGAAGATATAGACACATCTTTCTCTCACACCAGTAAGCAAGAGTCCAATCAATCATACCTATCGATATCCAGGAGTGACAGGCAAACAGCAGCCAGACTGTTTTGATTATAGCTGTTGTTTCAGGCTGTAGGTAGAACCACAGAGGATATGGCTGGAAAGGAGCACCCTGAAAATTTGTAAAGCTGACCAAAGGTTCAAAGTCTATGACTGCATACTAATACTAACAATATTTACTTCTGAAATATGGCTGGGCATATGTGGAATAAAATGGTCTTTCTTTATAAAAGTTATCAATTATCTATTTTACTACCATTTTTTATCATTTTACTTCTACTACCAGGGAGTAAGAAAACCCCAGCTTGTTCAGGTGTATTTTGGATCTCCTTTTCTTTTGGAATTTCCTAGACTTCCCCTAACTGTTTATGAAGGTGACATTTTCACTACTGGTTTTGTCCCCAGTATATATATCAGTATGGCTCCCTGAAAACCACTCTTGAAAATCAGCACCCTCCAAAACAATTTCATATGATTGCTGAACTCATTGATGTTACCCTTTCCTTTCTGAGACAGGCAACAACAGTGGTTGTATAAGTGCATCTCCTCTTTCCCCATACCACTCTTTCAGATGGTACCCTGCAGCCTGCTGTACCTTGTGCAATAAGACTGGATGTACAGACCTGCTTAAGCATGAGGTTATATTTGCCTCTGCTACATCCTGCCACCTTCCAAGCATCTTTGGGAGATGGCAGGGGCCATCTACATCTAGCATTCTAGGGTTGTTCCCCTTCTGTGCCCCTTCTTTTTGCATTATACCATCTCTTGTACTCCATGAGAAGGTAATTATGGGCACCCACCTGTTTACTTCTTGAAGGGAATGTTCAAAACAAATGTATAAAGGATGTACCTTCTGCTTGAGACCCTCTCCTAGGATGCACAGGAGAAAAAAGAGTAGCTGTTATCAGGTGGATTTAAATTTGTTTTTTTTCTTTCTTTCTTTCTTTTCCTTTTCATTATCTATTTGATTATATAGTTCTCCCCCTACCATGTCCCTTGTCAGATAATACTGCAAGTGTCTTTCAGTGTATTGCAAACTTCTTTTATTCTTTGTTTTTATATGGGGGATAGCAAGGCTCAATCCTGATTGGAACTATTGATCTATCACAGGTTAATTTTTTTTCTAATATAATCCCACTTACAGATAATGTAATTCAAGCGACAACACAACATTCTCACATAATCACCTTTTGATTCCAGTTTGACATTCCCCAAAACTTTGCTTACCCTAAAGAGGCTTGTAGCAGAAAACCTGCAAAGATTTCCCAGTAGACCTAAGTGTGATACAGTTACCAGAATTTCCCATTTATGTGTGATGTTTTGTATACAGAATGGGTAATGTCTACTTTTAAAATCCCTTCCAGTCTTACCAGTGCTTTTGCTTATTATTAAGGGTGGTCTTGTTCTGTTTTTCTAGAAACTAACATGGCAATTATGTTTATTTCAGGCAAAATGTGACAGTACATTGATCTATAAAACACCTTTAACTGAAACAAATGATGTAAATGTTACAGGATTGATAAGAAATATAGAAAAAACTCCCCAGTCTCATTTCATTATATTGACGTTTACATATGATTTGCTTGTACTTAATTTCTGAAGCAAAGACATACCTCATTTGCTGGAAAGTAACTGTACAATTAAGTCAATATAAAAGTTATTAATGTGATTTATGTATTATCTTTTTTCTATTATTTTGCAAAAGTCACATAATTTCTTTGTCCATATATCTATTAATAGCGTCATATTTTGACTTGTGGCCAGCACATTCCAGTTCCTGGAACCTAAAAGAGCTAAAAATTTTGGATGGGGATCCAGAGAATAAAATCAAGGCTAATTACCTTGTCAGTAAAACTGTAACATTAATATTATCCAAATTCTGTGGTTTTTAATTGGAGGAGACAAAATCTGTTGAGTGTATTTGCTATGGAAATTTAGTAATTGTTTAAATGATTAAGCACACAGTTTAAAGGTTGAATGTCCCATGCTGTTGAATAGTTGACAAAAAAAAAAAATTCTTTTATTTTGCCTTTCAATTTTCGCATTCTTTGTTTGGGACAGAGGAGAAGTGAAGCTCATCATTGACAGCTGCTTTTTGTTCCACTCAACTGGGAGATATCTCTCTGTCCTGTCAGGTTCACTCTTCTTCCCTCAACAGCTGGAGACGTGAATTACCCCCCAGACACACACACATACTTTCTAGATTTCACTGCATGTACTGTCTTAAATAAATAATTTGGACTACGCCATGTATTCGGGGACCCAAGCAGTTGCTTCAGACTTTTGGACTCACTGGAAAAAAATTAGTATATTAACATTTGTTCTTTATTTTCACTTCTTCAAGCTATAGACAAAGTGAACTCCATCCCAGCCATTGGGACCATTATCCCAGATGTCATATTTGACTCATCTGCATCTCTGGTCTAACACATAGATACTATCTAGAAATTCTGCTACTGCTACTTCTTTAGTTTCTGCTGAATGCATCCTCTTTCCAGCCTCCTTAGTTAAATGCCTTTTTAGAACTTATACAGTATTATTTTCTCTGACCTCTTATACACACATACTTTATATTTCTTCATCTTACAAATGGCTGGCCCTAAATACTACTTTCTTTTCTAGTGTTTTATCCTATTATCCCCTGATGAATGTCTCCTAACATTTCTGATCTAGTATCATATCAAACTTAAGCTTTTAATAATTATTTTCAAACCCCACTCTCCAAATCATTCTTCCTTTCAAAATTCATCCTGCCTTCTCATGGTCCATTTTTTCACCAATGTTCTGAAGATTCTAGATAATACCAAAAAAACTATACACAAATTCCTGCATAAAGCACTCTAGAGCTGCCCTTCGAGCACCCTATGCTGTTGACATTTAAGTCTTTTTTGGAGAATGATGCCTACAATGACACGAATTTCTATAGTAAGCCAGCTAGATGCGTAAACGGGCAGTTCATACACATTTCAATTCCCCTCGCCTCTGCTTATTTGTTTATTTTTAGGTAATTAATTTCTCTGAGCATGACCCTGTCCTCCTATAGCTTTGAAAGAGTTGGTAATAGGAATCTTAGTGAAGGACACTGCTTCTGATAAGATTGAGCTATGCCTCAATCTTACTGTGCTATAGTAACTATGAACTTTCCTCATCTGAAGACAAATTTTTACATTGTTAGGTATGGTATTCCAATGACAACATTCATTGGGAAAATACAATGCAATTGGTAAAGTTGCTAGACACTGGTTTTAGAAGCTCAATTTGAGCCTTTATTCTTTACTTTCTCATCAAACCAATTTTCCTAACAAGGGTAGGCACAGAGCTCAACTGATGTTAAGAATAAGAATGTTTAGTGTATTGACTCACCTTGTTGACTTAAGAGCTATTATGGAGTTTAATGCTGCATGCAGGCCAGGTTATACGCCATGCTTTTAAATCAAGTTAGAGTCTTAGGACTGACGTGTTTTTTGACCTACTGGAGTTTGCAGTTTGGGTCAACTTTTCTTTGATCTTGGCATTATTGTTGAAACATTGAACAGAAGAATTATTTGATCTCTTTGTGAGTGTGCCTCAAACAAATTAACTCCATTACAGTACTACTATGATTATTAAAATTGTTATCTTTTCAGTAATAATGCAATATAAGCTTCATTTAAAATTATGCCTTAAGAGTTCAAGGGGAGCCACAAAGCCACTAAGGATCATGTTAAGCATCTTGTTTCAATGTGTGAGAAGCGTCATTTAAATTTTTCAAGCCAAGTCTTGGCGTTAGCTTGGGGGAACTTGGCTCTGCTCAAAGAACAGCCTTCTGTCAATGTCAAGAACAATCCTAGAGAGTAAAAACAGTGAACACAGAAGGCTGCACTGAACCTCTGAGTTAGAAACAGTGAGCAAAAATTAACATTTATCTGAGCCTTCCATTTATTTCCTCCATTGCAGACGTATTAACATCTATGCCATGACTTCATGTTGCTATGTACTCTAGCAATGGAAAAGAATAGCAACAGGGAATAAAAAAAGGAAATCCAAGTGTATTTTAAATTGAACTCATGTCTCTGTAGAGAAATTGAAGTATCTATTTTTTGGTATAAATCTTGGAAAATCTCAGCTGCACGAGTCACAGTCAGCCTGTATGTTAACTGTTCAAAAGGTTTTGTCAATTCCATGTGAAATATTTCCTCATCTCTTAGTTTTGAAGTTTAAAGTATAATTTAGGTGACAGTGTTATAGCTTTGACTGTAGGAGAAAAGCAGAACATACAAGATATCAGTAAATTTTAAACAGGAGGAAGTAAGTTCCACATTCATCTATGACATGGATGTTTATGAAAAGTACTAGATTAGAGAAAAGAGCTCTTGTTTTCTCCAGAGAGCACTGGGAACACAGTGTAACTGTCTGAGCATCCCCACACAGCCTCAGCAACCCTCATTTAAATGACTGCTTCAACTAAGAAAGCAGATGGTCATTTCTCCATAGTCTACTCCCTGCTGGTGCTAGTGCTAAATGATGTAGAATTTTACTGTAGTTCTGTGGTATGGATATGAAAATACTAATCTTTATTACCAAACACTCTTCTTGTGAAAGTAATTTTGCTACAGAAGGATAGTTGCTTCTGTTGTTTAAGAAATTAATAGTTATACCACTGTGGGCTTTTGAAGTTACAAAAGTATGGGAGTTATCTTCCAGTTTTTTGACTGTTCCAATGTATTTCCAATTATTTTGAATAATCACCACTATTAAAAAAAACCCCAACATTCGACACTATCCTTTACCTTTTAAATGTGGGGGAAAAAAACCCCAAAAAACAAACAAAGAATATGGAATAAATAGTAATGTGATAGTGACAATTTGTACCCCATTGCCATAAAATGGGAGCTCCCAAGCAGAATTCCTTGAAACACTGGTTGCCCACAGAGTACTTGCTGCTAATTCTTGGAAGGCTGGCCAGTCATACACTGCTGGCTTTAGTCCTTGTTTCCAGCTGTTACTTCACATAAAAGAAAACTAAAAATACCTTAAATACTTCTCCATACAAGCAAGTTAAAAACTGCTGCAATAATGTTAGGCACTGAAACTAGAAGTGTTGTGTGCAAAACTATGAAAATAAGCAAGGGGGGGAAATATAACAATCTTTCTGCTAAGTGTGGTCTGTGACATGGCAAGAGAAAATCTTGACAAGGCTCAATTTCAGTATTTCAGTGTGTTTTGGATATTGAAAACTGTATCAGATGTTCAAGATTGCTGTCCAATAACACAATCACAGATCTAAAGAATATTTTCTGTTACAGTTTGGCCTATGCTTATGTACTTCTCTGAAATCAAAATTCACATGCCAAGAAATAATGTACTGACAGCTACGTCCAGTGTTCAGAATAGAGAGTAATAGATGTTTCCTAGACATTAAATGGTCTATGTGGAAATTGAATAGGCTAAAGGTGCTTCCTTATAAGGATGGAGGGTGTAACTTGTTGGAAACACAAATTAAATTTGCAAACACAAATTAATGAAATGTGCTAGTCTGTGAGGTTGGAGTGTGCAACTCCAGAAAGGAGTTGTTTGCCTGCCTACTGACAACATTAAATTTATACTGGACTTGCATGATACTGAAAATCTGTCCCAAGCTTTCCTCAACCTTTTACATACAGTGTGGGCTCAGTGTGACTACAAGCTTTGGGTTGTTTTTTTTGTAGCCTTACTGGTCCCTCAGCTGTGAGACTCACACACTTCCCATAAAAGCAATTCTTAAGCTTGCAAAATGTATTATGCTGTGGGGCGCTAGTATCAAGGATGCCTCACCTTAGACCAGTCTCCCATTCTCCAGATGTAGCATTTGGAATAGTCCTCACAGTCCTCTGCTTCTTTTGGTCTTGTGGACAAAACACATTTCTTGCGGGGATTGGTGCACCTCACAGTCCGATGACGTATTCCCTTACCACATTTTACAGAGCACTGTTGGAAAAAAATGGTTTTTAGGTTTCTACAAAAGTCAGATAACTCATTTTATCCCCTTCTAATGACCTCTGTCAGGCTAACACAAATATTTCAAGACTTCAGTGATTTTCTGACTTCCAATCCTCCACTGCATAGACACTGGATTTATTAAACACTAACAAATGAACAAAAATTCCTTATGGGGAAGTATGATAATTATTGCATTTTCAGCTAAAAAGATATAATTAGATAAAAAAAATATTTGCTTAAGGAAAAACAAGGCTTTTGGAGAATAAAACATCTGAAATGCTTTGATGAAGTGAATGCAAAATATTATACTGAAAATATTATGCAAACTTTGTTCTATGAATAAAATATAATGAAAGAAAATACAAATAATGTTCATAGGAATAAAATGTGAAGAAACTTCAGGAAAACTCTGCTGGTGTCTAATAGACATTTTATGGAAGGGCAAAAAAGTTAAAATGGAAGAGTAAATATTTTAAAACTATGCAAGAAACCAGAGTGAATTTGAAAATTCAAAGTCACTGCATATATAGCATGTGAAAACTCTTCAACTTGCACAAAAGGTCTTAATCTATGGGGTTTTTCCACCATTCCAGTTTACAATGCCAAAAATTATGCCATTTCCTTCTCAAAACATTGTGAATGCATTTGATCATTCCACTGCTTGCAGATCAAAACTCTCCTTTGCCAAGCTGATTATAACTGCAGGAAGCAGTAATGGCCAGCTTCCAATATAGCGGTGATAGCAGGAATGGCCATGGGAAACACCTCACTCTTCAAAATATATTTATTGCTTCCAACATAAACACGCTTACTTATTTCTCATCTCTTGAGTAAAGAAACCAGCTAAATAAGCAGGGTTTCTTTCTCAAACCTTGTAAATTAATACTATTCTTTTCACAACCAGCCTGTGCATTATAAACGTCTGTGTTCCAAACTACAGATATTTACTTCTCTTATCTCTACCTTAGCATCTGCTTTTCATCTTTGAAAACATACCCTATGTCTTATTTCTTGCTTGGCGATCAAGGGGTGCTCTGAGCAGAGGAGCCCAAAGAAGGGACTGCACTGACATTCAGAAGCTGCTATTTGTATTTCAAACCCAGAGAGACACATAGCACAGCTTCCGGTATGGGAAGCAATCAGAATTGCCTTTGCTTTTCCAATGGATGGAGCAGCTCCGAATAACTCCTTTGGCTTGTCCAGATGGCAGTGATAACAACACCCTTCTTTTCTCACAGTCAATTACTTTTAGAAGTAGAACAGCTTTTTAGAAGAAGAGAGCCAAATGGTCACACACAATAAAAGATCTTAAATTAATAAAGCTTTTTGAATTATAACTACATTCTACAGAAAAGCTTCAGGATGCAGTGTATGCAAAGTTGTGTTACCTACAAGCCCTTTTGCCTGCTGTTTGTGTTGTTCTTGAAAAAAGGGGTAAAAAGAGAGGATGGGAAGGAAATGTCCTTCTTTGCATAAATAAACACTACTATTTATAAATAAATTGCTTCATTTAAGCACCTCTGACCAGACTCCCGCCTCCCACACAGTCATGCAGTCCTGGCCTTCACAGCGTTGTGCAGAAGCAG
The DNA here is from genome assembly GCA_025345505.1 of Todiramphus chloris collaris. Lineage (NCBI taxonomy): Eukaryota > Metazoa > Chordata > Aves > Coraciiformes > Alcedinidae > Todiramphus > Todiramphus chloris. The sequence continues at coordinate 33,921,563 of JANVCC010010406.1, forward strand.
GCTTTGGCCCAAGGCAATCTCTCTCCCTAGCTCTGATCAGGGTCCCATTTCTGAGCTGCTGTGTGCAGGCTACTTGTCTGTTCTGGGTCCCTTTTCCACATGTCCTTGAACATGGAGTCCACTCTGTCATCATCCATCTGCAAAGAAATACAGCCAATCCAGTAACAAGAAATCAGGAAGGGAAAAGTACCATCGCTTCATCTTACTCTCTTGCTTACCAGAACAACCACCCAAGACATACTTGCCTATTTTCTGCTTCAGTTTGACTTCACTTTGTTAATGCATTACTTACTAATCTAACATATTTTACATTCAATAAGGTGTTAATGTTCATATAATTTCATTCCCTGGCCTATGTTTTCAGAACACTCTCCTCTCATTAGAATCCCCATTAGAAAAGCTCCAAAATACACACACATTTCAAAGATGACAGACCACTGACCAGTCTGTTATTTTCTCTATATATGTCACGTACATGCCATGCACATGAAGTCCGGTATTCTCTTGCAACTCTCAGCCGCAAGACAGAAAAGCTCATTGCTCTAGAGGAAGTATAAAAGCTCAGACTTCTTCACGCTCTTCAGGGTCAGGCCTAACTCAGGTGGTGTGGTTTAAATCACAGCAGCAAGGAGACCTGATGAAGCTTGGCAGAACCCACATGCCCAGAGAGCGATCTTTCTATAACATAATTTTCCCCAGATGTTCTGTAGCTCCTGACTATGGCCATGTGCCCTTAAAAATCAAAACAGCTCTGCCATTGATGCAGCACACAAGTGTATCTCAGGAGACTTAGACTGCAAGGGAGAGTTTTTAGGAAAATGAGATTTCACAAATCTGTTCCAACCTTTCATCATGCATTTGTTGTAAGGAAAGAAAATATTTAAGTAAGTTTTTATTTTATTATCAATCCAGAGACTCAATTTACAAATCTCAGCTTGTCAACATAATGCAATAGATATAGTTATGCAAGAGTGTGCTTTAGCTACATTTCTGTTGAAAGCTAAAGAGATATGTTTTGTAAAAATCACTAACACTGTATTAAAAACTGGATATATGTTAAAGATCATGACATCTTTCTACATTTCTTTGAGAAGCAATTAGCAGCATTTATAAAGTTTCATGTAATAAGCTTGAAAAAGTACAGAAAATTTATAGTCGACCATGCATCAGAAAAAGATGAGACTATTCCATTTCTATCCATTAAGTGTGGTTGTGTTAATAAAAAAAAAAAAAAAAAAAAAAAAAAAAAAAAAAAAGAAGATCTGCTCAAGTATGTATATAATGAAACTCAAATAATCCCTCCGAAGTGCAATGCCCTAGTCTGGGGAAGTCCAAACCTTTAGTGGATTAGTCTTACTTAAAATGTATCACACCTTGCAATCTATCAATTTCAGTGCTTCATCCTTTCCAAGAAAGCTATGTCTTCTGGTTGATTTTATATACTTTCTTCAATGATTATTGTTTTCTTTAAGAATACCATCTCCCTCTTCCCCAGATGACTACAGACATATCCCAATATTTACTTCTGGGGATGCTGGCCAGCTATTGCTAGTTGCTCTCCCCTCTCTTGAAATCTGGCAAATAGTTTAACTAAGTCCAAAAAGTACCCGGGGACTTTCTTAGTCATAATTCTGGCAAACTCTGAAATGGGTTACTGTGCCAGCCTGGCCATCCAGTGCATGTAGCAGGGCACAGACTGCATGCTTCAGCTGTCTCCTGGAGTGAGATCCAGGTAAAAAAAGCTCCTCCTGCTTCTTTCACTATTCCAGCATCAGAGTCTAGTTCTGCCTATTGATACTCACACAAAAGGATGCTGGGGGGAGGCAGAGAGGGAGGAGAGGAATGAGGGGAAGGCTCTCTATACTTCAAATTGCATCAACGTAGAAAGTCCAATTAACAGTTATATATTTATTTCCTACTTAGTGCACCCAGAGCTTACTGAGAGCTTTTGAAGGAGTAAATCCTTGATTGAACATAACACTGAAATATATAATTAATTAAAAGCATGACAACAAATCCATCATCTTCATATAAACAGAATTTAAATGGCAATTTCATAGTACCCGTCAGTCTGTGAGAACAATTCCTGAGGAATGAGCCGCTTTATTGAATAAGAATTGATTTAGTCATGGTGCTTGAGGTCTTTCTTTCATTAAAACTCAGGAAGGACAACAGCCAGGAATTGTGTTTTCTCTATACGTTACATTATAACCTTTTGGATGCGTGCATTTACTGCACATTGATTGCCAGAGGCAGTCATCTCTCTGAGCTCCTAAGATTTTTACACCTAGATATTACAGCTTAATTTAACCAAATCACTATTACCTGGTCTGGCATGGCTGCTCATTGCACTTGCGGATCTGTGGCTCAGGTTTTGTTAAATATTTGCACTTCTTGTTGTCCACGAGACTGATATTCTTGTTCATGATCTTTGTGCAAGAAACTGTTGTCTTTCTTTCACCTAGTAAAAAATAAAGCAGATATGTGGGGAAACCAGGAATGCACAACTTCATTAAAAAAGGAAGGGCAGAAGTACATGTGCAGTTTAGCTAAAAGAACTGCAAAACCTGTACAAGAAAATCAAAGATAGAAGGGAGTCTAAGAGAGATATTAAAGTTTGTACGGGACAATATGATTTTCTAATGCAGTCTCTGCACATTACTGTCAATAGAGTTTTGCTGCTTTATTCCTGAAACTAGTCACAGGCCAAACCCTTAGTCTTAAGGAAATAACTGGTTCCTTCTCAATCAATAAGACTCCAGTGTTGAGAAAAGCTTGCAGAAAAATTACATAAGAGAAGTATGTTTGTTAATTAATATATAAAATAAGGAAAGGGATGACAAGCCCTGTGTCTCCATCTTGCTGAAGCTTAGTAGTTCTGCCTGATGCAAGCCTGACTGTCACTCAGCTGAAAGGAATCGGCACATGTCACCTTCAGTAATGAGCCTGGACTACTCCCCGATGAACAAAAGAGTCCCCTTAACTGACCTGATTTTCAGGGTAATCATTTAGGGAGTTGGGTACAGCCTGCAGAGACCTAGTGCATGCTCTCTACAGAAGCCATTCCCTGATGGCTGGGTTGGAGGCTGGTGTCTCTTGAAACTGGAAGCATTAGAAATCAGAATTTAACAGAATGCCTACCACAAGGAGTAATGTGTAGTTAGAATGGAGCCTAAGTTTTAGAAAACTAGCAGTCCTATAATTAAAGACTTCAATAAGCAGAAAACAGTTTGTTCTATGGTTAGAATTTAACATTTTGTTTCTATCTGGAGGTTGTTGACAGACAGGGTGCATGCAGAAACAAGGCAGACTCAAGTATGAAATGTTCACCAGCAGTCAGAAATGTGTCTGCAGATGGAACAGTTAAGTTATAAATGCTCACTATTTGTGTGAACACAGCTGATATTTTACATGACACTTGCATACATGAGAGCACATGCAACTAATCTATCATATGTAGCATTTGAAATGTTTGACAGTTCTTTTTGTATTTACATATACATCTGTGTATTCATATTCTTTCCCACACAAAGAAAGCTTTTCTGCAACACAGGAGGTCACAGACCAATTACATACATAAACATGCACAAAAACACATGGCTTCATCAATAGTTTCACCCTGGCATACACTTTTAAGTGTTTAAGCAAAAGTACCAGTAGCTATCATATTCTTTAATCAGATTCATCAAAATACTGATGTTAAAAATTGAAACACAAATATTTACACTGGGTACAAGCTGCATTCATTTCATTATTGCTTTATATTTAAGCTAAGAACTAAAAGAACAGTTAAAATTGTTTTGTCTAAAGTAAGGAAAATCTTTCACTTGTGTTTCAGAATATTTGCAGTAAAAATATCTTTTATGGAACTCCATATTAACTCAGATATTTTAAGACAATAACATAAAATGAAGGACAGTTACATCAGAAATATATGATAATAAACATTACAGTATAACACTTAAATATTTATTTAAGCATTAATGTAATTGAATTACTGACATAATGCAACTTAAGATTTCTCCAGATGATAGGTAACTTTAGAAATATTTGGGGCAATAATGAGAGATTGTGGTAGCATTGTTCTAAAAATACTTCATGCATGAATATTCCAAGTCAATTGGAATGCACTCCTAAGAGTTACAAGGATGCTATTAAGACTATGTACAAAATACCTTCAGGGAAAAATCGTTCTTACCAAATCACAAAAAGTTGTTTATGGGAAACTATAGTAATCTGTCATGATACCAGGACTGTTCACAGAGTCAAAGGAGCTAGAACACTGTGTTCCTTATACTGCTGTTATGAGAAAATAAAGCATTTTGAGGCCTTCTTATTCAATCACAAGGTGCCCAACAGTTTTCAGAATTGCTGATAAGAGTAACCATGACTGTCAAGGTTGTAAACAGGAAAGATAGGTAACAAAAATCCATATAGTATTCACACAGACACACGTCTAATTGGACAACGTGTGAACAGATGTCTTTAGATTGTATTCATTAAAAAAAAAACCTCCGAAGTATTTTTTCACTGGAATTATCTACTTGAATAACAATCTTCTAAAAAGTTTTAAAGGATTTTGTTGCAGTAATACTCTTCACGTTCCAATATTTGCTTTCATAATCATATATTGTTTTTCCAAATTCACATTTTTTATGGTTTATAAAGAGAGGAAAAATATCACAACAGCATACTAATATCTGCTGTTCTTGTATTTGTTCCATATGTTTCTGGATCAATCTCAACTCATGTTACTAACTGTACATATTTGATCTGAGACTGGGGTTCAGTTTTTCTGTAGTTTGAAATGTCATTTACAGATCATTTATCTCCAATAGTTCCAAATACAGAGTGGAATGCATATGAACTTTCTACTCTTGTTCTAGCTCTTGAATTTGTATTTCTTCTTAGAAACTGTGTCCTGAATTTGCTTTGCTAACCTAGATTTTTTTTTTCCTTCACTACCATCTTTTTCTACTTACTTTATTTAGTTTGAATCTTTTCTTAGAGTTACCACTATTCTTTTAATATAACCAGGAAGCATGACACTGAAGTATGTCTACCATTGTATGGAATCACATAAGCTGCAATAAGGATATTGCTACTAAATATACAACACTGACCATCCAAGTCTTAAATAGTAATACACCAAGTGTTTTAAATGAGATATATATTCAGACACAGACTGCATATACAATATATTTGCATATTGTATACACACACATATGTATGTATGTATGTATGTACATAATGGATATACATAAACATTTTTAATACATATTTGTGTGTTTGTACAGTTTTATTTTACCTCCTCCACATACAGCATCACAGTCCTCCCAGCCAGAATGAGTCCACATGAAAAGAGGCTCTGGTACTTTAGAGCTCTGATTCTCAGGAAGAGGATCTAGTGGGATTGTGTACTCATAGTGTAGACCATAGCTCTGGTCATGGAAGAGCAGCACCTGCAAGATACACAGGGGGAAAACCTACCTATGTACATAGACACTGTGGAAGACAAACTCCAAACTGTGAAGAGATTATCTTGAAAAGCACAACAGAATGAATTAATGTTCTATAGCCCTTCAACTCTCATGATGGATTTTGTAGAACACATTAATGAGAGAATCCAAATTAAGACAATGGGAAAAAATATTTTACTTAATATAAAGGTCAAAAAGATTTCCACATAAGATAAACAAATGTAATTCTCCAGACTTCTGGGGGATAATTATGTCCTGTGATTTCAGTGCTTTTAAATAGAGGAGGTCTTTCCTAGACACATCAGACTTAAAAATAGTTTAGATATATACTGATTTCTTTAAATTTAAGTATTTTGAACTGTGAAGAACTTCCTCATCACCTCTCCCTCTTTATGGTGGCTACCAGCCTTTCCTTCTCTACATTGACATGCATCAAAACTCTAGTGCGTTATGGAGAACTTGGTGACTGCAATCCCAAAAAGGGCAATGCTGTGCTATAGTCAACCAGGACAAAACCCATTTGATATTAATCTGAATTTCTCTCCTTAAGCAGCACATCAACTTTTTATGACATGTGTAGAAATGTTCAGATCTTCCATCTTGTCTTAACAATGTAATGATTATTCTCAGATTTAAATGCTTTTTTTTTTTTTAGAAGTGGACTGACATCTATCTATATATAAGCAGGAATGTACATATAAATATATATAAAAGCAGGTATATCTTAAAGAGCTCTCATTATTTTTAGGAGCCTGGAAAAAAATATTAGTTACCATGAAAAGAATCAGGAAAAAAAAACTGCACAGCAATCTGTATTGTCATACCAGTAAATGTAAAGGCGATGTTGTGGGACCTTTGGCTGAAATTTTTTCCCAGAGACCTCTCCGAACATAATGGACAGTGGTCCCGGCAATATTGAATGTTCCTGAATGCTCTATCTTCCAGTCACTATTGATTGACTGTTTTCGAGCATCTCGAAGAGCTACAAAATACATGAAAAAAGACCAATACAAAAGGTGTCAGAAGAGTTTTGACCACCCTTTCACTTCTGTTTGCATAATTTAAGAAGTAGGTAAAATTATGTAACTCTGTTTGCAAAGATATACATGGATCCTGCTATACATGAACTTCAATTGGAACACACTTCAGAAATACTTTGTGCAAGTTATAAAACATGTAAACCAAGGAAAAATCATGTGTTTAAGAATATTTAAGTTAACATCAGTGTTTTAATGCCTGAAGAGACTGACAGGCTCCACAGTAATTCATAATTTGATCACCGAATTAATTTAAGGCAAAAGCAACTATTCTGTGTTCCCAGGGTAGTAATTTCTATAATCCACAAAGGCATAGGAAACAAAATTTTCACAGGTCATTCTTCAAGATTTGTGGAATTAGGCTAAAACTTCAAAGAAATTCTAGTTCAGGATTCTTTCCCCTCTAGTAATTACATTGGCCTTTTCTCCACCTTCAAATGTGGTAATACTTCTGTCATCTTACTTATTTTATATGCTTTCATCGCATTATTTGATGCTTCTAACAAAGAGGAAAAGCTTGTTCTTTTCATCTGAATCATTCCTCTTGTGGCCTAATTTATATTCAAAAGCATCATCAAGTCAGGTAAGATATTTCATACATTGAGAACACAGGATTTTACATTAGTTTTCTATAGTGAACGGACTATTCTTCTGTGAAGGACTTGTAATTTAGTTTTGTTTTCCTTTATTTTATTTTATTCAGATCAGGTCTGAATAATCATGTGAAGAAGAATATATTTGAAGTCACCTTCTGGACAAGAAGTTTTACACATTCCTCTTCACTGAAATTGCATGTTTGGCATCAGACTGCTGTAAGAGAACCTCAACAGTTTTAAGATTTGTCCAAAATCTCTTTTTTAAAGTTTTAAGTTAATGTGAGTCACTCCTGTAATCATCTTCTCTCCTATTCAGATTTATAATGTTATGTTTTGTTTCTATGAGAAACAATGGCAACAGGTCTATGGACTGGCAGAAATCCAATTGCATAACGCACCACTGATGTGTACCACTGCAGCACTGTGTAATAAATGTTAAGACTATAAAATCCATTAACACTGTAAAGCAGCCCTGTACTAAAAGTAACCAGTAATTTTACAAGATTTAAAGATTGGTATTTTAGTTTTAAACATTCTATTATTAATGGTAATTAAATTCTATTTAGTGTTTAAACTGTAGAGGCCAATCATCTTCCCAGTAGAGAAACAAAACAAATGTATTTGAAAACACTGAGGTCCAGTTGGATCATGCTGCTCAGACGGAGCAGCATCCTCTCCCTGGAGAGCAGCAAACCCAACAGACCCAGCAGGCACACATGTGCAGGGGACTGGAATCCCTGCCCCAGATTACAGAAATATGCCAGCTCTTGCATTTTTTTTCTTTCAGATTCCTCACTTGAGCCACCGGGGCTAGATCAAGTGAAAAATGGTATCCTCAAGCCTAGAATTTAGGCTTGGATTCAGGCAGTACAGCTTCTGTTCTTGACTCTGCACACCCCCTAATTGTAAGTTCATTGACTTTTATTCCACACCACACACGTACTCCCACTCTGCTTAGCATTTGATAAAGGAGGATTTCCTGAACAAAGTAATGCAATACAGGAAGAAAATTCAGCACACAGCGTTTCCTCTCTCAGACTGTAAAACCAAAAGACAAAGAAAACTCAGACTGGGGAAGCCTACTGTAACTGTATTCAAGACCAAAAATTCAGTGATAAAACAAGGGAGCTAATTACAAGTTCATCTCATCATACAACAGCCATCATCACAATGAGTATTAAGTGATGGTGATGTGTGCAATGTATTTTTAAATTACTGAAGTAGGGAAATACACTCTTGTAATTTTAATGAGAGCTGAGAGGCTACACAGACATAGAGATACAACAGTTCACAGTTCAGCTATTCTATCTGCCAGTGCTCCATGGGGAGCAACAGTGCCCTGGTCCTGGTACTTCACTTGGTAATCTGTGCCTGCTAATCCATTTATTGCTTTCTATGTAAAACTGTAAAATATTACACCACTGCATTAACCTTGATACTTTTGCTTAAGTTGAAATAGACACACTTTACACTGAGGTTAAGAACAAAGGCGTTTGTACCAAAATAAGAAGCAAGTTGAAATCTTTGAGAATTGTGAATTTTGCTTTGTGCAAAATATAGTGATACTCTCCACAAAAGTACTAAAACAATGTGTCTCGTTTTTCTCAAGAAAATATGAAAAAGATCTGAAATTCAATTCTAAATGAGAGTACCTGATATCTTGTCAAGGAAGTAATTGTTTCACCTTCATTCAGGTTATCATGTGTTGCATTCAAACCAATTTAAGAACATTAAGATGAGATTTGAGTAACTTTGAAAATTTCAGCTGAGGTAAGGTTGACTGGTTTGTAGTTCCCATGGTCATTCTTATTATCCTCTCTAAAAACAGTGTAATATTTTCTTTTCTCTGTCATTGGGGACCTTGCTTGACTTTTGAAATATGTTTGGGAATTGCTTGGCAACTACAGCAGGCAGTTCCCTCAGGACCCTAGGATGTATATCATCAAGTCCCATCTACTCGTGTGTGTTCAGGTTCCTCAGGTGGTCTTGAACCTGATCTTATATGATGGGAGAGTTAATTCTGCCAGAACATGCCTTAAGCTTCAGGACTGCAGAGATCTAGAAAGAGTGTTCACTGCTGAAGCTGAGGAAAAAAACCTGTTGAGTACCTCAGCCATGTTTGTTATTATTTCTGTCTTATCAGGGTGAGTGTTTGCAGTGTGTGTACACTTTCTTTAATCTTCCTTTTCTGACTAACATGCCTGCCTTTATTATTCTCTGCATTCCTTGTCAAATTCATCTCCAACTGATCCCATCCCTACACATCTGAGCAGCATCCCTATAGTATTCCCTGGATACATGTCCCTGGTTCCACTCCGTACACACTTCTTTCTTACGCTTTAGCTTGACAAGGAGGTCCTTACTCAGCCATGCTGGTCTCTTGCCTCCCTTACGTGATTTCTTTTATGTGGGAATTAAGATGTCTTGCAATTTAGGAAAAATGTCCTTAGAGAGCTGCCACCTCTGTTCTGGTCCTTTATCCCTGAAGGCAGTTTCCCAGGTAGTCTCATCCAGTAATTCCTTAAACAACTGCAAATTCACTTTCCTAAAATTCACGGTGCTGGCTTGAGTCTTCACTTGGACCATATCACTCAAGATTGTGAGGAATATATAGCTCATCTGTGTTGGGAAGCAACCAATAAGGCCCAGTAGTGCTGTTTCTCTGGTTGGACTGTCTATCACCTGGATTAAGAAATTATCTTCAAAGCATTCCAAGACTCTCCTGTACTGTTTACAGCTTGCTTTGTTCTTTTTCCAGCATATGTCAGGCTATTGAAGTCCCCAAGCAGGATCAGAGCCTGCAAGTGTGATGATTCCTGTGACTTGAGTAAGAAGGCTTCATCAACAGGCTCCCTTTGCTTGGCAGCCTGCAGCAAACCAACCATAATGCTCCCTTTGTTGGCTTGTCCCCTAATTTTTACCCGTAAACTCTCAACCTGTTCACTGCTGGTTTTTTTCAAAGGCAGCTTTGTGAAGTCAATCCATTTTTTTTATAGAGGGCATTTGTTTCATCTTGATATAAAAGAGTTTTAAAAGGTGTTAATTCTTAACCATCTTCTATGGCCCTCTATATATGAAAGGAAAACATGTTTAGTCTGGTCTAGACTCTGGTCTCTGATATGGGACCAAGTCCTCAATTAGCTTCCCTTGAAATTAGAAATTACACAGTTTAATGATTTGGTCCAAAGTATTTTAAATCTATTAGCATTGTCAGAAATTTTGTACTATTTGTCAGGCCCCATCTACTTTCCCACACCTTCTTCACCCAAAATATGATCCAACATATGATGGAACACAACACACCTATGGACTTGATCCCTACAAAAGAATTAGCAATTACAATGTCTTCCAGTGTCAAACTACAAGTTCAAAGGGTCTCTATCCCTGAAGTAGCTTAATCACATATTTGAGATAATGATACAGCTAACAGACCTTAGTTCAGCTGAAAACAAATAATGTCTCATTTCCAATTAACACAGAAAAAAATTCAAGTTTTAGATTGTAAATTATTTGTATAGTTATATATCACTAACCAGTCCTATTAATTTATTATGGGGCCAGGACCTTTCATGCCATTATACAAGTGTCACATGAATGAGCTCTCTAATCTCAAAGCCCAGTGTATCTCTTCTACAAAAATACTGTAATCTTCCTTTTCATATCCTACATTAAGAACTTTCTTTTGAAAAACTTTTAACACCTGACAAATATTACAAGAATCTAGGTAATGCTTGAAGTATCTTTTTTATAGCTGTTCTTACAATACTGTTTTTTTAAAGAAACTTACAATTAACTCAGTCTCATATACGCACAGCATCCTGGTTGGAGTGAGAACAGAACTCTTTCTGTTCAGTGATTTCACTTTTCAGCTCAGTCTCTTCTAACTGACAGCACTTTCTGAAATTAACAGTGTATTTCTGCAGACAGCGTCTGCCTCTATCAGTGATAGCTCTCAATGTCACTACTAAGGGCTGGAGTGCAGAGAGGGTCTTGCTTATACTTGCCCCTGTGTAGACCTGTGCTCTGCTAAATCTTGTATGTCACACTGCAGGTGTAAAAGGCTGCACCCGTGGGGAGAAGCAGCCAGGATAGGTGACCCTAAACTGACCACAAGGTACTCCATACCACGTATGTCATATTCAGTACAAAGCCGGATCAGGAGGGTCAAGCTCTCTTTTTCAATGACCAGCATCTGAAGGAGGACTCTGTCCATTCTGCCTTCAATCCGTGTGTTCCTGAATCTGATTCCAGAATCCAGCTCCTGAATCTCGTTCCTGTCTGCTGCTGAGTCCAGTCTGGGACTTCCCCAGTGCCTAAGTGGTTACGGTGACATAACTGTCATTGGGAGTGGATGGGTTGGGGGGGGATGGAGGTTGGGCTGAGTTCGATACTGTTTTTTATATATAAATTTGATTTTACTGATAGTATTTTAATTAAAGCTGGCTTTAGTTGTCTTTTCCAGTACATAAGTTTTTCTCCCTCATTCCCTTTCTCTTCCACTCTGGGAAGGCAGAAGGGTTAATAAAGAGCATCTGTCATTTGTCTAATTGCTGGCTCAGCCCTAAGGCTTGGCACACAATTATAAACAGGGTGATGACTGTGATTTTATTATTTCAAAACAAATCTCAAAATTATTTCTTAAAATAATGAATTCTAATTCCAAAATTGAGTATATGATTTAGAAAATATCCTCAAATTAAATAAATGTCCCTCCCCTCTATACTGATACAAATAATTCCTATTCCTGAATACTCTACTGATGAAAAACTCACAATATTTTCTGCATTTTTTCATACAATTTCACTAAGGACAAATACCTAATGTTTGTCTATATCACTACTCCTGCCATTCCTATTCAAACTGTTAATCATCCCAGTTCAGATTTTTATGCTTTCTGAATAAATCTCTTATAAGCAAAGACAGTTTAAATAGCTTCCTCTAGTAAAAGAAAAAAAAGGTGCATCAACACAGGTTTTAATTCAAAATACTGTAACAGAAGTGTTCCTGCTTCCCCAAAAATGCTCAACAAAAGAAAATACTGCAGTGATATACTGGCTGGTCCTTATGTAAACCATCATTAGTGAAATTAAGAAAAATAAAATTAAAGTGACAAGCAATTAAGAGCTGATTACATGCTAATTAGAGCCTTCCAAAAATAAGTAGCATGGCTGATCTTATATTTCATGGGTATGTGGAGATCTATAATAAATTAAGAGTCACCCATTGATAATTTAGGCTGTCATAATTAAGATTCAACAACGTCAACACTCTCTTAATTGAAGTACTGAGAACACTCAGGTAAAGAAGTTTCTGAAAACACAGATGTTACTTATAAGCAGAACGAAGAATAGTGTTCAAACCAGGGAATTTTTCATTTCATTGTTCTATTTTGCATACTAAGTTTCTATCAGTTGAAACTGGAATAGCACAAATTATGGTATTTCATATATTCACTTAAACCCTAAAACAGTAATGGTAACAAATTAGACTCACCTACACAACAGCTTTAGAACTCATAAAAAGAGAAAACAGTTTTTTCAAAGAAAGACAATTAGAAATTGTCATAGAAATAGAAGACAAACAAAAAGAAAATTGTGATCTCTATTAAAATATTTGGACAATTTAAAATAATGCAAAGAAATAGTTTTCTTAGTCTAATTTTAGAGCTTTTGTTTGACTTTGTTGGTGATTTATGGTCAGTGTGATATTTCTGTTGTCCGAGAACAAATTATTCCATATTTCAGCATAAAATTATTTTCATTAGTTTTAATGTGAAGTATTTTCTTTTGTGCTTTCCATATTAAAAAACTGAAAATGTTAAAGTATGCTGAATTTTCCTTCAATCACCTAAATTCTTTATTTGAAACGTTCTTTAAACAAAATGAGATTGGACAGAAGTCCTAAATAAAATCTATGTGAAGGATGGTGCTATATCTATACTTCTGTTACTTCTAAAAAAAATCTTTTGATGTCTTCTTCACAGATTTTTTTTTTTTTTGTTTCATTACACAAGCATGTTTAGCTAAGCACACCAGTGCTGACCAAAATGGGACATGAACACTAAAACGTATATTTACCTAAATAACTGTGAGCTGGCTTTTCTTCCACAACTTTGATTCTCCTTGCTCCTGCAGGTATGACCAAAGCTTCCACATAACCTAGACATGAGACAAGATGTCCCAAGTTAAATACAGAAGTGCAGAAAAGTAATTCTGTATGGTTTTTTGATTTCTTCTCCCCTATTTCTCTTTTTAAATGTAACAAGTTATAATTTATATTAAAATGATTTGAAAGTTCTTGCAAAATGTTGAAACAAGCTATGAAACTGTACCTTGTGTGTAATATATAAATCATGATATACAATTAAAAGAGTACAGCAAAGTAAAACATAACAAGAACTAATAAGGCTGGGCAGGTTAGGACCAAAGCAGATTAAGTTGTCTCTCTCCAAGTAGTTCAATGTCATACTCACCACCAGATGACCATAAAAGAATTACAGCTTTACTCTGTGTACAGAGACAAGTAATACACCACTAAAAAACAAACATCTCCCACTGTTTGTTTTTTTGGTTTGATTTTGGGTTTGTTGTGTTGGGGTTTTTTTTGTTGTTTGTTTTTTGTGTTGGTTTTGGGGTTTTTTTTGGTGTGTGTGTGGTTGTTTGTTTCTGGTTTTGGTTTGGCTTGGGGTTTTTTTTAAATATTTTATGCTCCATCTCTTCCTCCATGTTTTAACACATTCATACTGCGTAATGAATGGCTTTAGTTCTAAAGTCTACTTACTAGTTAATTTGCATTACATTACAATTGCTTCCTTAGAGTGTGGGACTACGACATCATGTTGAGGAATTTGCTTTAAGTAAAAACGGGTGAAGGGGAAATGCAGGTAAAAAACACTGTGCAAGCAGGAATGTTACAAATAAATAAAAACATATTTTAGATGATCCATGTGAATTTCAAAAAGTGGACAGTAAACCAAGATTTTATTCGGCGTGGCTATGCAATGTTCTACAACAAACTACTCAGCATTTACAACATCTTTTCAATAATTCTGAAACATGGAAATTAAATTGCTGCAAAGCAGCATTATTATCTTTAATTTCCTTTAGCACTAATAACACTTCCTAAGTATTGCTGACATTGCTTCTTGAGAAGGAAAATAACTTATGTCACTGTTTAGAGGACAATACTACAATATTTTGAATTGACACAGAACCTTGAATAAACTTGAAAAAAGTGTGAAAATAAACACATTAGCTATAAAAGAGATCTGCCACATTATAATTTCTATTAGTAGCCATCTTCTTTGTAGCTTTTGATTTGGTAGTCCTCCAGACTCACCTGTGTTTTGGAATCCCTGACCTGCATTACTGTCAGCTTAAGAGAGGGCCAGACATAAAGACCTGAAAACTATGTCTTTTTTTTTTTTTTTTTTTTTGGTAAGTATTATACTTCAGTCTATAATGCATTGAAGTCCCTGATTTTTCAAAGATATACTGTCTGCTTCTAATTACAGTATTATTTGATGTGATTTACTTACTGTCTTGAAATTCTGCACATTTTCTAGTCAAGAAACTGAAAGTGTAATGGCAAACAAATGCTGAAAGCAGTTGGTCAAACGCTGTTTCAAAGAAACGGCTTTACTTGGAGAGAAGGTGTCCATGGTGCATGGTGCACATTATTAGATTTCAGTCCTTTACTGTGTCAACACTCTTGTGCTGGAGGCAGTTAATTATTCTCTTTCAAAGAATAGATCACAGCAGTGTTTGAAAATTTCATGTTCATTCTGCATTAGTAAATCTATTTGCTTTCTATGATATGTTATTATTAGTATAAAACAATGAATAATGAAAAGATAAAAGACACATCAGCTTTATGTTATCCCCCTGCCTGGCTTGTATTAATGATGTTACTCTAGGTAACAGATGATAATTCGGGTATTTATTTTGAAAATCACTGAATTAATCTAAACACTAGAAGAACTCACTGTTCACTTATGTACTAAAAATATACATTTTATTTCACAGATTTTTAAAAAATCAGGCTCTTTCATGAAATACTGCGTGTCTTAATGGATAACTAATTAGATAATTAATTAATTTTATAATTGTAAAAAGTTACAATAATTTTGCAACAATAACATTTAAAAATACTCATGCATTCTTATCTTAAATGTCTCCGTATCTTAAAAGAGTAGATATGAAGTTCTTTTGAGGAACTGTGTAATTTTCCAGTGTTCAAAGTAACCAAACAGCTACTGGATTCCTGAGTATTTGAAATAAACAGACTTACCTGCTCCTCTGGTATGATTAAAATCACCTTTAATAACTTTGCACGACTTTCCATTACCATTGCATACGCCACAATGATCTTCACGAGCCAGGGATCCTAATATGCCATCACACCCAAATTTCTGTGGGAAAAGAAAACAAAGCAATTGGTACACAGGTCACATTTTTAATAAAACTGTCTTGACTAGTGGGCATCTCACCCTTTTGCAAGACTCTCTAACCAACATAGAATCATAGAATGGCCTGGGTTGGAAGGGACCTCCAAAGGTTACCTTGTCCAATCCCCCTGCAGTGAGCAGGGACATCCTCAACTAGATCAGGTTGCTCAGAGCCTCATCATGCCTGACCTTGAATGTTCCCAGGGATGGAGCCTCCAGCACCTCCCTGGGAAACCTGTTCTACTACTCCACCACCCTCAAAGTAAAGAACTTCTTCCTAAAGAAGAACCTAAGTCTAGCCTAAATCTACCCTGCTCTAGTTTAAAATCACTGGCCCTTGCCTTGTCATCACATGCCCTTAGAAAAAGACCCTCTACAGCTTTTCTGTAGGGCCCCTTCAGGTACTGGAAGGACACTATAAGGTCTCCAACCCTCTGATCATTTTTGTGTCCCTTCTCTCGAACCACTTCAATAGGTCCATGTCCTTCCTCTGTTAAGGGCTCCAGAGCTGGATTCTGAACTCCGGGTGAGGTCTCACTGGAGCAGAGTGGAAGGCAGAATCACCTCTCTTGATCTGCTGGCCACACTTCTTCTGATGCAGCCCAGGATGTGATTGGCCTTTTGGGCTTCAGGTGCATATTGTCAGCTCATGTCCAGCTTCTTGACCTTGCACTTGGTCTTGATGACTCAAGAAGTCCACCTGGGACCACTTCTCCAGGCTGTCCAGGTCCCTCTGGATAACATCCCATCCTTCTGGCATATTGATGACACCATTCAGGTTGGTGTCATCTGTAAACTTGCTGAGGGTGCACTCGATCCCACTGTCCACGTCATTGATGAAGATTTTAAATATCACTGGTCTGAGGATGGACCCTCGAGGGACACAACTTGTTACTGATCTCTATCTGAAGATCGAGCCATTGACCACTATCCTCTGGATGTGAACATCCAGCCAATTACTTATCCATTGAACTGTCTATTCATCAAATCCGTATCTGTCCAGATTGGAGAGAAGGATGTTTTGGGGAACCACATCAAAGGCCTTGCACAAGTCCAGACAGATGACATCCATAGCTCTTCTCTTGTCCACTGATGTAGTCACTCCACTGTAGAAAGCCAGTAGGTTGGTCAGGCAGGACTTGTCCTTAGTGAACATGATGTAGCCCTTCACAGAATGTGGGTTTTACCAGTTCATAGAGATTCCTTCCACAGCAACTTTTTTCTGTGATTTTATGTAGATTGTTGCATTGAATCTTCCTGTTGTCTAACTTTACCAGCTGCTTTCCAAGAGGAACACAACCACATTCCCACCTCCTCCAAGGACCTATGGCACTTCTGAGCCCCTGTGCAACACACACCCCACAGGCCCTCCTGCTCAGCAACTGCAATGTGTGCAAGTCTACTGCTTTTTTCTACTCAAAATATGGTAGGTTCTTTGCCACAGAATCACAGAATGGTAGGGGTTGGAAGTGACCTCTAAAGATCACCTAGTCCATCCTCCCTGCCAGAGAAGCATCACCTAGAGTAGATCACACAGGAACACCCACAGTAGGTAAAATGCTGCCTAAAGGCAACCTAATGTCTTATTATCTGTGTTTTGCTAAAAAGCATTCCATTTTAAAAAAATTAAGTTTACTTAAGCACCTCTATATTTCTATGTTAGTTGTACTTCAATCAATAAATATCAGTAGTAGCTTGACAATAGGAATACAGTTAATATCATATCCTGGCCTGTTATTAAAATAAAAGCCTTTTAAAGTCTAGAGAAGTAATCACAGGGTAATCTTGTACACTGTATAAATTCATCTGATGAAAACAATTAAAGGTCAAGACTGTTAGATAAATAATGAAGATAAAAAGATAGGTTAAAGAGAAAATAAAGGATTACTTGCAGAACAGAAACAGTCTATCAAGGAGCCACTCATTTCCAAGTACATTAAGAGTGTTAACTCACTCGAGGAACAAAATTTGTATTGCAGCTGTACCTAGAAATGCAGCACAGCTTTCAAAATACTGATCACACTATAAGCATTCAAAGAGCTGTGTATCCAAAATGGCACACCTACAAGATATAAATACCTAGGTCTACAGATGTAGTCCCATAGTTCTTCCTAATGCGTTGTCTAAGAAAACATACTACAATGTGGAAGACCTTACAAATCAGACTTTCAGACCCAATTAGCACCTATATGACTGTTGATATGACAAGAAGCTAATTCAGTCTTAGGAGGGTTTTGTTTAAGGCTATTTTAATCTTTATTAGCCAGTTGTGAAAAGTGAATGACAAAAACCCCAGCATCTTTTTTCTCCCCCCCCAGAAAAATGGGTTATGTACTATCTTTGTGGTTAACCACGTAATTGTTAAATGGTGAACTAAGGCCTCAATTCAGCAAAGTTTTTAAGAGTATTCTCTTTGTATTCTCTTTGCACACATCCAGTCAATTGAGAAAGGATAATTATGCATTTGTATGCATATATACATGTGTGCATCTATAAGTTAATTTGTTGAAGTTATTACAGTGTCTAGGAATATTGTTTCTGCATTAAAGGTTGTTTATTTTCTACTGAATTCAATGCATTCAATGAGAAGTGGACGAAGTTAAAACCAGCCATGTAGGATTTTTATATGGAGAGTTTCCATATGAGGCACTATAAAGGTGACAAAAAGAAATTCTATGAACCAAATGAATTCTGAAGATCAGGAATAGCATAAGCACTCAGCTTAATTTGACAAAGGCAGAATTAGACATACACAAGTACACACCATGGCAAAATTTTCAAACCTGTTGAAAGCTGAGGCTTCTCTCAGAAAGTTAAATTAATTACACTCATATTCCACTCTGAAGCTGTTCATTATTAACATCGCTATCATCACAGATACACATTCCTCAAACTAACCCTTCAGCTGCTTCACATACTGTGTTGAACTGAGTGAAATTAGCTTAAAATATTTTAGTATGATACAAAAAGAGCCATTCAGTCTTGTTCATGTGTATTGCAATATGCTATCACAGAAATAAGACATACACATAAGAGATGTGTGTGTTGCAGAAGTGTGCCTGTATATCCAGGTTTGGAACAAGAAATTCATACCTGGCATCTACCATCTGCACAGACATCCAACCCATGCTGGCCACAAGATGTCCCATCCATCACCTTTTCTGTTAGAAGAATGGGTTGATCCTTTCCAGACGGTGAACAGAATAAGGAACATGGCTTTTCTGTAGTATCAGTTGGTGGAAAAAAACACTAAATCGGTAAAAAGTCATTGAACAAGTACACAATTATTACCAACATTATTTTTAAAACTGATAGTTGCTTACTGGTGTGGCATGAATCTATGTTAGCATAATAAGTTATCTTATATACAGTTAGATAAGTTATGTTATCTACAGTGCAAACAAAAAGATTTTGAACCTTTCTCAGATGTTTGATTTTTCCCGATAGAGAATAATGGTCCTACAAACTTGTCCTACACAGTACTCAACTTGTGTTCATTGTTGCACGCAGAATACGTACATTACAGCTGTTGGGAGTATTTTAGTTGTAAAACATACTTTCATTCTACTACATTTTTGACAGATCATAAATATTGTTTAAAAAAGAAACCTAACACCTTCCAGATTTTCTAACTATGCAGGTCAAAGAGAAAAAAAAAAAGTAGATGAGACACCCTAGGAAGAAAAATATATGGATTTACAAAGTCCACATTAAGAAAAAAAGACAAAAATCTGAACACATTCTTTCTAACATATTTACCAAGGTCAGGCAATTTTCTACTACATTTCTAAACCATTCTACAAATAATTTCTAATTTAGCAAGAGTAATAATATCCTATTTATCCATGTATTTCTAATGGTCATGATTTATAAATTATGAAATTTGCTTCACTACTGACAATGTAATATGAAATAAAATAAACTAAGTCTCCTCTCCGTGGACAATTGAGTACAAAAAGTCATGATTTTTTCATTTCTTAATTTGCGAGTGTACTGACTAAGAAATTCTAAACCTTTTGCAGATTTTTGAAAGGATAGGGTCAGTTCTGAACTAGAAACTGATTTCACCTGGACACAATCTACACTTCATACCGACTTCTAGATTTCCTGGAATGTGTCTTTATTAGTAAATTAAACAGTTCCAGGAACCATTCATGGGCACTGGAATTCTACTGTCTATACAGCTTAACTGTAAAACAGCCTATGCCACATTTTTTTGCTTGTGCTAACTAGCACTAGCTTAGTCTAACCTGAAAATTGCTGCCTGCAAAGGACCATTTCCAGAAAGCAGTTTAGATGTCACTGTCCATTTTACAGTGAAAAAAAGTTGTAAAGTATGCACCCAGGAATTCTGTACCAACTGACTTACACAACAGAAAGTAGTCTGGGCACATTTAATGTACTAAAATTGACACAGCTTCTGGGTATCTCTAGGGGACTGGTGCACACAGAAGTGATCTCTTTTGCCAACATGTGCAGCCAAACAAGTCATCTCCAGCTGAGAATCATGAGTGTCTGCCTGAGTTTGTGCCCTTTGCATTCCAGTTATTCTCCTTAAAATAGTAATCCCAAAGTTCCTTGAGACCTTTAAGCTTGTATTATTTTTTTTTAAAGGAGTACAAGATTAACAAGCTAAACATTTTTTTGAGGAAACTGAACTCAAAGATACAGTAACTCAATGCTGGACAACTCCAACAGACTACAGGGTACCTCATGCAAATACAGCATCTATTTTGGACATGATGCACCTTAGTGGCTACTAAAGGCTAAGATTACAAATAATTAAGGATTTGTGAACAATGTATTTCTGTAATACTGTAAGTCTTTAGCCAGTATCCATTTTTGTGTCTCCTGAGGGACACCTCAAGACAACAGCATCTCTTATAACAAAGTTGGATGAAAGCAACTACCCATAGTCCTCAACATGGGACAGGAGAGTGAGAAGATTTCTCATCAGATGACTGAATTACTCAAAGCCAGGCTGAAACCTTTTGATCCCTTAGGATATAAATCATGAGTTCCTGTGCCAAAAGGAAATTTAGCAAAACAAACCAAAGCTAAATCACTAGATAACCAACTATAAAATAGCTGGAGAGAGTTCTCCTTATTATGAAATGAGCTAATATACAAGCTTAAATAAACAGTCTCACAAGTTTTCACTTCGGCACCTCGAGAAAAGGCTTAGAAAAAAAATCCCCTTGTTTAGCTAGGCATATACTAAAATAAGCTCTTGATAATAAATTCCCATTTTAGGGGGTTCAGCAAAATAGTTCTCTTAAAATCTATGCTTTCTAATGGTTTGTGCTAATTTGTTTCAAGAGTTAAATACTAATGGAAACAATGAACTACTTAAAATGTAGTAACACATACCTACAGTTTTACTCCTGTGTCATTCCGGGCTCATCTTTATCACCAGTTAGTATGATTTTGTGAATTTCTCAAATTAACTGTTTTCATAACTGAAGCCTTTCTGTTGTTTTCTTGTTTTCTTTTTTTTTTTTCCTCAATTAAATAA
The DNA here is from genome assembly GCA_025345505.1 of Todiramphus chloris collaris. Taxonomy (NCBI): domain Eukaryota; kingdom Metazoa; phylum Chordata; class Aves; order Coraciiformes; family Alcedinidae; genus Todiramphus; species Todiramphus chloris. The sequence goes on from JANVCC010010406.1 coordinate 33,942,637, forward strand.
ATTACCGCATAACAATTTAGTGAAAATTCAGTAGAATGGCAGCTATTGTTCACATTCGTAGCAAGAATCTTTGAAGACACTGTAAGTTTGACATTATAATAATCCTACCTGAGTATGTTCCTAATGATGTGGTATCTAGGTAAGTTTGCTACACTGAAGCAAGCATGCAGTATGTCAGGACTTTACACACAGTAGCTTTTAGGATTTACAGAGATCTTATCTAAGTTTGTAGTATGCATTACATATGGAATTCTGCCAAAATCAAACACTGGAATGTGAAATACTGAAGAGTTAAGCTAAAAGTACTCTCTCCTTCCTCAAAAATAGAAGGCCACAATATTCATATTGTCCTTTTGGCTTTGTAGGTAGAAGTATAACTGATATACGCATGCTTAATGATGTAGTATTGCTCTAGAAAGCTGTATTTCTGAGTCACTTCATACTGAATTTCTGAATAAATAGAAGAGAATTGATACTGACTTTCTGTTCAAATGTAGTCATTACATTCAAGGACAAATTCAATGGGAATACAAGATAAAAGATCCCAGAGCATGTGAAAATATCACCAAATCTTGTCTATGAAATAAAAATGAATTACCATAAATCTTGGGCTTGTGCTTTGTTTATTTGCCTTACTTTTCACATATCTTTCTTAACATCGACACCAACAAGCTATAAACCATATGAGTAGATCATAAGAATGTGGGAGATGGTTTATACTTACCATCATCAATGACAGCTTGCCACTGGTTCACGTGCTTCTGATACGAAGATCTGACACTGAACGCATGGCACTGCCAGTCCCTGAAGGCAGGCACACCAGCAGGACAAGAAGGATTTTCACATATTCTATACTGCATTGTGGGACCGTGACACTCTCCTTCAAGGCCTGAACTAGAAAAGATTGCAGAAATATCATGCTTTATTGTTGGTAATGTTTTGTCAAACTTACAGCACAGTTTATTTATGTTACACACAAATGGAATTTAAATAGCAGATTTTTATGACACATAACATTACGAAATCACCCACAAAAAATCAAAGTCACAGAACAAAATATGTTTTCCTTCTGTTTGTACTGGTTACATTACATATAAAGACCCATGGGTTCTAAACCATAATTTACACTTGGCCCCAAAGAAGCACAAGGACTAGTAGGAGCGTTCAGTAAGGAGAACCTCAACTGCAGTTTTGATATAGTTCAGGTGATTTTTCTCTAGCTGGACTGAGCCAAAGGTTCAAAAAAAATAAACAAAAACCACCTGCAGATTTGCTACCTCTCCTTTTTTACAAGTGTGGTGTCGCGAAGTTCAGACAATGTGCTTTGTTTCTTTTTGGTCACTTCAGTTGTGCTTGCAGGTCCTAATGAACAAATGCAAAAGAACAGTGAACTGCAGAAACTGGAGCTAATTATTTGGAACCTTGCCTGGAAAAATGAATGAATGAAAGTGAAATTAAGACATCCCTAAATTCTAGAAATAGCTTTTAGGCATAGAGAGGGAAGTGGTGTTTAGATGGCAGGAAACATGAAAGTACTCCGCATATCTAAGGCTTCTGTAAAACTACTATGGCCATATCCAAGTTTTCCTCACATTTTGTTATGCACACTTCTCTTTCTTAATCCCTCTGTCTTTCCTGTCATTATTTTTTTTTCCCCAATTCTATTATACTGGTTTTTATATATGTATAATGTATTGTATATATAATCTATTATACTGTTTCATCTTAGTTTCCCTCTTTTGTTCTATTCTTTTCCTAAATCATCTACCCCAGCCTATTCTAATCTGTTCTAGTATAGTCTAGCATAGTCTAGTCTTCTCTACATTTGTCTTCATTACCCACCTCTTCTCTGTTCCCACTTCTCTGCCTATTTGTTCTTTTCCTCTTGGTTTACAAGTGACTCGTGAAATAGAGACATAGAAAAGAAAGCATCTTTATCTGGCCACTGAGATATAGTGAAAGAGGCTCCACTTAATTCAGTGGTAAAACTCCCTTTATCCCCAATGGCACAAAATTCTAATTTTCACAAGGCATGGAATATAAATGTTGTTTCCAGACACTCTATCTAAATGTTTGTGAAACTGGTAGGAAGATCTCTTCATAGAAGCTGCAATTTCTTGGCTCTCCAAATAAGACAGAAGTCAATCTTCTCCAGCAAAAAACTGAAAGACTAGAATTACACACCGGCGCTCTGTAAGTCAAAAATTACAAATTTAATTTTTTGTTGCTTCTTCAGGTGATGCTTAAAAACAAAGTTGTATTTTCCCATTAATATTATCTAAACATTTGACAGAAGCAGAGAAGAGGAAAAACAGGGTTATTGTGCAACAAAAACCTGAAATATCTATTCCCCTAAGTGTTTTTCCGTATTTATGAAAAACAAATTGCTTATGTATAGGACAACTATATTTTAACAGGTTTTTGTACCCTTAAGATTTAAATCCTGTTTGGAAATTCTGATGAACAGCAATGGAAACCTGAACTTGTTTTTACCCAGGGCATTTGCGTTGTCGACTGCTGATTCCAGTGTTGCAAGTACGGCTACAGGTGCTCCACGTGCTCCACTCCCCCTCCATATGCTCCGCAAAAGAGGTCCGATTGATACACTCTCCAGCTTTACACCACTAGGTGAAAATTCAGTTCTTAAGTAAATAAATCAAGGCATATGTAAACAATTCATTACTCCATTAAGTACAGGAAGCACAACATAAACATTTTGCTCAATACATAGTTTTCATGAGTCAGATCTATTCCTTCCTACTGTTCCCCATAGCTTCTTTTTCTATCCTAGTTTCCCCATCTCTGGAAACATTCAAGGTCAGGTTGAACAGGACTCTGAGCAAGCTGATATAGTTGAAGACGTCCCAGATGACTGCAGGGAGACTGGACTAGACCACCTTTAAAGGTCCCTTCCAACCCAAAGCATTCTATGATTCTATGAAATACAAGAGTCAGAGACCTTTCTCTGGCTCACTGGGCAAGGAGCAGGTTTAACTCTTGTCCACAAGCTCAAGCAGAAGTTCATTCCTCATAAAGGACTAGCCTGCTGGAAATAGTCCCCAGACTATGCCATTCCCTTTACTTGAGCCTGGGCACTGCCTAGGAAAGCATTTCTTGTTCCTGCCCAAGACTACTGCAGGGATCATCCCCCAGCTGAACTGTACGGATGATCACAGCACAGTGTTCAAGACTGTTCTCAGGACTTGTTTGGATCACTATTACAGTTCCCATTTCAATAGAAGGATAGATTACAAGTGATAGAGAAAATGAGATCTTGTTCACTACTTGTATTCAAAGGAAAGTGGAAGCCTCAATAAGCTAGTGTTGAGAAAGTCAAGAGAATTTCTGGCATTTATTTAAATAATAATAATAATCACCTCAACAGTCTTGCATGCATATATTGTTTCCCAGAATTTCTCCCTCAAGAGCTATTCAATATCTGCTGTCATATTCTGTAACACATGCCTGTATCTTGTATAAACTGGTATTGTAACTCTGCAGAAACTAGTACTTTTTCAACTTTATCAACCAGCTGATTATCTGTCCCATATATTATGAAATTTCAGCAATTGCAAAGCAGTAAGACTACAAGTAGCAATGAACACTTAATGTCATTAACATCAGTAATTTAACCCATTTCTCTTTGCACTCTGAATTATTGCTGAATTTGCTATCAATGGATAAATTTCATGAAGTCTCATATTTTGAGCAAAACAAACCCTGTCACTAATGCAGTCAATAAAGGCATTTGTGACTTTTACAATACACTTCCATTACTTGCAGTGTCTGTGCTATATCCTTGTCTGGTGATCTTAAGCTTCACCTGCAGTTACATACTGGTCTTAAATGGTCAATTAATCTTAATTTACTCTCTTGAATCATGGCATTACAATGTTAGCATAATTATACCATCTTTGAAAGTCTTCACACAGGATGGCTCTATTGTACTTGAGCATTATATTTGCAGTCAGAAACTACAAATTTTGTAATGTTCTTGGATGTTTCTGAGCAAAAATGCTCATATTTATTTAAAGATTCTTTGAGGTATAGTAGGCAAAATGTTTTTTTCCTCTACAGATAGCATTAGCCTTAGATATAGTCTAAGGGATGTTGATAAATCTGTAACTTAAAAAGCAACCAAGTTGGACAGGCTATGTAAATGACATTTCCATATCTTCCTATGATCCTAAGAAGAGCACAGGACAATACTCCATCTCTACAATACAAGTAAAACAAAACAGGGACAGTGATTTGTGTAATCTGAAGCTCATCCTCAACAGATAATAAAATAAACAAGAGGAAACTTCCTCTGAGACATTTTAGTGATACTCACTTTGTTTTTTACTGTTAGACATAAACAAGGTATCTCTTTAGCCTGGCACAAGGCTCAATGAGCCATTCTAATTAGAATCAGTACTTTGTCTTACCTTGACTCATTCTTTACTCCCTACTATCTCAGCTCTACCATATGAAGAATATTGTCACCTTCATCATTGGTCTTTCCCAGGACCCATGTCATCACCATATACTCCCACAAGTAAAAAGTTCGAATGACTCCTATGTAATGAGTTGTTATCACCTTTTGCAAGTCAGACATTACCATGCATAATGCCCATTAATTTTGGATGCCCAGTTCATGATGGAGATAGTTTCACAATGAAAAATTCTGGGTAGATTTAATAAGAGGTGCTTCTTTCTTGTTCCTTACCATAGATGTACCAGTGTCAACATAAAGGATGCACCGTTGAACAAAAGGCATGTATTTCTAGATATTGACTTTAAGATATAATATCAACCTCGCACATTTATCAGAATCAAAAGATCACAGCAATTATCATTATTTTAGAGATAAGAAAATGAATAAAACCTGCTTTTTCTTTACATATAACATGATATTATGTGACCACTTTACCTTATTGGATTGATTTGTTTACTTTTTTAGGAGGATGATGACAGGTCCTGGTGAATGTAATATGATTCAAATTGCTCCTGTGGGAGACTGCTGTCAGCACAGTATTATGCAAATCCAAAGATTTATGAATGTTCCTATTCTGTTATCTGTTTGAGGTTTTTTATCTTAATTTACTGTTATATAGAGAGATGACAGATTATTCAAACACAAAAGCTCCTGAAGGACATTTAATGTAAGTCTGACTTCAGGTGACCACTTAATTTGTCTTTGATGACATACTTGTAGTGACATTTATCAGTCTTTTACATGCACTGACACTATAAATTTATTTACAAAGCTTATCCTGAAAACTTTTATCACAAACCTGTATCAATTCCTTCTATTAGACTATTTCTAAATTTTAAATCATAGGTGAGAACTTTGTATCTTTGAAAGTTTATTTTTCTATTTACAGTAATCAGTGCAACAATGGCATTCCATTCATAAATAGGACACAAAATCAGAATAAATTTAAAATAAAGCAGTGTAAGCATTAAAAAATTTGTGGCTTTAACTATCTTTTTTTTTTTTAAAAGGCAGTTCTTTTAGGAAAACATACTTTCGTAGGGAAATGTATGTATCTATATGATATATAACATAATACATTCAACTATGTAAGTGTGATTTTTATGAGAAGCGGGGTAAGCTGGAGCTTAAAACAAGCGTGAAGACCTGTTCAGCTTGTTTCCTTAACTGTTAGGTGTTCAACATAAGCCTTACTGCTTTTCCACTAGGAACCTACCTTCCCAGAGTCACAGTCTGTTCCATCCATTGGTGGATCCAGTTTAGTTTTGCATTCATTCTCACTTTCCACCTTACACCACAACCCGGTGCAAATGACATGCTGAAAACCAAACATACAAGTAAGTGCAAAATCTGTTTTACGTGAAATTACTTTCTGCATCAATCCGCTAATGTAGTCATAAAGTTACCAGTTTGGTATTACCAAAGCATGTTTAAAGACAGGTTAAACATGCACAAAAAGTGGGCAGATTCTGCCTAGGCTTTTACTAATCACGAACACATGGAACAAATCAAGCTTGTGTGTTGATACAGAGGGGGAGGAACCCTCTAAGTCTAAGCCCACGGGTCATGGTCTTTGCATATGTCAGATCTGACAAAGCACACAGGAACACCTTTGCCCTGTGATGAGAAGTGGCCACTGAGCAGATGCACTCCCCCAAGGACTGCAAGGAGCTGTGAGAGCTTTCTGGGAAATATTTTTAAAATGAATTCATACTTTTACTACTTTTATTTAGAGCTCATTCATTTTATGTGACAGGGAAAAAAACAGTACTGTCATCAGTAACAAAAAACAATGTTATGAGCCCATTTCGATATCCAGGGTCTACTGAGTCTTTCTGAACCTACACAGAACTATGTTCATGGGAGTTTTGTAAAAGTGTGTGCACAAGAAACTTTGAGGCTTCTTTAGGACTTCCAAACACCGCGCGTTCATACCATTCCAATGACTGGTGGTAACATATGCTCTTCCAATGATTCATAATTCTTCTAGAATCCATTGATTCATTGATAGATTCATTGATTTAGTGGTGGGAACAGAAGTGCTATGTTAATGGCTGGACTCAAATTATCTCAGTGATCCTGATGCATCCTGTAACTGTTCTGTGCTGAAGCTGAACTAATAAGACAACAGTTATCCTACTCAGGTCTTAAAATACAGCAACAGAAGGACTATCCTGCTCCTGGATAATTATAACAAGCATTTTTCAAATATGAAACTGTAATTTCTGTTCTTGTTCAAGGAGAATTTATTATTTTTTTAAAACACACACTTTAAGATATAACTTCATAGCTGAGGACTAAACATAGCAAAAAGACTCCTAGGCTAGTTCTGGAAGACAATGTAGATGAGACAGTGTATCAGATGCTCATGATAAAGTTCTTCCATACCAACTATGAAATAACAGAATATCCTTCTAGATCAACTCCACAAAAACATATGTTAATTTAATGTTCCTTATTAAATTTTTTTTTTCATATCCCTAAGTCTTCCTCAGTTACTACATTTGAGTAAAAGCTATCTAGGTTTTAAAAAAATAAATTCAAGTTTTCCTTTATGTCATCACATTTTAAGGTATGTTATCCTCTTTTCCTTCCTCAATACCTTGATCTTATGCTCAATTTCACCTGCATATGACTGCAGACCAGCTGACAACAAACCTAGTGTTCCTTACAAACCTGAAAACAATTCTTCTAAACCTAGGAAATCATGAAGTCAGATTTACAAGTGTCTGTGTACCTGAACACACAGATGAACTTGAGCTGTGTAAAGCAAAGCAAGTAAATGAAATTGAGATGCTTGACTTGGTAATGTGGCTTTGTATACATCTCTATGTTTCTGCAAATACTTCTGTACTCCTTATGAACCATGGATCTAACTTCCCCATCTAGAAACATCTTTGAACCTTAAGTGTACTGTATTCTAGAAATGCTCACTTCTCTTCACCAATATTTAAAATAAGCACTCAATATTACTACAAAATTTCATCATAGACTTTGAGATTCCTCAGACACAAGAAAATGGAGATACAGAATTACTAGAATTGGAGTATGATTTGTAAGGGTTTTTTCCTGGCTTTCCATTTCAGTCAAATAACAAACAGACTCTTCATTTACTCTCCAGGTAGTATATCTGCTGCAGAAGTGAGACAAATGGAGATTACTGTTACCATTTACTTCTGACATCTGAGGATTTCTGCACATGGCTGGGAAAAAATCATGATGAACAACTTGTTTTTTTTCATTAGCAACTTGCAATGCTGCAGATGAGAACTGATTTGAAAACTAAAAGAAATCTGGAGGCCAGTGTAAATATTACAATCACTGCAAAATCAGAGCACAAACTTCCAAAGCGGAAATTTCCTCCTCTGGGGAGAAAGTTTCATCCAGTTAGTCAGTATAGCATTCACAGAGGTTTACCAGTTATCTAGTATAAGCACAGTTCAACAGCAATTATAGTTTTTTAGACTAGCCAAGAGACATAAGTTATCGGAGATTTTAAACTTATGATATGAGACTATTCACAATCTGTAAAATATTTCATTGTGTGTACACTGGAAAGCAAAATATTGGCAAGCACACACAAAGGAAATTTTTTTTTTTTTTTTCACCAAAAAGAATGTGTTAATCATGGGTTTTTAACAGCAAAAGTTTGTAAAATACAACATGAAAGTCACAACGGGTTACAGAAATAGCGGCCATCATTGCAGCTTTTATTGAATGAAAAGAGAGGCATGTCTGTGTGTGCCAGGGATGCTTTTGCAATCATGCAAGCATCTGGAAAGAAGGTCCAGTTGAGAGGAAAGACCAGAGACCAAAAGACCATTTCAGAACTCTATTTGTGCAAAGTCAAGACTATTTAAAGTGCTGGTGGAGACGAGGACAGGCATTTCACCAGGGCTATAATATTTCCATGACTCATTCTTTTCATTGTGATTTTTCCCTGAAATGCTTTAAAAACCGCCATGAAATATAACCAGTTTCCTACTTCTTTGCAAAGATCACAGCTGTGTTATGACAAGAATTGTTTTAGTGGAACTGACTAGATAGCATTCACATCCTGGACTTTAATCTCTAAACCCAACATTTAATAGTACAACAATTATATTAAATTGTCAAATTCTACAATCACATTTAATCATCAAGAACTACTTCTGGACCACTATCTCACTATCTGTTCTGTGAAAAAATGTTAGGGTCTAATTGATTCTTGTGTGAGACATCATGGGCATAAAAGCAAACTTGGCTCCCTTACAAGATAAGCATGGTGACATGGTATAAATCTTGTACTCTGAGATCCACTCACACTTTTCTCAGGCTCTATAAATTTTGCTTAGGATATGAAAAAAAAAGTCTTTGAAATAAAGATGAAAAGGGAAAAATAAAGTCTGGATGCCATTCATGAAAGAGTAGTGGGAGGGTCTTACTTAGGAAAATAGGGGAGTAGGCCCTCAATGGCCCCTCAGTCCTTTGGTTTAGTCATTAAATTATAAAGAGGAATTCCTAAGAGCAAGGGGAAATCATTAGCATCTGCAGTGTTGCTCAGAGGTTGCCATGCAGTGTGACTGTAACTTATCTTAAAGTGCTCCTTAGTAATAATATTTGTAGAAAATTACAGCTCAGCAGAAATGCATTATTGATTTTTCCACTGATATTTGTAGATTAGTTTTAGATCATTAAGAAAATTATTTTCCATCATCACTCAATTGTTTTCTTATTTGAATAGCTGATATATGTGAAACATACTTGCTTAATGTAAAAGTCTGCCTGGAAGTCTGGTCATCAAATTATCTTCCAGACACAAAAAAAATGTAAGACTCTGACGTAGTTCATAATTTATTTTTTACATAGTTACATTGAAGTGCATGAACTGTTCAGAAAGCAGAATGTGTCCAAGAAATCCTGGGTATAAATTGTTGGATTTACTGAAGTTTAAATGAACCTTCAAGGAGTAGGTTTCTCTCTCTGATTTCCTGGCTTGTAGACAGCAAGTGTAACCTCAGTAACCTGTCACTTACTGGGAGAATAGAACATAAAGGGATAAAATAGAGTAGGTTGGATTTCATGGAATATTCAGTGGTTGACAATGTATAATTAATTATTTTAATATTTTAACACTGTTGCTAAAGAAGTACTGTATTCAATGTGGAAAAGTCTTTTAAATGTTGACTTATCTAATGGCAGCCACATTAATATTCACAATCAGCACAGTGAACTTTGAATAACTTTTATTACATGTAGGATGCAATTTGGTAGATTAAATTCAACTTATTTGTTCTTTCCATCTAACATCCTTGTATTTCAGAGAGAGATGATAAAAATAGCTGCTGACTAACAGCACTTTGCAGTTAGACAGTGTTGGTGTTGTGCAGTCCCTGTACTAGAACTCATGAAGGATACTAGAAAGTTCATATAGCTTCATTCTAGCCCAATAACACAGGAGGAACATATTTAAAAGCAGGATGGTTTTCTTATCCTTTTCTCTATCCATTGCTTTGAGTCTCCTCTTCACCATTGAAATCTTACTTAATTGTACTAGGATATTACAAACTTTCCTAATAGTACAGATAAATTTAAAACCCACAGCAGGGAACACAAGGAGATCTGAACATAGTGCCTAAACTCTCTGTAACTAGCTCTTCAGTTTTACAGTCTGAGGATCAAATTTCTGGGAATTTTTTCAGGGGTACAGGGGGGGAGGTAGAAGTGTAAATTTTGCTTCCTGACAAAAGAACACAGAGGAAAACTAACAAGGTGACTTCACGGAGCTTGGCAATGGAGATTTGAAGAACTTCTCTCAGTGCCCTCACCATCTTTTTTTTTCTCAGTTCTGTCCTTAGATTCTCTTATTAATTTTTATGTAGCTTGTAATAGGTCCAAAGCTCTTAAAGATTCATTACAATAATTCTGTGCTTCAATATTTGCTTATATGATTTCTGTTTCAGGGTTACCAGTTTTGTAGAGGATTTTGGTCAAAGTGCAGAAGGCTCTTCCCCTTGCTCGCTTCTTCACAATTGTTAGTAAGTTCTCTTTTTCTTACTTCTAAGACCATAAGGTTATCAAGTAACAGACTTGGTTTGTAAAGAAAACTGGATTAAATTACAGTTTGTCAGAAAATAAAGAGCAGTTGAAAAGACCACTGGTCATTTGTATTATCTTGTATCATTCACAGTATCATTCAAAGTAAACCCACATATATTTAGATTTAAGTTTCAGTGGTATCTTAATACTAATTTTTAATAGGAATTTTCCTAAACTAACAATTTTAATATAATGATCCAATAAGTGGGCAAAAAAGGATAAGTTATTTAGATGAAATGTATCCTCTTACATAAAAAATTCCAGAAGGGGAGGAAATTATTTAAGAGGATTAGAAATGGACAATCAGGTACCAGTACCCAGAGCCTAAGTACTGTCTGTGCAAACAGTTGAACATTACCTTGCTAGCATTAACTAAATATAAATTCATAACTTTTCTAAAATAATAATAAAACCCAAAGGAACCTTGGAGTGAGGAACCTGAGAGGAGAATATTCACTGCATTTGTAAATGAAACACAACAGGCATAGGACCATTGTCTATATGAATTTAAATGCCAGAATTAGAACTAAATACAAGGGTATTAAAGTAGGGGAAGTGCCCAGAGAAATGAAAAGCATATAAAGGTATCATGGAACAAAAATTCTCCAGGTCTGACTATCTCTTCAATTACTCTTTAAATTCTTTTACCTGGTAAAGAATACCTATCAGAAATTATGGGCTAATGCTCTACCATTTTCTCCTTCAGAATAATTTCTAGAGAATAAGAAACCAAAATCACATCTTTTAATTGAAAAAAAGTACTAAGGAACAAGAAATTGCAATTCATGAAAAAATTACTTGAAATAATTAAGAACATTCGTAGAATGGTTACATTGAGTTCTAGTGGTTATCTTTCAGAGTGAAATTGTTTTCTAAAAGACAGTTAAGAACCAGTAACCCAGAGCTCCTCTTTTTTCAGCTATGCCAATCTCTCCATGTGGTAGTCATACATGTATTGCAATATTTCCTTTGAGAATCTTTAGGATAAAGATTACTCTTACTGAAACTTGCTAAAGAAAGGTTACTATGTCCAAGCTGAAAAGATGAAGAGAAATGAAGAACTAAAAGAATAAGGGATTATCCTTTCACATTATTCCAGACCTTTCCAGGCTATCTGTCCACTCGGACGAAATTCTATTTCACAGTTCCTGCTAGCCCCTGTTCTATTAATCCATATTCCATCCTCTTGATATATATATGTAATATCATCTACCCATCTTGCCTTGGTTACCTTCTCCAGGGCATCCAACATGTTTAGTACCTGTCCTGTTGACGATAAAGAAGGATGTTTTTCTCTGTTAAAATCATTCTTAAAATGCTTCTTCAATTAGATATTTACTGTCATTAGACCGTAACATCATGAAGTCCTCTTCAATTTGTTGTTCAATTGTCGTTAGATGAGCCAGCGGGGAAGAAGACCAGCCTGGCTGAACAGAGACTTTTGGCTGGAACTCAGGAAGAAAAAAAAGTTTGTGGCCTATGGAACAAGGGGCAGGCCACTCTGGAAGACTACAGAGATTCTGTGAGGCTGTGCAGGGAGAAAATGTGAAGGGCGAACCAAAGCTCAACTGGAACTTAATATTCCTACTGCCGTAAAAGACAATAAAAACCGTTTCTGTAAATATATTAACAGAAAAAAGATTACTAAGGAGAATCTCCATCCTCTATTGCATGCAGGAGGAAATACAGTGACCAAGGATGAGGAAAAGACTGTGGTACTGAATGCTTTCTTTGCCTCTGTCTTTTATAGTAAGACTAGTTGTCCTCTGAGTGCCCAGCCCCCTGAACTGGAAGACAGGGATGGGGAGTAGAATGAAGCCCACATCATCCAAGGTCAAATGAACTGGGGAGGTTCCAGTCGACTGGAGAGTAGCAAGTGTGACACCTATGTACAAGAAGGGCTGGAAAGAGGATGCAGGACCTCTCAGTCTGCTCTTGGTGCCTGGGACTATCCTGATGTCCTTCTAGGACAAGGTGACCTGCTTAGTGGATAAAGGAAAGGCTGTTCATGTTGTTTAATGTCTGTACTTTAGTAAAGCTTTTGACACCATTTCCCACAGCATTTACCTGGAGAAAATGGCTGCTCATAGTTTGTATTGGCGTACACTGCATGGGATAAAAAACTGGCCAGATGGCCGGGCTTAGAGAGTTGTGGTGAATGGAGTTAAATCCAGTTGGAGTCACCACAAGTGCTGTTTCCCAGGGATCAGTAATGGGGCCAGTTTTGTCTTTAATATCTTTATCTGGAAGAGGTGTCAAGGGCACTTCAGACAGTTTTCAGGCAACACCAAGTAAGACAGGTATGTTGATCTGCTTGAGGGAAGGGAGTCTCTGAAGAGGCATCTGGACATGCTGGACTGATGGGCTGAGGCTAGTGGTATGAGGTTCAACAAGGCCAAGTGCCAGGTCCTGCCCTTAGGTCACAACAACCCCAGGCAATGCTGCAGGCTTGGAGAAAGAATGGCTGGAAAGATGCCCAGTGGAAAAGGACCTGGGTTGGTTGACAGCCAGCTAAATATGAGCTAGCAGTAGGGTCAGGTGGCCAAGAAAGCCAAGGGCATCCTGGCTTGTATCAGAAATAGTGTGGCCAGAAGGATTACGGCAGTGATAATCCACCTGTACTAAGCACTGGTGAGGCCATACATTGAATACTGTGCTCAGTTTTGCGCCTCTTACTCCAAGAAGGACATTGAGGTGCTGGAGTGTGTCAAAAGAAGGGCAACAAAGCTGGTGGAGGGGTCTAGAGAAGAATTCTTATAAGGAATGGCTGAGGCAATGTGGCTTGTTTAGCCTGGAGAAAAGAAGGCTCAGTGGAGACATTATTGCTGTCTGCAAATACCTGAAAGGAGGTTGTAGTGAGATGGGGATTGGTCAGTTTTCCTGTGTAGCAAGTGATAGAACAAGAGGAAATGGCCTCAAGTGGTGAGGTCTTTGAGAATCTTTAGGATAAAGATTACTCTTACTGAAACTTGCTAAAGAAAGGTCACCTTTAGTGGTGACCTGGCAGTGCTGGGTTAACAGTTGGACCTGACGATCTTTCAGGTCTCTTCCAACGAGAACCATTCTGTGATTCTAATTTTGTTAATCTGTCTTTTCAAGGTTAATATATAGTGACCCTGTATCATGCAATGGCATGAACCAGTGTAAGCAAACTCACTTAAGTACTGGAACTCCTACTGCCATGGCACTGCACAGCTCTGCCTGGTCTTACAGGGGAATGCTGGGAGGCAGGGTATATTGACCAATACAGAGAGACTATCTAACATCACTAACTCCCTCAAAGCATGCACAGGGAAAGTATACTCTGTCGAAGGTCAGATATGGAGGCTCAGTACCCAAAACATAATGAAATTAAATTTATGGGCAAAATCTGGTCCCATTGAAATAAATTGCAAATATTCCATTCACTGAAACAAGTTAACTTCACACTATCACATTCTTGATTTCTAAAGTACAGGGAACATATCAGTGGTATGACATAACACAGCATGATGCTTGTATATTGAAATCAAGCCTTACCAAAGAAATAAATGACAACATTCATATTAGCTTCTGAAAGTGTAGTGTAAACTTCTTGTTTCAAAGGTGCTATAATTATGTTCTTTCAAACACATGCACAAATATATCTATCACAGAAAAATGAGTTGATAGGTATATTTTCTGAGGCATGCACCTGTCCTTACCTGCATTTCTTGGCAGAAGGAAGCAGTTGGTCCGAAAAGAATCTGACACTGCTCATCTGCAGTGTACGTCATTCCTGGGAGCTTGGAGGGAATAATCACAGAATTGAGGCTCTGAGGATTTGTCTGTAGCAGGCAGTTACTGGCCTTTGACCTGCCAATATGCAGAGATTCATATGCTGAGCAATCCTAAAGAGTCTGATAGTCATGGTTACTTAAACATGTATTTTACATTAGAAAACTGTGAACCCTAAAATTACATTTTTTCATTCATCAGCATTGGGCTGTCATTCAGAGAACTGGCTCTATATAAATTAGTATGTTTTACATGATGTAAGTTAACAGTGTGTCCTGATGTTGCAGACCTTTTGAGGACTGCTTAGCTGTTGCAAGTGAATTCTCAACAGATATATTTATAAACTTAATGAAGGAAAAAAGCGCTTTAGGGAATAGATGTTGTTTAAGAGATACAGAGGGAAACTAAATGTTTTAATTTGGTTTCTAGGTATACTCTTCTCTATTAAAGATTTCAGTACATTTCTATTTTAAAAATTAACGTAATGTAACTATAATTCATGGTTTGATATTGAATGGCACAATATAAATCAGAGAATCTAAATAATGTTCATAGGTCATTCACTTTCCAACATTCTTCAATAAAAATCATATTAATATGTTTTAAACATATTTACAGATATATAAAATGTATAAATACATAAGTATAACCATATATATTAACACATGAAAATATAAAAATACAAATAATGACTGAAAACGTAGATTATAATCAATCTGTCAAATATATTGTTCATGATGATTTAACTTACGTTGATGGATTAAGCAAACACGCATCTCCTACAGAAGTGGTAAAAAGTATTGAAAATGCATTATTTCAGGATATTTTTTGCTACTATTTGTAAATGACAGAGTTCTTTTTCTTGAATGATATACCTGAGAAACCTTTCCAGATCTTCCCTGCTGCACCGAGACCATGAAACATCCCCAAGATTCTGTCCTTTAATCCACTCTCCAGACATGATATGGAGACCATCTGCACAGGATGGGTGGTCATTGTCGTGGTTTATCCCCATGCTGAATTTTGAAGTTATTAAAAATAAACCAAAGCACAAGAAAATATCAAGTGGTTTTCAAGATGTTTATGTTAAAAGTCTTGCAAGAGGCTACAAAAAACTCATCTATATTACTTCTAAGAAATCTCTTTGGATTTTTTTCAGCAAAGTACGTGGAACAGTGCATGGAGGATAATTCTATACTGAAAGTGAAGCCTCATTCATTTGATACGAAATATTACATTCTAATTAGCTGTGCAGTAGATATTCAATAAGACAAGTTTTTGAAAGTTCAGATCTGCACAACTACTTCAGGCTTAATGAACGGTACTTCTCTCACAAACGGCAACAAACTTACTTGAAATTTACTTTTTGAGATCAGTGAATTGTTCAGCGTTTTGACAGTGAATCTTTCTTAATTCCATACGGACCTGGTTTGTTGATATTTCATAGAATAGTAAAATGTTATTATTGTACCTAAAGAAAAATCACTTATATGTGTTTCCAGTGTCTACTATTAGATGTAACACTGATGAAGTAATTCAATAGAGTTTTCATTTTAAAGACTCAGCATCCAAACATGTTGCAGTGAGTTCTCACATAGGGTACTGTAACCAAAAATTCTACTAAAAATCTGCTTGACTCAAGCAGGACAAGCTGCTACTTTAACTGAAGACTCACTGTCATTCTCATTAACAACCAGTAAACAGAGAGGAAGAAGATGGACTTAAATAAAACCCAAAGTTTTCAAAATTAGCTAAATAGATGCATACTTGACTGGCATTAAGATAAATAAATTGAATATAGATGGTTTTGAAGATTTGTAAATAAGCATGTGACTACACTCCAGAGCATTGGGCTCAAAGTGGTAGTGGAATTTTGCAGCTCTTGTCTGCCCTGAAGACAAGCAAAACTTTAGAGTGAATAAAGCTTTATACCTTGTATTGATTCCTTCAGTGAAAAGTAATCAAATCACTTAAGAAACTGCAAAAACAGAACTTTGCTGCTTTGGTAGAATATACATCATGTTTCTCCATATTTCACCACACTGCAGTGCCAAAGGGCAAAAAAGGCCTGCCACCCACCACGGAAAACACCACCTCACTTCTCTCCACTTCTCTGTCCCAAACCCCCGCTCATGACTAGATCAACTTTTATATTGTTCTGCAAGATGCATTACCTTGCATTTACTAATTAAATGAATTTAAATGCCATGTAGGGCTTAGTGTTGTCTATCAGACTGGTCAGTCTGTTACAGTGATGTGCACACCCCACAATCTGGAGAACTGGAATAGCTGCCCCTTGCACGAATGGGGTAGTTGTAAACACTGTTACCGAAGTAAACAATGTGTCTGACTCATATTGATTCTGCCTTTTCTGGAACTGCCTGAATGGGACAAAACAACTACATGAAAGTGCCTCTGCACCTTCCTTGCTTTCTTCTTGCATGTCTCACATGCAGAATTTGAGATGTCCTTATTCCCAGAGTTCATCTATAAGAACTATGGAAAAAGACACAGAAAATCTAATGACACTTTACTTTGCTGACTGCACAAGAAATAGATTTAGCTATTAAATTATGTACTTCATTATTGAAAAAGTACTCATTTATCAGTATCACAAACATAGTACGATGTGAAATAAAGCATTTACAACAAACATACAAGAATACAAAATCTTCTTGATACAGTTTGTTACAGAATTGATGGCTCCCATTTATGCAGAGTGGAAATTAACACTTGTATATTTCATTTAAGCCACTTTTTAAAAATTCAAAATTAAAAAGATGAATAATTTTTGATTACTCTGATTTCCCATCCACACTCAGGAACAATTCTTGAAGTCAGATTTTGTTAAAAACTAGTCTGTAAAATCGGTCAGAAAAATGTGTGCTGAGTTGAATCAAGATCTTCACTGGTTCAAGAAACAATGCCACTAGCCATCACTACATACAAACATGATCGTAACTCTTTTTCCAATTTACTACCATGGAAGCATTCTGTGACGACTATCAGTACATGAATTGAGGACAACATCATCCTTTAGGGTAAGAAGTGGTAAAAACTTCTAAACTTATAACAACTGTGTATCAGCATAATAAAATGTAGTAAATGCAAAAAATGTGTCTTGTAATACTTCAGCTGCTATACTTTTCTATTCTGCTTTGACATTCAAATGTAGTTCAAAGTACCTGCACTAATCCAATAGGATTGATTCATCAATATGTTTCCATGTCCAAATTAAATACATGGAACAAAATATTCAGCAAGTAGTGGAAACCAGTATCAAAGACTCTGACTATTCAGAATGAATAGCTACTTTGTAAGGGAAGCAAAGGTGAAAGAGAGAAGCCAGACAGTCATTGATACCTTTCCATCCAACAAGAGAGTAAGTAATGTATGAATGTATATCTACAGTGGACCCAGGTAACTATAGGCTGGTCAGCCTCACCTCCATCCCTGGAAAGGTGATAGAACAGCTTGTTCTTGCCACCATCTCAAAGAACGTGGAGGAAAGGAGGCTTATCACAAGTAGTCAACATGGGTTCTGTGAGGGGAAATCATGTTTGACTAATCTGATAGCCTTTTATGATTGCATAAGTAGTTGGATAGATGAGGGGAGAGCAGTTGATGTGGTATTTCTTGACTTCAGCAAGGCTTTTGATACTGTCTCCCACAGTATCCTCACAGCCAAGCTTAAGAAGGGTGGATTGGGTGATTGTGCAGTGAGGTGGATTGGGAACTGGCTGAAGGACAGAACTCAGAGTGTTGTGGTCAGTGGATCAGAGTCTAGCTGGAGGCCTATGACTAGTGGTGTTCCTCAGGGGTCAGTGTTGGGTCCAATACTGTTCAATATATTCATCAATGATCTGGACAAAGGGATAGAGTGTACCCTCAGCAAGTTCGCTGATGATACAAAACTGGGAGGAGTGGCTGACACTCCAGAAGGCTGTGCTGCCATCCAGCGTGACCTGGACAGGCTGGAGAGCTGGGTGGGGAGAAGTTTAATGCAATTTAACAAGAGCAAGTGTAAAGTGCTGCATCTGGGGAAGAACAACCCCATGTATCAGTATAGGCTGGGGGCTGATCTGTTGGAGAGCAGCTCTGGGGAAAAAGACCTAGAGGTCCTGGTGGACAAGAGGATGACCATGAGCCAACAATGTGCCCTCACGGCCAAGAAGGCCAATGGCATCCTGGGATGCATTAAGAAGAGTGTGGTCAGCAGGTCGAGGGACGTTCTCCTCCCTCTCTACTCCACCCTGGTGAGGCCCCACCTGGAATACTGTGTCCAGTTCTGGGCACCCCAGTTCAGGAAAGATATTGAGCTACTGGAGAGAGTCCAGCACAGGGCCACCAAGATTATTAAGGGAGTGGAGAGGCTGAAGGAGCTAGGTCTCTTTAGCCTGGAGAAGAGGAGGCTGAGGGGGGGAATCTCATTAATGTCTATAAATATATAAAGGGCGAGTGTAGGGAAGATGGAGCCAGACTCTTCTTGGTGTCATCCAATGTTAGGACAAGGGGCAACGGGAGCAAATTGGAAAATAAGAGGTTTAGGATAAACATAAGAAAAAAATTTTTTATGGTAAGGGTGACAGAGCAGTGGAACAGGCTGCCCAGGGGGGGTGTGGAGTCTCCTTCTCTGGAGGCGTTCAAAACCCGCCTGGATGCGTTCCTGTGTGACTTATTATAGGTGATCCTGCTCTGGCAGGGGGGTTGGACTAGATGATCTTTCTTGGTCCCTTCCAACCCCTAACAATCTATGAATCTATGAATCTTCATTAACAATCAAGGATATAACAATATTCAATGATCACACTGGTGGTAATGGTATTTTTCAGCCCTCCTCGTTGTACTGTCTACATGAAGGAAACAACTACATCATTTCCATAAAACAAATGCATCACAGAAACTGTCTGTGTAAGGTGCTCTTCTGTGTTTGGCTCTTCTTATATATATTATGCTAGCATTCGGCACATTGCTCTCTCTGTCCATAAGCTCCTCTCTCCCACAGCTGTGATTGTTTAACCTTGTGCAAGAGTAAAGCAACACCATGTGCATGTGGGAGAAAAACAAGAGAGTCTGGGGTAAAAAGGACTGAAGAAACATAATTAACAAAGAAAACAGTGCTGTACTTTAACAAGTAGTAGATCCTATCTATATGAAAATAAATCAAATTCTATTTTAAGAACAGAAGCATTATTTTTTCACTGATATATAAAAATGCTCTACACATTCTGGTCAATGACTATAGATGGAAGATATGATATGAAAGTAGGAAGCATCCTATGGTACACATTCCCTAACTAAAATATTAGCAATATTTAAACTCATACTATGCAACTAAACTACATGTTATTAATCTCAGTTTAAAATTACTTTGACAAAGACTTTTACTCAGATAAACTGCACTAACATTATCCACGGTTGTCAACTGAAAAAATATTTTTATTTAATAAAACTCTAAAACTTGTTTAAAAAATACTGACAAGTTTTTTTGGTTGATTTTTTTTTTAATTTAATTTTATTTTTGTTGTTTTTGTGATATGCAGAACGATGGAACAATCTCTACTAAATTTTGAAGATGATCCCTGTTGATATTTAATGTGCAGTAGGAATAGTAAAAAGAAAAATCCTTATTTTCTGTGATTAGAAGTCATTATTCAGGCCATGGAAGCAGGAGACAAATATTTGTTCCAATTTTCAGTTACAAAGTCATTATTTTAGAATTCATTACTGCTGCAATTACATGCATACAGCTGGGTTCCAGATAGACAGCATCTTTCCTGCTACTGTGAGAAAAGGTTTTATTCTTGTAGGCACAAAATGCACTTCAGTGCCAACCCACACACCAAAAAAAGTAACAAGTACCACATTTTGATTTGATTTGATTTGATTATGGTCAAGTATGAAGAAATAGATCTTTCAAATCTCAGCAACGGTTCCTCAGTCATTATGCTATATTTAAATAGGTTAAATACGGTTATGCACACACCTTCTGGAAAGAATTAGGTCTGCATTGTAAAGTGCTATTTCATATTTCTCCTCACTGTAAGACTCCAGAATTGTCCTACTTGTGCTACATTCATGGCATCATGTATTTGCTCAGTGACCCTACACTCTTCCAGGTGGAAAGCTTTTTATTATTTTTTCATTATTTCCATTGTGCTTTGCAACTAGCAGATGATGCCCTGGTTACCACCATCACACATTCCATGTAATTGCATAGTAGTGCAGTGAACAAGAATGATGCTATTAAGCTAGAAGCAGACATTGCAGGCACAAAGACTAAGTAGTATAAAAAATTTAACATAGGAGAAATTAATTGGTGAGTTCAGACGGATGAGGAGAACTACATTAGGTCTACTTGTAAATATATATAAAAAAAGCTATAATAAAAAGATAGAACTATTACTGTTCAGAGTTTTACAGTCACTAACAGTGAGACAGGTTAGGAAATAAGAGATGGATTAGGAAAACTAGAAAAGCAAGGGCCCAAGGAACCAGGGGTAGGTTGCTGAATATTCAGTATAATAAATTTGAATCACAAGTCCTGAAAGATAGAAGTTCAGGCCAAACTGAGACATAAGCAGCAGAGGAATGATGAGATTTCAACAAAATGTTTTATCACAATGCTATCTTTATAGAGAAAATTATGTAAACAAATGGACCAGTAGCAGGTCTCTATAAGCTATTTTATAAAATGAATGCAAAAAGTATGTATTAACATATGTTCTATCATTTGGTTTTTGTTGTTTTCTTTTTTTAATTCCAGTTAATAAACTAGTAAGTCTTGTACAATTTTTTTATAAGGGTTTTAAAATGTATGAGGGCTTCACAGGTCACTGTATAAATGGGATAAGACACATGGTTTTACTTGTAAATTATTTATTTAGCTTAAAGTGAATGTAAAGCTACAGAAAAACTTTGATAGTAAAAGGCAGAAGATATCTCTTTTTGAAATCTTTTGTCTTCAAAGGAAGAATCTACTGGACAAAAAAAAAAAATTGTTCATTAACAAAAACTATTGACACTACTATGATCTTCTGTTTACTTTTTCACAGCTATTTTAAATGTCTCAGGCTAACAAGTCTATGTATCCTTTAGGCTGCTGTTCAGTTACCAACCGTTCAGTTTTCAAATTATATTCTAAGGAAAATTACCTAGAAATCCACCATGGAAAATTACAGTCTGGCAGAAATGGAAGCCTTGATACCTTGTTAGAGAAAGTGATGACCAATGTGCTAAATTTCAAGTACAAATTTTCTGTATCTTTTTAACTTACTAAAAATGCTGATGCAAGTACTACTTCACTGTCTCAATACTTTATTTCTTGCTGAGCTATTTCTTTCTTCAGCTGTCTAGCTAACAGCAAAAAGCTAGTGAGGCTTAATTTCTGCTAGGCATTGTTGTGATGTGTTTACATAAAATAAGATCTTTCTTGAGTCTCTGTCTGTTCTTAGAATTAGATTAAGCAAAACTTTTTTTTTTTTCTCATGTTTTTGAATCACTGTGTAAATTTTGAGAGTAAAAGAAAATGGAAATGCAAAGTATATAACAAACTACATCCTTTTCTGTCATCTCTTACTGAAAGTGTATTGTGTTGGACAATTTCCAAACTGTTGGGAAGTTTGGTATCATCTAACCCTCTGCCCAAAAACATCCTAGGCTGATTGAGATCAGCATAACTTTCACAATTGTGGAACACAGATGCCTTCTTTGATATGCATGCAGGAAGACCAGAGACTATCCATTTTAAAAGAACTTATCTTCTACACAATGAAAAATGAATGACTTAATAAGTTAAAAAAAAAAAAAAAAAAAAAGAGGTAGAGAGATTTTTAAAAAGTCTTTAAAGATCAGTCAGTGCATTGTGGATTTTTTTGTTGCAATAGTTTTTAACAATTACGTTATGGATTCTTCTAATCTAACAGAAAAAAAAAGGTAGCATTTGTGATGAAACTACTGGGGTGATTCTCATATAAATCATGTTTGAAATAGAGAGTATGTAATGCTGAAATGCAATACAAAGTGAAAACTTCCTATTACCTTTTATCAAAACAATCATAGAATTGTCAGGGTTGGAAGGGCCCTTAAAGATCATCTAGTTCCAATCCCCCTGCCATGGGCAGGGACACCTCCCACTAGAGCAGGTTGCTCAGAGCCCCATCCAGCCTCATCTTAAAGACTTCCAAGGATGGGGCTTCCACCACCTCCCTGGGTAACCTGTTCCAGTGTCTCACCACCCTCATGGGGAAGAAATTCTTTCTAATGTCTAACCTGAATCGACCTATCTATAGTTTTAATCCATTCCCGCTAGTCCTATCACTGCCTGACATCTAAGTAACAAAGAGGAAGCATTGTATCTTTCTTATAAAGAATAAATTTAATAAAAGTAGTGTCCTATTAAAGAAGTACTATGGTTTATAGATGAAATTTCATGCAAAGTGAACATTTTTGAAGAAACAGGACAGAAAATGTTACCACAAATAGTAAAACAATACCAAAAATAATACAAAAATATGTCTGTGTTTTATGCTGCTATTCATATACTGCAAAGAAGTATAGACATTTCTCTTTAAATCTTTCAATGACACAAATACATGTATGGGAGACATAACTGATTATAGTTGTGCACATATTTTCAGAATCACTATAAGGCTGAATTTTACAAACTGCAACTCTGCCTTTAAAATTACATTGCTCAAAGTTAGGTTGTCATGTCTACACTTCATTTGACAGTCAACAAAATCTTTATGAACAAAAATCTCAGAAATTATGAAAGTCAGTCAAAACAGTTAAAGCTCAACATCTCGGACAGTCAGGCAGCATCTGTATCCAACTTCCCAAATCTATTGATATTTCTGCATCTACAGATAAATTAGTATCTGTGTCTACTTATCTAGTCTTGAACTGAGAAATGCAGCTTTGGACCATTAGCCAAAAAGGACAGAAAAATTAAGGAAAGAAGCAATGGAGGGGAAAATGACAGAGTCTGAGCAGCTGGGAGGAGACCACAATGACAGGCACTTCCCCTACATTTCTATTCACGACCCTTGTAGACCATGAGATCAGGGATTTATGGGAGAGAGGAGGAAGTCAGTAGATTATTTGACTCAGTGACATGACAGTTCTGCAGCAGCTTATGGAAATGATGTCAGTGACAGAGGTCTACAAAATTGTGCTGAGTTTGCAAGTGATCATGAGATCTTACCAGAGACAGATTAATTTCAAATATATAGATAACAGCATGGTGTTTTGTGTATAAAAATAAGTCCTCCAAAAGCAAACTCTTATCTTTTTGTAAAGGTACTTTTATACTCATTGCAATAACGGCAGTTGTGAATGTATTTGTTTATATTCTCAGGCTGATCAACAAAAGTCAATAGAGTCTATATTCCATATAGTTTGAGTGCATTTGAATGATAATTTTTCTTCATGCTCTGAGAGGTAAAGTCTTTGAGAAAGTTTTTGCTTCTCCTATACTGCTGAATAGGACTCCCTTCTCAACAACAGCAACTAGACTGGTTAAAGATAACAGGTAAAAAAAAGAAGGTAATAAGTAAGTGACTTCAAGATTCAGAAAGAGCTTATGAAAATTTTCTAGAACACATTATTGTTGACAGAGGAGAAGTTTTATGACTGGTCTAGAAAGTGTTCATTTAATCTCCATTTCTGAGACAGTTAAGAAAGAGCAAGACAAATCCCTGTGATAAATACTCTAGTTACATTTGGGTCTCTTGAGGTCCTTTTCAAGGGGATCTTCATTCAAATGTTTGTCTTCAAATGTTTTTATATTGTCTCTTCACAAATGGTCAGGTACTGCTAGTATGCTCCTTTGCAATCACCAGTGCTGTGCTGGTAGATAGAGACAGTCATGCAGAGAAAATAAAAGTCCCTGAAGCATCACCTTAACCTCTTTGGTACAAGACCACTCTATTTCAGATTGCAACAGTTAAAGAATCTGGCTCCACAATGAAGCAGGGGTCAATCTGAATGCCTTTGCATGTTTTGTAGCAGAGGTGCTCCTTATTTTTTATTTTAGGTGGCAGCTGTTCATATACCTCTGGCAACCTATTCTTTCTCTTTTGTGGTAGTCTTCCTAATTTCTATATGGCTCATTATTAGCCTTTATGTAGTTCAATTTCTTGAAGAAATGTGTGGTTCAAACATCCTGTCTTTACTGTGAAGCCATATTTGGTTTATTCTTTATTTCCATTGTTTGAAAATGTATATTACAGTACCTGCAGAGAAATGTGAGAATGTCTCTAAGGACATCCAAATGCCATTATTACTGTGAGAATATGATGGGTGGGATAACAGCGTGATTTGTTTTTTCAAATTTATTGCAATTAATATGGAGGGATTTGAAAGTTAGGAAATTTCACAGTGTAGTCTTTAACATTTTTTCCCAGGATTCATATATCAGCATTTTAGGTTTTATGTCTCTGTAGGAAGATCACACAAAATCCTTTCTCTTCTTCAGTCCCACTTCAATGCTAAGCCATGAAAATATTACAAGTTTAGGACTGAATGCAGCAAAGGTTATATATCCCAGCCTGTGCAACATTCTTGCAAGACCTGCTAGGCAGAAAGTGAGCTTCCCCGTCTAACTTGTTCCAGATACTGTCTGGCATGCAGCAGCCCCTTGAATGTCAAAGATAGATCTGACTGGTCTGCTGCAAGACAAAAACTTCTTTATAAAATCAGTATCCCACATTCTCAATTTTGCTACTGCAGAACCAACACGAGTCATAACTATCCAAGAATTTTATAGCTGCTTGCCATTTTCCACATCTAGAATTTTGTATATCACTACTTCTTATGATTCATATAGTATTAAATTTGTTGTTGATCAAAAATCTTCTTTTTTTTTTTGAAGTCCAGTAATTTCACTGCAAGCTTTTTATTCTCTGACCATATTTTCAGTTGTGCAGGGCATAAAGCAGTACTTATATTTTTCAAAATTATCTGTGATTACCATACCTGCCTCAAAAATTTTTCTAATTCACTCCAACAGTGAACTTATCTGCAGATCATATTCAGCTACTGTTTCTTTCCTTTTATCCTTGGTTTAGTTCTAAGAACAAGTGCATAGAAAATTAATCTTCCTTTACCTACCCCTGCTTCCAGTATTAGCAAACACTACAGTGAAAAAAAAAAAAAAAAAAAAAAAGAAAAAAGGACAGCATATATCTACAACACACAAACAACTTTTTCTTTTTAAATCTTTCCTTTATCATAACTATCAGTCAAACAGGTTAGCTTATATAAACCTGGAGTTGCTTTCTGCAGCTATAAGAAAAACATAAAAGAAAAAACAGAAAACATAATTTCATGCAGCATCTAATACTTAAATCGTCCTTTCCCTCCAAATTATATAAATGTTCTCAATTTGCTTATTTTGCACCTAAGATAACTTCAAATAGAAATCTTGAAAGGTCCAATTCTTTCTTGTCATCAGATGCACGTTTCAGCATTTTAGGCTATGATGTCCATTTTTAGATAGCTTTGACCAAATTTAAACCAAATCGCTTTCAATTCAAAGTGTTCATCTTATATTACCGAACTGCAACGTTCAGAGTTCAAAGGATTTAACAAAACATCTCTCTCTGTTGTCACTCTGAAGCTGCTATTCTAAAAATGCATACACAGATACCTGGAGCAGATACTGCAGGTAAAAATGATACATATCTCCATTTTATATTTAATTATAATTTTATTTTATTTTTATTTTATTTTATTGAAGCCAGGAATCTCATACAACTTTCGCTAATAAATGTGTTTATTGCAACATAAGAATTTTTCACTTTTGCTTCAACGTATTCCTCATGGAATGAGTAAAAACATCAAATCCAATTGTGAAGGACAGTTACCTTCACCTTCACTTTGTCATTCTTTTCTATGAATGAGAGGAAAAAATAATATTAATCTTGCAATAACCAATGACCTCTATATGCATTAATGGAATCTATTCTGAGAAAGGCAAATAAAATAAGGGCTCTTCCAACTTATGATGTCATGAAAATATTTGTTGGCAATAGCAGTCAGAGGTGGATGTGACACACAATACCACAGTTCCAAAACAAGAAAAACATCGGGCACTTGCTTTTCCTCTAGACAATGTCAGTCCTTCCAGCTAAACTAGTTATTGTGTACCTATAAAGATCCCTGTATTAGTCCAAATTGTAAACATTTTCTTAATTTATATACTATATCACTACATGTCACTATTACATTAATAACAAAAACATTGTTTTCCAATTTTTTAATTAAATTTTTTTTAAAGACTTCCTAAAACAAAACAAAACAAAACACAACAAAACTGACACAATGCACATACTTACTTGTGACCCATTTCATGGGCGATGGTAAAAGCAAGATTCAGACCATTGTCCTCTGCAATTATGCATTTTCTTTTTTCACTGCACATTCCACTCAGATATGCTATACCTAGGAAACACAACCACTACATTCAATTATTTTCTGTCGTTACTAACTATATGTATTATGTCACTATTGATCCCAAACAGGTCTGAAACCCTACTGTGGTCAGAGCCATCCAAACATATAAACAGGTATCTACCAAAAGTTTACTTACTTGTAAGCTAGAACAACTGAATGTAGCACAGAACTGGATAAAAGATAGCAAAAAAATCACAAGAAGTGGTACTATAACCTGATTACATAGACTGCAATGTTCAGCAAATGTATTATTAAAAAGTACTGCTAGGTACCTTAGTGAGATATGATAGAACACACATTTGACTATTGGTGCTACGGTAAATGAAAATAGATATTTGCAGCAACAGGGCGCAAATCTGAATAGGTATTTTTCTGACAGTCAGAAGAACAGATTGCAAAGCACAGCCATATCCCTACATTATCACTGTTAAGTACTGATACAGCATTCAGCATGTTAATGATTTTAAAAATGTGTGAGGTCAAGTATTACAGAACTATAAGAATTTGTGGGATACTGCAACCTGTTAAACATATTCATTGTAGAGGCTATAATGCCTCTGCTATGTAATATCTGAGTTTTCAAAAACCAGAAGCCTGAAATGGTAAGCTTTTGAGTCACAGTTCAGCTTCTAGTAAGTAGAATGTCTGTTACTGTAAAAGCTTGAGGAACACACAGCTTAGTTTGGGTAATAGTAATTTTTCTTCAGACCACAAATACATTTTTCGGGACCTACTGTCGTCACTCGTTTGAAATTTCAGATTAAGCAATCAAAATGCTGTTTCAAGTGTTTGGCCTTCTTCCCAGGAACAGCCTTCCATTGGAATGGTGCCCTCTGGATCAACATGCTTCCTGGATGTTTGCGTGTAAAGGTCAAGTCTGCGATGTTTGACAGTGTTTGAAATTTATTCATAATTAGCAGCCTAAGTTAAAAAGCTAAAAGTCACTCTTTTTACAATCCAAGTATTTGTCAGTCTGTGAGCAAAATGTCTCATCCACAACATGAAATTCAAGTAGTAGTCCCATCACTAATCTGGCGGTGTTGCTCTCAACGGAGCTGGCTAAAAGGTTTTGGACACAGAACTCATGTGACAAAAAGTATTTTTTGGGACAAAACAACACAATCACAAACTAGATTTAACTAATGCTGAATATCTGAATTTTTAGTATTTCTTTCCAAAGAAGGCAGAAAACATAAAGCAGGGGTAAATGCAATTTGAGATGCTAAAAATAAGAGGCAAAACATGTTCAAAGCAAAAAACCTGAGGTCCTTCAAATGACACCTCATGCTAAATGTAGGTTTCCTTTATATTAACTATATTGAAAATAAGTAAGAAATACTCTGAAATGTAGTGGTTTTCTTTGAATGTTATGTTCCAGTGGCTGAAATACAAATATTTCTAAAAACACTTTATGCTTTGTAGTTTCACAATTCCATGCATTTTCTTTCAGGTTTTGATGACGAAATTGAAAAAGATAGAGTTGTTTTTAATACTGTAGCTCTAAGTAACAGAGCTGGTAGTAGTTCTAGAAGAAGCAGACATCAGGGCCCTGACTTGGCCAACATCAATGAATTGACAATGTGCTAAAACAAAAACCAGAAAAATTACTCTTGCCATAGACAAAATGCAGTGCTGCATTTTGAAGTGTTCTGGGTGCTCCTATCACTATAATGTAAAATATTCAGAAATACCTTACTGTGCTAGCTTTGTCTAGGATTGAGTTAATTTTCTCCATAGTAGCTGGTCGGGGCTTGGATTTGTGCTGCCAACAGTGCTGATAACACAACTTTAGTTACTGCTGAGAGGGGCTTACAGTCAAGGAGCAGAAAAGCTCCTCACACCATGCCACCAGTGAGCAGGCCGGGGTGCTCAAGAAGCTGGGAGGACACACAGCTGGGACAGCTGACCCCAACTGACCAAAAGAATATTCCATACTATATGACATCATGCTCAGCAATAAAACTAGGAGTGGAAGCTGGGGGTGGGGTGTGTCTCAGGGACTGATCAGGTATTGGTTGGTTTGTGGTGAGCAGTTGTTTTCTTCCCTTCCAATTCTCGCCCCATGTTCTGCTGTTAGGGAGTGAGCAATCCACTGTGCGCTACTCAGCTGCCATCTGGGACTAAACCATAACACTTACTGATGATGGTTATGCTCACTTGGATAAAATTTGATAGTATCTACACAACAAGAATTTCCAAACCTCACTCTGCCTATTTATGCTCAGTACTAACTAAAAACTGTCAGATGCTCTCTCTTATTTTTTGTAGGGAAAAGAAGTTCTCATACCTTCTTTTTGACTCTAAAATGGCAAGTTCAAGTACATTAGCAGTATCTTTCCATATAACAACATGATTACTATCAGTTGCTCTCTACTATCCTGTCTGACCCCCAGTTTATTCTCAAAGAACTATGCATACTGCAGGTTTCATACCTATTCTGCAAAAGCATCAGTCAGCAGCAGTAGGCATTTTCAACAACACTTAATATATAGCACCAATAATGTCTTTATAGTTGTCATGCCTTGAAGAGAATTGACTATGTTTGACCTTAAGTGTAGCACATGAAATGTTAGAATTGCATTTTATTTAGAATAAATTATATTTCTGATTCTAGAAATGTCTCCAAAAGCATTAAATGCAATTAACACTTCACAAATTTTCCCCTGTTAAACAAGGTCACCTTCATATGTGAAAGCCACATCCAACAGCAGCAACTGGATGTAAATCATCCAAGCACTAGCTCTGAACTAGTTTCATATCTTCTCCTTGGTTAGTAATTTCACATGTAGAGAAAATGAATTTTACTTCAGTTAGTTGCTGCTTTTGTTTATTTGTCTCTGCATTAGGTAAGAGAAAGAATTTCATCTTAAATATATGTATGTTCCCTGAAGCTTCCTGTGGCTTATTAACACAGCTGGAACTGCTCCAAGGTTAAATCCACAAAAAAAAACCAACCAAACCAAACCAAACAAAACGAACAATGCTCCCTTGTTATGATTAAGGTATTCCTAGTGAACCCTATGGTCTCAACACACAGCTTCAAATTAAAACACAGTAATTGAAAAGTGTTGTCTAGAAAGCAGTAACATATCTCACTGACAATATAATGAAAGAGCCTGTTATTTATTTGTAAAGAAAGCTGTGTTTTGAAACAAAAATACACTGATTGAATACATGCCAAATGTAAAATACTCAAAATACTTCACTCTGTAGATAACTATTTACAAGTTAATTCAGAAGAAAATACATGCAATATTAATTGAGTAAAGCTTTACCATTGTGCCCTAGAAAAACCGCATAAGGGACTACATTTTTTTATCAAACTTGTAAATATCCAAGTGAAATTCATGTTGCTGCTGAAAAGTAGAACTTTTGCCAAAGTCATAGCACTGGTTTATTACTACTACCATTACTGCTACCCATGGAAGTGGGTATTTCAATCTACTTATTGTGATAAATATTCTTTAAAATTTTCTGGTTTCTTAATGAACATCCTCATGAAGTATTCAATTTATTCTTTCAAAGTAGGCACATACAACTTTTCTGTTGAAAAGTCTTCATTCGGCTCACAAGGATGTTACACAAAACATGTTACTAACTAAAGTATCCAGACAAATTTGTCACCTCTTCCTACTCATTCATGACCTCCTGCCGATGACATAAATCCACTACCTGTATTAAAAGACTACTGTCAGCATTGCCTACAGGAACTAAAACTCCACAGTAAAAAAATCACATTAAGAAATACACAGTCAAACATGAAAACATTGCTCTTTCTTACAGTGACCATGAAATATGCAAGCATAAACTGAATATGTCTGCATTTCTAATATTGCATTCTAAAAGGCCAGACAACAGTTATTACTTTTCCCTTTATAGAATTAATATTTTGAAAGTTTTAATCACACAAATTATTTAGCACATTTTAATTTGTTTTCCCGTGAACTTCCTTGGTTTCACAACACATTTGAACTTGGTTTGTTACACCATTATCTATGTGCTTATTCTGAATCTCTTCCCTCATATTGCTCCAAAATCTATTTGCTACTTTTAGATGCTATTACAAGAGAAAGAGACCCCTCCATATACCACTAGTTTAATCCATTGGTATCACCTAGATATCACCTCTACACATTCCTGAGCTCTTTCACAGCTCTTCTGGTTTGGGAATAGTAATGTTCTTCCGAACAGATTTTTTTTTTTCTAGATTATAAAGCAATAATGACCATAAATAATACAGAACAAAGTTCCTTTAACACACTTTTTGATGAAAAAGGATAGGGGATCACCCAGATGTGCCTTCTACTACTGATGAAGAGCAGAGTCTACCTGAATTTCCAGTCTATATGAAATAAAAATGCCATAAAAACGAAATCCATATGCTCTGTTTCAACACTTGAAAATAAAAGCTGGAAGAACTAAAAGGAGTCTATATTTGTACAGCACAGGGGAAAAAAAAACCCAAAAAAAAACCCCTTTCCATTTTAAAGCATTTTTTAATGAATGTGTATATTATATTCTCAGGAATCTAGGGATCGCATGCTGCTTGTTGTGATTTGCTATCTATCATCATTAAAAATTGCCAAGTTTGACCAAGATGGAAAACAGTAAATCAGAACAGATTTCCAGATTGCCAATTCCTACTGCATTCCCTGTTTTCTAGGTGAAATCATGAAGCACACTATTACTACTGAATGCACATTAAATTTCATTTCAAGAATATTCAGTCTGTTCAGGAGCTTCATGAACAATGGTTCTATTTTTATTGAATTAGTATACATACAACTGACAGTGCTTAAGCACATTGTATAAGTAAAATTTATATTTATGTATGGAATTTTCTTCTAAAGTTTCTACAACAGGCTTCACAAGCAATAGTATAAACCATACATTATTACCATCAGATAAGCCTGAAAGGGATAAAAAACATGCAGAAAACCTGATATGACAATTTAAGTCACAAACTAAAAAAAAAAACATTTTAAACCTTATGATGGTGCCATGCAGAGCTACACTCCTGATAGCATGACCTTAATTTTAATTATTGATGGTGCACTAACCTAGCAAGACACTGCAATACAAACATAATTTAATGCCCAAGCACATCTGGCTTTTGATTCAAACATAAGTATGTTAAATTTGAACTGGCAAATCAGTGAGCCTGTGAGTGTAAATGATAGTACTTAACTGGACTCAATTACTAATCTAGCAAAGTATTTTTGTTAGCAGACCAGATGCTTTTCGTAAGGAGCAAGAGAAAAATACTTTCCAGAGAGCTGAACTTTAAAGTTTAATTAGCACAAGATGCTCTGAAGAGAGTCCCAGACACTGATGATTTCCAGGAAAAAAAAGTCTTGACAGTTGTAAGTGCATCGGCAGCAATCAAAACAACACAGTTATTAAACAGGAATCTCAAATGCAAATAACAAATCCTAGGAATACTTTTTTTTTCCTTTTTAGAGTGAGAGGTATCAACAGTGATGATAACCATACCTATATGTTTGTGTATATATAGACAAATGCACAGGTACACCGATGCAAAACATTAGAAAAAATAATGGGATAAAAAACAAATCAATTTCTGCTACATTTTATGCATACATAAATTATATTCACCTGCTTCATTTTTCTCTTTTTATGAAGACTGCATAGGGGGTATTCTAACTCAAATATAAAGCTCTATTCATTTATTCAAAGTAATCTAACAACTTCTCCTTGTAGAAGCCAATCAAACCTTTCTGACATCTTGTAGCCCTCTATGTACCTTACCTACTCTGGGTCCACTACAGTCTTCCTGACAGAAGTGGTTATAGTCAAAAGGTCAAGTGTACCATAGGCTAATAAAAGACCAGCGTTATGATTTTAATACGGTTCTCTATTCAATCCTAACAATCACTTTACTCAGCCAATTAGTGAGCTTAAATTTTGAGAGAACTGCCCTTTATCATTCACTGATATCTTCCCTGAGTGCTAGCAAAGCCCATGGTTTCACATCTATAAGCTAAAGACTTTCTTTTTTCCCTTAATATGCATTAATTTGTATTTGTATTTGGCAATACTTAACTTCATCTGCCCTTTCACTGCCTTCTCAGTATCATGATTCTCATCAGCTTGATAGGAAACTTACTGTCCAGAATGCTTCAAACTATAGGAAACCATACGTAGGCCACCACTTTTGCAAATACTCTATGAACCAAGGCAGCTCTGAACTCAAGGACAACACCTTTAAATGTAAAATCTGACAAATAATTCCCACATCTTACGTAACTCTTAAGCAACATAGGGAAAAAATTCTTAAAAGTAAAAAATTTAAAGCAACATTACAGTGTAACATGATTACTGAGTAGAGTCATTATAATTTGTAAATCTTTTAATTGTCTTTTTTTTTTTTTTCCTCTGTAAAGGCAATATCACCAAGTGGAAAACTTGTCCACAGAAATGTGTACAACCAGGAAAAGACAAAGATGCAAAAGAAAACTGCATACTGGATAATTAAAAGAAAAAAGTCATAAATTGAAAAAGACCCACAAATTCCTTTCCTCCACATTCGACTTTATTTTGCACCTGCAATCTAGAAATAGAAAAAACCCGCAACTTGGATAGATTGTGTACAATTGCTGTTGAAGAGGTGCTAAGTCTCTTCTGTTCAGAGGAAAATGTGAAAATCATAGCATATGGACTAATGTACAACAAAGATTTTCTTTGCTTCATATTTTCTCATACTATTAATATGTAAAAAATATCAAGTGTAAACTTTCTAAGCCATAGCTCAGTCTTCTAAGAAATTGAACTAATTTGATCCATCGCTCTAACTTCCTCACGGGGTGATTTGCATAAGCATTTTTTCTAGATGTTTGTTTTACATGGCATAGAAAATTATTAATAATCTCAAGCTACATTTTAAAGTTTAACTTTTGGACAGAAGTAGCAAAGTCTATTTTTAGGACTTACACAATAAAGACTTTAAGTCCTTATATTAAATGGGTTAATTACAGGAGTGCCTTACAAAAGTTTCATGGAACTCTGCTGTATACAATCAAATAACTTGTGACTTTGAAAAGGAGACACCTTCTTTGTCAAAACAACTGAATGGGGCTTTGAAAGTAATGCAGAAGCTTGTTACTTAAAAAGCCAGAAACGGGTTTCAAGACGAGTGTCAGTCATTTCAGAACAGCTTGCACCAAATATATGCATAAGCAAATTCGTCTTGAGGATATGCTTTTCACTGATGTATTGGACAAACATACCAAATACACAGTTTATTTTGAGTACCACAGGCCTCAGATTAAGATCTGGTGCCCATTTCCCACCATAAAATTCCGTTTCTGTATGTTGACAAAATCCTTGTTACTCTTTGGACAAGATGGGGAGATTGTGACAGTGAACATCACTGCACACCACAAGAATTATTCTTAACAACTCAAATTTGCTTTCTGTGTTTGCTAACTTGTTCTACAATTATATTTATTTTACAGGTGGGCAATGTGACAATGGTGTTTTGCAGTCTTTCAGGATATATTTGTAGTTTTGTCTGTCAACCTCTTCTGATGATGATATTTTTTCCTGGGGCAAGAAGAAACAGGGAAAGTTATTTGTATGAACCAGCCATTTCCAGTCCTTATGATATCTAGGCATATGGCAATTCTGATCCTTACTCTTTACAAAGAAAAGTTTGTATTATTGTCTATTACTTTCTTCTATATGTATACAGCAAAGAAAAGACCACTAGGAAGAACCACCTTTTAAAAAAATAAAAAATTAGCCAGACGGTAAAAAAGTAGAGTTTGAATTCTAATTTTCTTTGATAGAATGAAATCTAACCTAGAAGCTAAGGAAAGATTGCTGTTAATGGATGTAGTAGGTCTGGCTGAGCTGCTTTTCCCCACCCAGCCCTCATGCTGCAGCACTGGGAGCAGGAGGGTGTTGATAACACACCCGTGTTATGACTGCCAGTGCTCACACGGCACCAGAGAGGATATGGGGGCAAGATGGGGGAGGGGATACAGTCGACCTGAGCTGACCAGTGGGATATTCCATATCATATGATGTCAGCTCAACTATAAAGGGAAAGGGCAGGAGGAGGATGGGGGGGCATTCTGCTTTGTCCTCCAAGCGGCTGCTACGTGTTCCTGGAGCCCTGCTTCCTGGACTTGGCCCGACATCACCTGTGGATGGGAAGTAGAGAATAACATCTTATCTATCATAGCCCACGGCTCTTTGCTTTGCATCTTATTCTGTCCCTGCGTGCCGTGCTGAAGGGGGTCAGCGGGAGTGATAGAAGGGCTTGGTGGGCACCTGGTGCCGTGCCAGGGTCAACCCACCACAATGGATAATCACAATGACTAGAATATATGTAAACCAAATCATACCTTTTCCTTTTACTTATTCACCTTTGTGACCAGATACACCACTACTCCAGACTGGCACCTACACTTGTATAAAGTGTTACAAGATCGTACGTATGTGTATACATGCTATGAAGACTGTGTCTATTCCTTTGACTAACTGCCTCTACAGTTCTGTGTACATATATACATTTTTTCCTTTATCTTCTCTTTTGATCTCTATTTAGCCCATCTTTCATTTTTATTTTCCATACCTGCTTTAGTTAAATACAATGTGTTTATTCAAGAGGGAAAACAAAAAAAAAAGTTTAAATTTTTGTATCTGGTCAGCTAACAGCTAAACAGAAGGGTCAGAGGAGAAAATCAAGGATGATGTGTTTATAAAGCTGCAGGAAGAATGTAGGAAGTGACTGACCAGAGCTGCTGCAAAGAAAGATGAACTTTTCTCAACAGAAAAGGGACAGGAGGGTTTGTTTGATATGAATGCCTTTATTGATTCAGTAGAGTAACTGCTTGTGTTCTTCCCTGAGTTAATCAAAAGATTGTGAATGGATTCTTGAGTTAGCCAGCCCAGCAAGGGGCAGGCTTGGAGATGGTTCAGCCCAACACAGAGTATAAAAACTGAACACATGACAAAATGAGTCTGATGTTCTTGCATTTCATTGCTCCCCACAAAGATATTTTTTCAAAGGTTGGAAGCAAAAGTAATATTGATCTATACAGCACTCATACACAATTATCCTTTTCTAAAATACATTTTATTCCCTATTGCTTTCAGTTTGAGTCAAGTCCTGCTCAGTTGCTAGAAATTAACTATTTGTCAGAGCATACAGTGGCTCTTGAACCTGTCAGGAAGGCAGTAGAACCCCTATGAATACCCAGGACATGAAGTGGCTCTCTGTGTTTTATAGTGACACACAAAATCTTGAGAGAATGGAGGCTTTCTTGAAACTGGGAAATACTCTGTTAAGTTCTTTAATGAGAAAAATTATCCTTCAGTTGAGTTTAAGAATAAATGTTTCATTGTAAAATATAACAGGAGAAGATTATTAACCGGACTACGTATTTCTTTATAGAACTCTTTTTTTGATAAATAACCCACCGATTAAACAGCCTGATGAATACTAGAAGACTCATAGATGGTGTTTATCCTTTTAAAAATCTGTAATGAATAGATGGCATAGGTTTACTGTGACAAGTATTTAAGACCAGTTTTCTTTCACAGAAAGTGAGGAAAAAATTAATTTTCTAGCCCAGTACAAATACTTTGTGCAAAACTTTTTAGAGGTTTGCAAAGCAAGGCTTCTGCTACAGTATGACTTTAAAAGGAAAAGCAGGAATCAGACTCTAGGCTGAATTCAAGGGGAGATACAAGAAACTGCACTCTGAATACTTGCTAGCATTAGGAAACAAAACCTGACATTTTATGAAGATAACCTTTTCTAATAATTTGTTACAGCTTTGCTATTCTATAGTTTCTTGCCACTGCCAATTGTTTAATTTTTTTTTTAATTTTTTTTTTATGTAAGCATTATTTTAAACATACTTTTATAAAAATAACATACAGAAAGACTTGGTCAATTAAAAGCCATCTTAAATATCTGGAATACACTAAAAAAATTCAACAATTTTATTTTAAAGTATATTTTAAAAGAACCTCATCATTTAATATCAAGGGCCCTGGCTGAAGAAACAGGAAGCACAGTGCACAGAACATCTTTATGACAATGTTGATGTAAGGGTAGTCTTCAGACTTCCAGAGAAGTGATATACAATATAGGTACTTAAGTTTTCTCTTCAGTTTAAACTTCAGTTTCCCTAGTTTTCAAGATCAGGTTTGAGATCCTTTCTATTATCTACATGGAAATTTT
The DNA here is from genome assembly GCA_025345505.1 of Todiramphus chloris collaris. Taxonomy (NCBI): domain Eukaryota; kingdom Metazoa; phylum Chordata; class Aves; order Coraciiformes; family Alcedinidae; genus Todiramphus; species Todiramphus chloris. The sequence goes on from JANVCC010010406.1 coordinate 33,979,620, forward strand.
ACATAACTTCTGTATCATTAAAAATATTGTGCTGACCTTAAGACTTGAACATATATGTCATTGCAAGATGATTAAATGTTTTCTGTAATTTGTCAGAAAAAAAAACAACCCAAAAACCAGAAAATACCTATTGCACTCCTATTTTAATGCAAATGCTACATTTGTAAAACACTCTCTTGTCTATCATTCTGCTTCTGAGAAAAACTCACTCTCCCTATTAGAAATGTCACAAATAGATGTTACCCTGCAACATAAGATGGTCCAATTAATTGTCAGAACTGCATCCATTGCTATGAAGTGTGAGTTCACTTTAAGATGTTTTAAAATACTATCAGACTACAACTCTGCACACCTGGGTCAAAATATACTAGCATCACAGAGTAAAATATACACTAGAGGTAATTAAGAAATATGTCACTCCATCCAAATAGTGAAAATATTCACCCAGCTGCTTATCTCTCTTCTTGCCTTCCTTGACATCTGGATTCAAGTTCTCACATTCATAAAATGTGCAGCTGATAGAGTTGCCCCCATGTTCTGTACATCTATGCACACTGCATTGAATTAACCTCTTGTCTCATTCCATCAAATCATTATTTTTTTGAATATTCTTCCAGTCTCTATGTAACACCAACTCCTCTTACCAATTTGGTCTACTCGTATCACAAAGATTCCAGCTCTGATATACTATTAAGCTGATTTTTCTATAATTTAATTTCTGGTGCCTTCACCATTTGTCTTGGTACCATCCTCTGTGAAACCGTCTGATGCAAAAATCTCTCATGAGATGTTAGAGTTTTCATTCTAATATATCTTCTTCAGACTTATTTTTATTTTTACAATAAAATATGAGAAATAATGCTGTCTTGCTTTACTTTCTAATTAATTTTATTATACTCATGCTATGGAAACGACACCATGGGATAAAACCGCAAAATTATTCTTTGACAAACAGTGCTTCAGCACAGTAAAACATTGCCTCATTTTCTGCAATCTCTGTGATTCCTGTAAGCATTTATCAAGTTTTCATGAGATAATCAATATATAAGTGATATGAAAGTGATTATTTTACTATTGCTGAGACCCCACTCAAATATTTAGGGTAGGTTTTTTTCCTTTTTTTTTTTAAAGCATCTGCAGATTCAAAATTCAAAAAAGAAACTGCATTCTCTTTTGTTTGAGACAAGAGGCAGTTAAGGGGACTGGAAGAGGTATTAGTCTGGTTTTGGTTGGTTGGGTTGGTTTTAAGAATAACCTATTACTCCATGGTCAAAGTTTTTAAGTCTGTGACCTGTAAGTTTTTTCCATGTGAAGATATTATACTTTTTTTCACTATGACAGAGATGCACTGTAAGAAAATCACTGATCTTGGGACTGCTTATAACAGACTGTCCAGATCTGGATGACTAGTTTAACTAATATCTTTCTGACAAATGAGAACAAAGGCAAAGCTAGCTTGTGAAGAGTCTTCCATCACTCCTCTTTCCAGCTAGAATTATTTAAAAATACTGCTGTTACCTCCAGCTATCCATCCTGTATTCCATCTTCATTAGTGTAACTAAGCATAGATTGTTTTGTGCTGTATTAGCACATGTGATGAAAGAGGTTATGCTGCCTAAGAGTCAGCACTAACTTGTAAATGCACCTGATGCACCTTTAAGACCATATCTCAATGTTCTTGCAAACAGTTTCCAACTTAAAAAATATTTGAGTTTGTTGGGATAGTCCTCAAGAAGTTTGAATTCTATGAAAACAAGCTAAAACGGATAAGATCTTCAGGTATTTCTTCTTCCAAGGAATCCATTATACAAACTACCTTTGCAAAGTCTATGAGATGCAAGATAATCAAGAAGTAGAGGAAGCTCCTGAATCTTACATATACAGCACTAGATGCTGACTAATCCGTGCTTGAGTAAGATGAGGAAAGGATGACTTACCTGGTGAGTAACTCATGTTTATTCAGGGTAGGTTACCATCATCCGAAGAACATAAAACCTTCAGTACAGACTCAAAACAGAAATACAGAAGAACCTTTTGCCATTTAGATGACACAAAAGAGAGCTATGAGATGAATTCAAAAGAAAATCTGCCTAAAAACATCTAAATGAAGAACAAGCCTTGGCCCTTTTTCTATATTCCTTCCTGCTTGTACTTGCAAAGCACTTTTCCTTGTATTTTGACAGTACTTAGATGCAGTTGTATGGATCACCCACAGTTCTCTCCACAAATGTGGATCTTCTCATTATGGAAATTTTCAGCACAAAACACAATACAAGGTTGACTGTTCAAATATATTTTTGCAAGCACTTCTGCTGAAGGGACAAAAATGGTGTACATGAACATATTTACCAAGAGCTAAAGACAAAACTAATATTAGAGAAAAGGCTGTCTACCTAGACAACAGGCACCACTTACCTTACAGCTATATATTTTGGATGTCTTTAATTTGTAATGATGACACCAAATGTTGTAATTTTTAAAATGTAATTGTATGCATGACACATGAAGAGCAATTCTTTATATAAACCAATATAGAGTGTGTATCAGTATTATAACATACATTGAGAGTAACTGATCATTGATGCACAATTTTTGATATCATTTAAATGATTTTCATAAAACCAGTTTATAATAGAAAAGCACTGAAGTTCTAAAATCCAAGAGACAGTGAAAGATGTTTTTAAGAGCTTACAGTTGCTTAGGCCTGATTCAGTTTTTCAATACTCTGGATGAATAAAATGGCACAGGTCATAACTCACTGTCCCATACTGTAAGAGGGTCACTAAATCTATCATTTGTTTATCTCTTGCACTCTCGTAAGTTAAAACTGTAAATTTTCTTCTGTTGAAAGAATTTTTGCCAGCAGAGATCTGAGCTCAGTTAATCCCTGCTCATTTCTGTCCTCTGCTTTCTGCTTCACCCCCCTTCCCTAGCTTTGGCATGAGCATCTCTGGCATACCATGGGAGTATTGCTCTGATGGTCCACTGATTTTTCACTTTGAACCTGGCATGTGTAGCTGAAGGACATATACATGAAGTTAGAAAGTGCACATTATTCACAAGACAAACATAAATTATTGTGATAATTATCTCACAATTTCCTTTTGTTTTCTTTAACACAAAGTAAATACGAACTGTACAATATTACCTATTCTTTTGTCCTTACTTAGGAATGTATTTTTCTCATGGACATAGGAGTTTTGACTGAGAAAGAAATTGATGTTAGAGTCCCAGGTAGAAATATTCTAAATGCTGTTCAGGGTAATGTTAGAATTCTTTACTCATAATAACTCTCTTTGTATTCTAAATCCCTTTAAGACAGAATTTTTAATACCTCAGGTAAGTTCAGACTAAATACAGAAAATAATACAAAATAAATAGAAAAAATTTACCTAGAGATGAAGCAGTATAATCTGTAGAAAATGAAAATTGTATATTACATTTCACAGAGGGATATGGTTACACATGCAGCTACAAAGAACTATGGAGTTAAAAAGAACTATGGATGGTATTGTGGCATATTACAGGACCACTTCCTGAGGTCAAAACCCAAATTCAACAATTGAGCATGTAGTTGACTTTGCTGGGATTTAAACATATGTTAAGAATATTCAAGTCACCTACACAAGAGCACAACTTAATGTATCTGAACTGGAATGTACCACAAGAATTACATACAGGTCTGTATGGATGTAATAGTTAATATTATAATGTAAGAAAAAAAAAATCACTAACCTCAGAGATACTTCTAGATAACCACAATATTGGAAAAAGCTGATTTCTTTACTAATTGAGGAATGATTGCATCTTTAACACTTTCTTAACTATCTTGTATTATTTCTAACTATTAACTATTAAACAAATAAATACTATTAAGAACCATAAATACCAACTCTATCAACAAATACATGAAATTATCCTGCATATCAAATGAGTTACATTGAACTGTTTCATTCTCAAAAATTATTATTCCTTGAACCAGAATATCCACAGACTAATGGAAGTTCAAAATAGGTGTCACAGATTTTCTCAGCACTAGCTAAAATTTACCTTCAGATTTCACTGTATAGGCTGGAAGAGTGGGCTAACAAGAAACTTATGATGACCAACAAGGACAAGTGTAAGGTCTTGCACCTGGGAAAGCATAATCCAGGAGTGCAGCACAGCCTGGAATCTACCTGGCTGGACAGCAGGTAGGTGGAAAGAGACATGGGGATTCTGGTGAACAAGCTCAACATGAGTGACCAGCAGCAAAGAAAGCCAACAGGATGCTGGGTTGCACCAAGAAGGGCATCACCAGCAGAGATAAATAAGTCATGTCATCCTACTCAGCGCTTGTCAGGCCACACCAGAAATTCTGTGTTCAGTTTTGGTTCTTGCTATACAAAAAATATGTGGACAGGCTGGAGAGGGGCCAAAAAGATGATCAAAGGACTGGGAAGCCCGACATAAAGAGGAAAGGCTGACAGAACATTGTTTGTACAGCCTTGAGAAGAGGAGGTTTATGGGAGACCTGATCACCATGGTGCAGTATTTAAAGGGTGACTACAAAGAAGGTAAGAGACTCCCTTTTTACCAGGCATCACATGGAAAACATTAGGGGTAATGGGTACAAATTCCTCCTGGGGAGACTCTGATGAGACACAAGAGGAAAACTGCTCACAATGAGAACAATCAGCCACTGGAACAATCTCCCCAGGGAAGTGGTGGACTTTGGACATCTTTAAGATGCAGCTGGACAGGGTGCTGGGCCATCTCGTCTAGACTGTGGTTTTGCCAAGAGAGGTTGGACCAGATGATCCTTGAGGTCCCTTCCATCCTGGTATTCTATGATTGTAAACTTTTGAAATTGAATATAAGCATAAAAATAAACCTTCCAGTCATTCTGAACATATTCAAAGGCCCTCCTGTTTTCCTAAGAGATTGTTAAGACATACTTAGTAAGAAAGCAGTAAGTGACTTAGGTGGTATAATTTGAATAATAAAACAGAAAAAATTTTTTTCTCCTTCACTTTCACCTACTACTTCAAACTAAACTAAATAAAGGAGGAATTGCCTGAAACAGTAAGTCCTTGATCAATTGGTTAAGGAAGAAAAGACTTGGTTTTTAAGTATAAGTGGTTAGTAATTACAAGTAAGCTCAGTGATTATGAAATTGCCATTAAAAGTCCATTCCGAGAGTTTTATTGTTACCCTAGGACTACTGAGATTAATTAAGCTTTAAATGCTTAAAATAAAACACTAGAAAAATCAAACAATCTAAGGTGTTGTTACCTAGTTCTTTTGTCTCTGAGTTACAACACAGCTTGAAAACAAAGGTTTGTCTGTCTTGGTGTGAAAACCCAGCTCTCTAGCCTCATTTGAATGTTGCCATTCAGTCCAATTCAGTAAAACAAGAAGCAACTTAAGATGGAACTTTAGGAGTTTTGCTGGAATCAAAATCTTTATAATTTTTAAAACTGAACTTAATATATCTAGAAGAAGAATAAAGCTGATGCTTGCAATAGCAGATGTCTGGATTTGATGACTGAGCATATGTTTTGTAATCCTACCTTCTTCTGTTTTCCTGAGAAACTGCACCAAGCATGCATAATTCATTTGACGTCTTATGACACAGGTTGGAGACTAGCTTCTATTTATTTACTCTGGTTTGGTTTCTTACATTTATTGGAATTGACATGTAATTAGGTTTTGCTTTGCTGTATTTATGAACATTTAACTCACTGACAAAAGCAAGTTTTATTCCATAGATGGTAGAAGTCAAAATTTCCCTGATTATTTAAACAAAAATCCTGTGTATTAAAGGTATTTGTATACCAGACATACTGTAATATCACATGGATATCACTTCCTAGGAAAATCGTTAGTTATTAGTTGTTAGTATCTTCTAGAAAAGCAAGCACATGCTGCAGGATCCAGTTCTGATGGTGGGGTGGGCCTGGAAGAGTGTGGACTGACTTCCCCAGGCTTCTTTATCCCCACTAAACCGTATATGCCCACTGAGCACAGAGTGGCAGCACCTCTTCCCTCCTTTCCCTGACTCTGGAGAAACACATCGGGGGGTCCAGCAATCCCATCCTGTGTAGACACACAAGTGTAAGAGAGGCAGAAACACTAACCCTGACTACAGGGCTCATGTTGCAAGGGCTCCTGCTCAGCAGCACACAAGAACTTGAACTGACTTTAAATTAGCATCAAGTGTCCATGGGAGTTCAGCCACAGCAGCATATGTTTCAGCGTAAGAGAGCTCACCCTGCTTCTCAGCAAACTGTTACCACTCCCCTAGCTGCTTAGGCTTAGGGCAGGAATGCAAGACTACAACAGAGAGATTTTCTGCATAAGAAAAGGAACACCAGATGGATACAGATGAAGAAACACAGGGAAACAGATTTCTTAAGTTTACTTCTGCAATGTTCTTGCCTGTGTTCTGTGCAACTTCTTTGGCTGCTTCTTCATTGGCAATAGGTCCTAAGAATTCAGCTTCACTATTTCCAGCACTAACCTCCAGTGGACAATGATAGCCTGCCCAATTACCTATTTCTGTCCTTTCTCTTAATGCACAGGGCTGGACTAAGCTTTGCCACTTGAGACAAGTTCTAGAGGAAAAGGCCATGTCCATTATTAAAGTTCTAGTGTTTTCACATTAGAAAAGTAAGTCAGTCTATCATTGGCATTTTGCTAAGTTGGATGGAATATGTGTCCTTTTACTTTGCTGTGTGGTCTTTTATTGTGTAGAAGTTTGTCTGAATCCTTACCTGTCATTACTTGTATCCACATTATTTAGATCCTTTGCAACAGAATGAAGACCTGATGGCACTTCCATTTTCTGTAATTGTTTTTATCTCTGCAACACTAGCTGTTACCAAAGTAAAAAATTTATAATATAATATATTCATTCCATCTCCCTAAAACAATCTGACAAGAATTTTAAGGGAGTTCTGTTCAGAGATTGCAATGTCTGCATTGTATTGGAAAATGCTTTCTAATAACTGTTTAGATGGAAGCAGTTTTTTTGGAAATAAATTTCTTAGAGTTGATGATTTAACTGAAAATACAGGATGAAATGATACAGTATCAGGTCTTAAATTATGTATTTTTAAGGAAACTCTGTTCTTTTGTGATATCATAAGATTAAAAATATTTTTTGAAAACAGCATTTAATTACCTTCCCTCCGTAAGACGTCAGAAATTGCATTTACACTCCTCTGAGATCAATGAAATGCTGGAAACCCTGCCTCTCATAAAGCATCAGAAAAGCTCAATTTAACTCTCCTGTAACATCCTAGTACTTAGGAATTTCAAACAGGAATCAGAGTATAGGCAAATGGCATCAGCTTTAAAGGAAATGTGTTTGTGCAGAACAATGTAAGTGTGTCAGACAGAAACATTTTAGAAAAAGAAGCCTCACCTGGCTGCATTAAAAAAGATAGTATTGAAACAAACAGCTAAGGTCACTCTATTTAAGGCAAAAGCTATCTTTGAAATGACTCACACTTCTCGCATATTAAGTCAAACGGAACCCAATTTATACAGGCCAAGAAAATCCCTGACCTTCTGTTGACATAGGCAAATATTTTTAACTGAGTGCAATAAAAGGCTTACAGTAACTGAATCTGGAAACACTACTTTTTTTAGCGTTCCATTTTGTTGTTAGGTGTCATTATGACATTTTACTAGTCAGCATAAATATTTCAAAACATTAGCTATGGTCACAACATTTTACAGGGCACATGTGTTGTACACCTGTGGACTTTTGACAAGGGATGAGAGAAGATATTACCTGCAGAATCAGATACCATAAGACGAGGGATAATAAATACATGGGTTCAAGTGCTTAGCATCTGACATCTGGAATAGTACATCTTCAGTAAAGATTTAGAAAAAAACCTCCAAACAACTAGCAGGAACTGAGATTAATACTCACTATAGCACAGTGTTACTGAAGGAACAGCTTTCAAATAGTAGAATAGAAGACTTTCTTGTCTGCAAATTACTTTCAAATTCTACATATTCTTTAAGAATAAATTTACTTGGAGGTTTACCATTTACAGTGATACAACAGCATACCAACATTTTAGATTTTCATAAAAGATGCATCACGGGCACTAGAAATGCAGTCAATGCAACAGGGTGAACAGAGAGGAAAAACATGTTGGGTTCCATTCCAGGTTCTCTCTCTCACTTGCTAAATCATTGATCTTGTGCTGGTCATTCAGCCTGCCTGTATTTCCAACTGTAGCAATTATGGTCATTCCTACACCTGCTGAAAACTATTTTGAGATGATACTGCTGCAAGAACACTATGAATCCCTGAACACTTCCAGAAGCTCTCAAGCACCCTGCTAGAAAACCTATGCATCAACATAACCTACAGCTTTAATGCAAACAGTGAGCTGAAGGGAAGCTACAAACAAAATTTTACAGCTACTTAAGTAAACACAATTTCCACTAAACACAACCACATGTTCATATTAAAACTTGCAAAGTCATTTTGCTGGCACAAGGGAAGACTGGGAAAGAGGTAGAGGGATGCTAAACCACAGCAGCAAGCAGCCTCCAGGTGGGGCGGTCTCAGAAAGGACATGGCCTCCTTTAGAAACAGTCATTCCCTCGGTTCCTGCAGATTAACAAGGCTCCCCAAACTCATGCCAACACAGGACAAGAAGCCTTTTACATCTGTCCATGCCTGTGATATTTCACACTAAGAACTTTTTATTATAGTGTTTCCACAAATGACATGAACTATCAGAAAACGATGAACATAATTCAAAAGATGTCTCAGAGATTCAAAATCTTAATTGCTGCAGTTGGAAAGGTGTACAAAGGAAGGGAGATTCAAATGTGCCTACACATGCTTCAAGAAATAGTCTTACAGTACTTATTTGTTAGCCTGACCCTTGAAGGGAGCAAAAAAATATCTGTTGATTTCCATCTGATGGTACTAAGGTTTGTGTGATAACCCACTAACAAGTTGCCCTATGAATCGTCACTCCTTTCAGTTACTTAAATACAATAATACAATGCACAAGAACACTACAGCATGTACTAGCCCCCAGTCTACATTTTGTGCTGATATTTTTATACGGACTTAATTTACTGAAAATTGTCAACTTAACTATTTCTTAGATTTTTCAGAAATTCATTAAAACATCGACAGTTATAATTTTACCTGTCTACAGCAGAAGAAAAAGAACAATGCTCCAAGTCATCACAAGTTTAGAAGATAGTTCCCTTTGACGAAGCTAACAAAGCTTGTTTGGAGGACAGAAATGCCAAGATCCTAAAAAACAGTTGTCTTCTAGGGGAAAACAATATTATACACTTACAGATCTTACCCATTTTTTTTTCAGTACCTAAAATAAATTTAATTTATATATATAAACATCTTCATATTCTTCCACATCCAGACAAGCTCTCTTGTTTGTTTTAATCATAACATGTTCCTAATCATCAAACAGTAAAGCAAGGTCTGAAACCTCTCTTTAAGCTACAGAGAGCTGTGAGAATCTGTGGTGAAGCAACAGGATCTCACTTCTGTGCAGGAGCAGGAGACAGGGAGCACACATATGAGCAGAACACCAGGGGCAAAAAAATAACAAGTCCTCCAGCCAACCAACCAGAGGAAGCTCAAGAACACTTGTGTCTGGTCAATTTTGAGCCTAAAACAATTGCCTTGTGGTTCTTCATCCAGGAAGAATTTGACAGGGTCTGTGAGAACTGACAATGCTGAAATCAGAATAGTGTAGCTGAAATCATTGACCTGGGCTGAGTGATACCACATGAGAGTCTAGCTTATTGTTTTAGAGAAACATGAGCTTAATCAAGGAGGGAATTAATTTGAGTTAGTCTAGACTGACATTGTGAAGTAAGAAATTAACCCCAAACTCTCCTGGCCACAGAAGAGCTCTCAAACGCTTCTAGCAATAGTGTAGTAGGATAACATAACTCTGAAAAGAATAAAATAAAGATATTCTACTTTCTAAACTTCACCACATTTTGGTAAATTGAATAAAATTCCAGAACTAATTCTTCTATTTCTGCCTATTTTTCAAAACTATAAAATATGAAATGTTAATACATTTTGTACTTGATCATCTAGATACACAGAAGTTTTTTCCTGATTAAGAATGTAAGAACATGACAAATATTCCAAAATATGTTTTCTGTCATTATGAAAAGAATTTCTTGTTTGTCCACCTTAAACACTTTTGTGAAGCAATATTGGGAAGATTGGCATCATGTATTTTGTTTCAAAATCAAGACTGAAATTATATATTTCTAGGGAGCTCTGACACATGTTTTTGATTTTGAGTAGACATTTTTTTCTGGTTAACAGAGCTCTTGGTTAATGTTACCTTTCATATAAAATACTCTGTTATTTTAAGAAACAATGAAAAGTACTAATTGAATACTGCATAAGCTCTGTACTTTGAGTAGAACAAGACGGGAAGCACAAAGAAATTTATTGTTTGCAACTAAACACATGAAAACTTTTGTCTACATAACAGAACACTGGCACTCACTCCATCTGGCTTAAGTGGGTATTCATGTCCAGTCTGAAAACTGTGAGTCTTGGCATTTAATGAATAAACAATAAATCCAGTATTTGTCTGTTTAGTATCCATCACTGGGAAGAACTATGATCCAATGTGACAACCCTTTCCAATAATGAGGTTCATCCTGTAAATATTCTTTTCTCATGACTTTCATTTCAGGACTGTGTAATGTGCTACAAAGATCACCTCGACTGTCTCATGTACACATATAGTTACATTAACATTTCAGAGAGAATTGTCTTATTTCACTCTTTATGGTAGGCAACCATCTGTATTATGACGTATTCTTTCAGGTTTTTTGGGGGGGGAGAGGAGGTGAATGTTCTGGACAGCTGGGAATTGTACAGTTGACACTACATTACCATTTCTCATCTACTTTCTTTGTCAAATTCTGTAATTTACACACATTAAACATCCCCGGAATGTGCTGTCTCTTTTTGCATATAATAATGTTGCATGAAGATCTAACTGCTCTTCCTTACCTTTCAACAAAGTTTTACTCGTGATTTAATCTAAGACTAAAAATCACCATTTGAGTTTTCCTAGGGAAATCAAAAGGGAAAGAAAAGATGCTAAACTGAAACCACCATTTACCTACATGCACTTTCAACAATGTACATGTAAGCCTGTAATTCTAAAAATATTGACACAGTACATCCATGTACGTACGTCCATGTCTTTAGTAAGACAACTAAAAATTTTTCCTCAAGAGAAATGTACGAAGTTTTCCTAGTTTTTGAACACTCTGCCTTAGATCAGGTCACGGATGATGGTTGACAAGTACTTCAGAAAGAGATCACTTCTTAAGAATGAGCATGGACGCACAGTACTGCAAATGTGCATAGAAGTGATACACTGAATTTCTGGAAAGGTGCTATATTCATCTGGAAAACTAATGATTAAATTCACATAATAACTGATGGAACAACAGGAAAAGAATGACAGATTTTGCTGCACAACTATAGCTATACTGAAAGAACTACACATCTGAACTATGTTTCAACTCCTGAAGAGAACTCTAAATGACAATATGCAGAGTGGGAAAGTCCACAACAGCCACTACACAGAATGCCAAATAGACAGCCAAGGCCTCTACTTCATTTTACTTACCACTATCCTAAGACTGCAAATTGCTTACTTCCTGTGCAATTATGTTCAATGCGCCACCTCACAGAAATGTGAATGACTGATACTTGAGTCAGTTCAATCTTATTTACAATTCCATGGACAAATTCAGAGCTTAATAGTCATTCTATTACCTCCAAGATTCAACCAAAGAGGAAATATTTTTTCAGGAAATATCCTTGAATACATTCACTTCATCTGTGAAATCCAGACAGTAGCCTATCCCAATTTAGATATACTGCAAAGTACTCCAGATTTGATCTTCAGCTTAGATCAGCATAAGATGCTGAAGAAGTTTTGCTACATTGCTTCTACTTTGAGCTGCAAGGAAACATTTTTCCACTTACAAGACAAAAATATACACCTCTGAGCACCACTTATACAAAATTCACCTAAGTCCAAGATAACAAGAACACTATGAATTCTTAACCGCTAACTGCTGTGAGAAACACTCCATTCTTCATTTAGGATTCTTTATGCATATTAACCCCACAGACACAGGTGACACAGCAGTGAGAGAAAAAGAGTAGAAAGTAGTAAGGTAACAGAGTTTCCAAAAGAACTCTCTTCAAACCTTTGTCACTGAAATTAAACAGGAAAAAAATAAATCCCCTTCCCCTCTACCTAAGAGGGAGCACAAGCTTGACAACAGTTAATAGCCCATTACTATCATCCGAATCTTAATGAGTGAAACAATTTAAATTCTGAACACTTGTATTTACATATAGAACTGCTAAAGACTTCTATTATCCAAATGAAATCTTAGGGTTAAAACATGCCATGACATCATGAAATCTTAGGGTTAAAACATGCCATGACATCATTGAGTGTCATGGCAAGTTTTTACCCAGAATTGTGACTGAACAGAAAAACTGCTATCTTTTGCTATTTTTTCCAACAGACCTTTACAGTGAAAAAAACTATCTTCCCAAAAGGGTGTCAACTAACGTAGTGACTGATGATAGAAAAACTCAGTGCAGCTAGCACTCACTTTAATTGAAGATGTCAGAAGATGCCTTGCACAATAGTTTATACCACTTCTTCTGAAGTTACATATCTCATACACACTGTATCACTATATTACATTATATTAGGAAAACTTCCTTTAAACATCATAGACATATTCCCACCAAAGAAAAATCCCCTGCATAAAAAGAATCATAAACATATTTGTTTGGCTTCATATTCTGAATTAAGAATATTTAAACAATTTTGCATTAAACTGTGAGTGAAATTAAAAAGAAAAAAATGTTTTTAAAGTTTGCTTTATGAAGAAGATGAGAATATTGTAAACATATTATTTTCCTGGAGGCATACAAAGATCTAACAAAGTATTACTGGCATTTGAGATGTATTTTGCATTTTAGCTAGTTACAGCTATCCACCATTGATGCTGTTGTCATCTTTTAGCTTCACATCTCTATTTATGTAACACTTATTTTATGAAGTGGTTTATCCACACAGTCTCTTATGTTTCTTTACTTACCAACAGTATCACATGGCTCATCTTTATGTACACAGAAATCCTTCCTAGAATTGGGGGGAAAAGAAAAATGTTAAGCAAGCCAAGCTGTCAGACTGGTAACAGCTCTGTGACCTATTTACAAATATTTTATGGCTCAATGAATAAATACAGAACACATTTATCTTAACAAAGAGCACGGGGAAGAAAAGGCCAGTATTGCCCAGAAAATCTGAATTTCAGTTTTTCCTCAGAACAGATTTAGGAGTAGTCAGGTGACAAAACATATACCATATATTTAAATAGAATTGTACCTATTTTCTATTTATTTCCCTATATCTTATATCTTGAGATATAACAAGTGAAAATTAGTCTGGTTTTCATCTGAAATGAAAGTATCTTCAGTGCTTAGGATCAGATCCAAGGGCAGCACTGTAATTCAGCATTTATGACAGAGTAAGAAACTTTTTGTGTTAAAAAGTCAATGGTTAAAATGACTAATAGGAATACATGGTGGAGAACCATTTTTGCTAGCATATCCCATTTAGTAGTGAAAGCTTTACAAACTAACTCTCTGGGAGAAGACTATACTACCTCCAACATCAAGTTTAGTCCAAACATATGTCTATAAACAAGACTGCTTTTTACTGGAGTGTTTATAATTCATGCTCATTTTTTACTTTAAGTAAAAATAGAGCTGCTGAGGCATGTATGAACTGGGGAGATGGGGAGGGAGCCAATGCGGCACAAGGTACAAGAATCACACACTTATAGTATCTAAGCAAAGTACAACCTAGTTACTTGAACTTCATTCTGACATACACAGATAAATGCATTTATGTTCTTTAGCTGTACCACAGAGTAATGGTCTCTAATTTATAGAGAGGGACCATATCTGCCAGAGATTTTACTTTTATGCTCTGTCCATGAAGCTACACAGATACACTCATAGACTGATAGTAATAAAGATACACATGTATAGAAACACTTATTATCCAGGAACAAAACACATGAAAAATGTGGTTCTTCAGATGAGAGAGTAGACTAGTGATACTTAGCACTTTTACAAATGTAACTACTCCACGAGCCCTTTTGTTTGTTTGTTTGTTTGCCACAGATTATTCCCACAGAGTGATTTAGACGCAAAAGCAATCTCAAGAGGCTGGCAAATTTCTGACACTTGTTAAAGGCCACACAGCCAGAGACATGGGGTTATATAACTTCTGAATCTCCAGTCAGCATTGCCAGATAATTACAGCACAGAAAAGGAAAACAATAATGCTAGTAAAAAGTCTTGCAAATAAATTGATAAAGAAACTCTGGAAAACCACTTAGAAAAGCCTCGGAAATTGAGCCAAAGGTGGTGAACAAGAAACTATAATCAGATACAGAAGGAAGTTCTTTTACTTTTTCAAACCTGCAACAAATTGCATTAATGCACTGGGTTGTAATACAATTCTTTGTTTTGTGCTATATGACACAAGGGACTTATTGTCTTGTTAAGCAACATGTCAGAATGATTAGAAATATGGGACTTGTGGTGAAGCAAGAGAACATGTGTAAAGACAATCTAAGGACATAGGCAGTCTTCCACACATACTCATACAACTGCCACAAATATTAACTGATGAAAGTGAAAAAAAAAAAAAAAGAACAAAGAAAAAGAACAGATCATACCTTCAAATGCAAAAGAATACCATCTGATATTTTAAAACTCCCAATATCAGAGAGATTTCTGCTTCTGCAATAGCTTTGTTCTCATACACTTAAGGAGCTGGTTTGGTTTTGGTTTGGTTTTCCCTCTTGGCTAACTCTGACTATGGTTATGCTATGCATCCAGAGTTTCATTCTGGGGCTTGGGGGAAACAGTACTGCTATGACTTGGCAAGAGGAAAGTACAAAACCCATTCTTAGTTCCTGATTTACATTGAAAGTATGTAATAACTCCTTTAATTTCCAAGAATATGAATGCATTACATACATCCGAGACTAGGTTTCTTACTAAAGATTTACAAGCCTATCTAGACCTACCGATGACTCTCACAAAAATTGTTCTATAATTCCCACATGGCAACTTAAATATTCCCTCATAATATAACGACATTCCTGTGTGTGTATATGACACACACAGACATATATATATATATATATATATAAAGAGAGAGAGAGAGATATATACATCTACCTACCTCTACACTTTATATATAAATATGGAACTGGCTTAGTGCAACTACACAAAACAAATGAAAGGATATGGAATCTTCCAAGTAAGAGGAGACATAAAATAGAGCAATAAAGCACACTACAAAGACTTCAGAAAAGCCACTGAGATTATTTGCCTTTATTCTTTTTATCCCTTCTCTTTGCAAAATAGGACAAAGATATTAGCATTACCATTAATGCACGTAGAAACAGTTGAGGCACAAGTTAGTAACGGAGTCTAACACTGAAAGCAAGAACCTGGTTAAAGCACACTGAAGTCCCCTTCTAACTGATACCCAGAATACAACTTTCATTACTCTAGTTACTTTACATGCCCATGGAAGGGAAAACAGGTCCTTACTCCAGTAAGAAAGAAGAGCTTTCATCAGATTTGGTACTGATTTCTGAGCTTGAATGAGTTGGCTAACCATAGAAAATAGTTCTAAACAAGAATGGATAACTACTAATCCATTGTTTCAAAATTAAATTTAGTTAGTGCATTTTTAATCAACTACATACAGCGTTATGAACTGCCTTCAGAGCAGAAGTATCCAATTTCTAAATAGAATGATGTTTAGATGAGATGTGCAACAGAAAACATCAAGAACAGCAGAGGAAAACTAAAGAAGTATGCAGACTGACTTTTTATTAATAGTTTGCATCAATTTGTCATTTTAGATAAATTTAACACTTGTTTTAGGCACATTAGTCAAAAGACCTGTTTCTTGTCCAAGCCTATTTATCATTTTCTTCCACATGTTAGGTTGGAAAAAAGAAAAAAACATAAGATGACAGCCTACCAAATCCCCATTCTATCTTTCACCCTAGTTTCATTTTCTTAACTTCTCTTATATGCATAATTTTGAAAAAAGGAATGTATGTCTGAAACTGCAGTCTAACTCCTGCTGTTGCCTTTGATTCTAGGACTTACCAATTTTTAAGATACTTTTGAGGCTTAGTGCCCAAGCAACAAGTTTTCTCAAATCATAAGTTTTTTATAAAGAATAGTTACAATTAATATCCCTTGTAACAAATAACATTATCATTACATTGCAAATGCCTTTGTTTGCATCATGCCACGTGAGTAACAACACTGCAGATGTTCTTGTTTCTTCATGTAATAGGACATTCTGAAATGATTCTCATGTATAAACTAAGCACATACATACTAACTAATAAAAGCACTTAAAAAACATTAAATGGAAATCAATTTACTATTCAAATGGACAATGTTACTATTGTAAATGCTATTTCAGACACTGTTTAGTATTTTGAGGGTAAATTTCAAATGCAGCAGTATGGACATAACAGTGTATTTTAGCAAATCAAGAAACACTATCTTTATAAATATTTTAAATAGTTAACAGATCACTTAGGCTCTATAAATCTGAACTGAGATTAAAAAGATAATATAAATAGGCCTTCTTCTATAGTTTCAGACAAACGTTAACAGCTCAAAAGTGAAAAGTGAACTAATAACTCAACTGAATGTGTAGTTTACATCTTGTCCTGGTTTTGCTGGGTGAGCAGGCCATTCACAGTTTTGAGTCAGCCAGGAGCTTAAGCTGGGAGGGCCAAAAGCCACAGCAGCTGACCCAAGCTGGCTCACAGGTGTACCCCACACC
The DNA here is from genome assembly GCA_025345505.1 of Todiramphus chloris collaris. Taxonomy (NCBI): domain Eukaryota; kingdom Metazoa; phylum Chordata; class Aves; order Coraciiformes; family Alcedinidae; genus Todiramphus; species Todiramphus chloris. Next base: position 33,996,590 of record JANVCC010010406.1, read on the forward strand.
CTAACCATCACGCTCATTATAAAGGGAGACATTTGCTGAGGATGGGGCCCTTCCCCCTTTTCCCCATCTGGCTTATAATTCTACTCCCAAGGACTGCTTTCATGTCTGTTGTGACCATCAGACAATCACTTGTCTAACTTTGTATACTTTATATAAAACACATAAACAATGCTCCAGAAGACAATGAGAAAGCACTACTAGTAAAGTGTGAAGATTAAATAAATTGAGGTAGAATGCAGACAGGAATGAAGACAAATCAATTTTTAAAGATTATTCCTCTGAGTAATTTTTATTTTAATGTAGCCAAAACTGGACACCTAAACTTGATCAGAAAAAGCAACAGCATGACAACAACAACAAAAAAATGAGCATTTGAAAACAGGTAGTAGGAGTCAAGAAGCCTATCCTTGAATAAATGTGCAGGAAAATATCAGACATGGCACCAGTAAAACTGTTCACACACCACTGTGTCCAATTTTGGTGCTTATGCCTCAAAAACCACTTTGGAGACTAGGAAGAGGTCTGGAAAGAGCTAAGGTAATGATTACATGTTTGAGAAACAGCCTTAAAAACCTAAATTAATCTAAAAGAAAGAGGAATTTTGACTTCAGCACAGCTTACAAGTATTTACCCAAGATGCTTTCTAACAGCTTTTTAGCAGTGAAGTGTACAAACAGATCCGAGGTTGCAAGCTGAAGTAACAAAAATTAGACATAAAATTCATCTGTCCGTTCTGCAGTCAAGTAACTGTGGCAATGGTGTACTTCAGAACACAATTATCTTCCTTTCTTTTAAATCTTTGTCTCAAAATGTTTTAGCTTTCTTATTCTGCATAAAAATACAATGAAAAAAATAACTGACCAAAATTAATGTTACAGACTTGGACTAGATAACCAGGGATTTAAAATTCAGTTCAGGTCCACATAATGCTACATAAGTGATCTGTAGGAGTAAACAGAACATATGTAGTCTGAGCACTAAAGCACAAAAGAACAAGCTGAAAGAAATAGGTAAATTCATGCAGATATTTCTCACATGCATTACTAGAAGCATTACCTCCTGACAGACTCAAACACCTTGAACTTAGAGAAGACAAAACCTAAACTAAAACAAGTAACATGTAATGACTTAATATTAGTGGAATTTTTTAAGTACACAAGATATAAATAGATTTCTTAAAATTAAAGTGATAAATACAGGAGATTGTGGTGTGTTTTTTTGGTTTTTTTTAAAGTCACCTTTTATGGTAAAGAAAGCTCTTTTCACATTTCCATGCTTCCTTCTGCATCTACAATCCTGTTACTAAATAATTAATAGTAAGGGCATTTGAGATTCTCATGAACTCTCTTGATATCAAAAGAAAAACAATAAACACTGTAAAATTGCAAAGAAGTACTTGCAACTCAGCAGAGTTGGCAGTACTGAAACTACAGTGATGAAAAAATACCCTTATGAAGACAAAATTAGGACTAATTTCCTATCTCACCATGCATTTGCAAGAACTTTCTAGACCTGAATTTCACTGTAAGTTTAACAACAGCAGTAGCAGATTAATAAACCAAACTCTACCCCCCATTACATTTCAAGTATGTTGAACTGCCAAACACTGAAACCTTTTTGAATGACCCTGTAATGTTAGTTTCTGCTCAGGGGTCATTCACAGTCTTTCGCATCTGACTTTCTTGAGGAGGTATTTTTGGTTCAAGCCATTATCATCAGAAAGGCAGTAAAAAGCAAAGTCAGAAAAATAACTGTACTTCCTCTGCGAGTTGTAAGGTAATAGTAACGCTTAAGAAATTCTCATCCAAGCTTTGGGCAGAGTTATAGAGGGCTGGAACAATTGGAATTGAAACATTATTTAGCAAATTCAAGTGCTGTTTATGCCATTGTCTACTTTTATAGAATGAGGCACTTTCTTACAGTCAAAATGCCTCACAGCACTGTTTCAATTATATGTCACCCAGAGTAAAGAGATTTCAAATACTGCAGATCAATATGAATAAACAGCTGATGTGAACATGGACTATCACTGTCCATCTGATGGCTAACAGAAGAATCAGAGATCTACTTCCTATCACAAGCACATGTGAAAATGACAGTTCTGAGAAGGACAAGGCCAACTGCCAGGTCCTGCACTTGTGACATAACAACCCCATGGAAAGCTACAGACTTGGGGATGTATGCAACCCCATGGAAAGCTGCAGATTTGAAAAGGACATGGAGGTATTGATTGATAGTCGACTAAATATGAGTCATCAGTGCATGCAGGTGGTCAAGAAGGCCAATGGCATCCTGGCTTGTATTAGAAACACTGGCCAGCAGGAATAGAGAGGTGATCGTCCCTCAGCACTGGTGAGGCCACACCTTGGATATTGTGTTCAGTTCTGGGCCCCTCACTATAAGAAGGATACAGAAGTGCTGGAGCATGTCCAGAAAAGAGCAACAAGGCTCGTGAAGGGCTTAGAGCACAAGTCCTTTGAGGAGCAGCTGATAGTTGTTTAGTCTGCAGAAGAGGAGGCAGAGGGGAGACCTTCTCACTCTCTACAACTGCCTGAAAGGAGGTTGGAGCAAGGAGGGGGACAGCTCCTTCTCCCTGGTGAGGTGTGACAGGACCAGAGGCAACAGATGCAAGCTGCATCAGGGGAGGTTTAAGCTGAATTTTAGGAAACATTTCTTCGCTGAAAGGGTTATCAAACATTGGAATGGTCTGCCCAGGACAGTGGTGGAGTTGCCATCCCTGAAGGCATTTAAATGGTGTGTGGACCTGCTCCTTAGGGACATGGTTTAGAGGTGAGCTTGCAGTGTTGGATCAAAGGTTGGACCGGATGAACTTGAAGGTCTCTTCCAACCCAAGATATTCTGTGATAATCAGAACTTGATTTTTATTTTTTCTTATGACTTTCATATTTACATGTTTTTCTAAAAACCACTGTGCCACAGATTGACCTATGCACTGGAAAAGCAGCATGATGCATAATTTTTAAGTGAATGTAGATTCTGCCTCATTTATGTAGCTTTTGTTTTGTTTTTTAACACATCAAAATTTTCATTACATTGTTTGCAATAGGGGCAATATAAGAAATTACATTATTATACAGAAACTGTGGATGCTATGCACCTTCACCTGCCTTACTTTCAAGTTACGTCATTCAGGTCAGACAACGTACGCAGTTCACAATTAGTGGTGGCCAGCACAATCAGGGCTTATCTCCGTGCACTCACACTCTGTAACTTCAAAGGCAAGAAGTATGTTGATCTGTCATGGTATAGTTTTTATTCCTCAGAGAAAAGTACTTCCTGATATGCATATCTATAATGTATTAGTGTTAGTTTACATCTGAGAATCAGATAGTTTTATCAAGAGTCCTTAAAATAACTCCTGTCTTAATTCTCACATTCTCTTTATACCTAAACTCCCTGGGGATCTTTTCTGAATATACTATTCAAACTATTTTTTTTCTGTCTTCTTTTTACTTTATGGCACCATATTTTAAACAGAGCATTACTTCATCAGAATAAGCCAATTTAAAGAGGAACTAAAAAAAAAAAAATCACAGACTGAAACAGGACTATAGTAAAGTGAAATGAACAGCTTAGTAGCAGATTCATATGCATCATTACAGCCTATTTGGGCAGCAGAGAAAGGTGGGGAGAAGCCAGTTTTGCTTTCCACTTCATATAACAAATGCAAAAATAAATCTTGAAAAGTACTTTTTTCATGAAAACATTATGATGGCCATTACATACACATTTTGCTCTTTGTAGTTAGGCATTAAAAATGAGCTCTGCAGAATACTCAATATATCATTTCTAATTCTTTTGGTTACTAGACATGACTGGCATGGAAAGGCACAGGAACGAGTTTTCAAAGCACTCTTGTTCTATTATCATGAGAGGCAAAAAAAGGAGGTGTGGGTAAGTTTTAGGAGATTTGCCACAGAATGTGTTAGGTAACCAAAATTTTACATTTTTAATTGAAAAATAGCAAGTAGTTGGTGTTCATCTGGATAAACAAAATTATTTCTCTCAATAAATCAGGTCTGCTGTCCAAAGCTGTTTCTAAATTGTGACAAAGGAGCTTGTTCAAGAGGATGAGTCTCTGAATTAACAAAACATACAAGTGCAGCCACACATGGGGTTAGCTACACCATAAACTTGATGATGTATAGAGGGAGCCTGGATTAGCAAAACATTCCCACAGTCAGCAAACCACACTGGTACAATTTATTAGGAACTAATCCAGCTCTGGGATGGGAGGCAGTATGGTCCAAAGAATATTATCACTGAAAAAACCAAAAACGTCAGAAGAACAGATCTTTATTTTCTGGCTCCAGCACTTACTATCTGACATCCAACCAATCACTTCCCTGCTCTCTACTTCAATTTTCTTAGCACTGATCAGAGAATTACTCCAAAAACCACAATAAAACTTAAAGATAAAAAATTGCAGGCAATTCAGAATGTAATTATTGCAAAGCACATCAGAAGAGTATGTATTAACATACGATAAGACTTTCCAAAAGCTTTTTTACCATTTAGAAATTCTGCGTGAAATTCAAAAAGATCTGTGGCCAAACTCCAGACCACTGTCTCTCAACTGCTTAACTAATACCTCACTTGCATTAGTTCAGAACTCTTCTGTGTCTTTCTATAAAGGCTGGTTAATATGAAGATGAAAAAAATGGTAGGGAAGAGCCTTCACACAGGCTCCTCTGCCTCTGCTGCCTCAAATGAGCAAGGGGATAGGTGAGAGATAACTCAACAGACCCATATTTCTAGCAATCAAGCCAATACAATTGCTTGATTATCCTTGGACAGTCACAAAGCACAACTAGATGTAAGAAGGTCTGTTACCCTTTAGCTATGCTCATCAACCCAATGCCATGTATGATACTTGAGAATCCTTTATGCCTTGGACTAATTATCTCTTCCCTACTACTCACATCTTTCTTTCTCCATCCAGACTCTTCCCCCACCAATGCACTCACTGCTATTAAAATCAGTTTTGGGTCTTAACCTGAAAAATTTCTTTCCAGTCTGACTTATGATGAGCTAATGGAAATTGGTTACAAAGAATATTATTTCTCATATATTCCATAGTAGTTCAGAAGAGCCTGTGTGAAGGGCTACTGATTAACTAATGTATACATGTGTAACAAAAATTCATCTGTCCCATGAAAGACCCAACAATCCATAAAACAGACACACACAATAAATGAAGGAGGATGGCACATGGTAAGAAGAGATGGGTGTGGGCTTTTCTAAGAAAAGATAAGAGCAATTAAACAGAAAAAAGTAGCAACAAAACTGTCACCTTTTTTTAGACTTCTTCATTTCCTGCTTCCAGTATGTGACTGGCTCTCCAAAACAATGAAATTTAGGGAAACATTTTTCTCCTTCATGAAATCTAAATATATTACAGCTATTGGAGTAATCAGAATATAAACTAATTTTAAAATATCCATATAGTTCCTAGTGAGATTGCTCTAAATAAATGCTGTAAGGCTACATTTAAGCTTAAAGATTACACATGGTTGCTCCTCCATCTATCATGGGACCACACAATCATATTCCAATATATCCAACCATAGGAATTTTCTTTGAAAGGGAACTCTGAAGGTCATCCAGTCCATGGTCTACCTCAAAAATGGCACTAAGCCCAACCCTAGACCAGTTGAACTATCTTTTTAACCAAGGTCTTTTTCCTGGGATAATATCTGTACACTCTCTGAACATCAGGATGCATCCCTCTGAATGCTACTTACAGCCTAAACCTATAAGGAACTGCAGATCTGGGATCACACCCCTGTGGCTGCAGAGCACATACCATGTACATGATGTACCTTCAGCACAGAACAAAACACACTAGTTCTAGGTCCCTTAGAGGGAAGCATAACTCAGTAATGTGCCTAATATCATGCTGATCCAGCTCTGAATGGTTTAAATATTTTTTTTCTGTTTAGAATGGAAGTATCTACAGCTCTGTGTGTACTGCCTCTTTTAAATGAAGACACATGGAGAGAGGTATCCAACCCATGGCCTTAACTTTATAAGCAAAGAAGAAAGACAGTGACTAGGTTGTCATTTCAGATGTTTAGCATCTGGGAACTATTGCTTATTGAAAAATTTTTACCACCACTTTACCATCGCATTTGAGTTCTGTGAAGAAGCCTCAAGTTGAGCTCATTGAAAAAGGAAATCCTAAATGTGCTGGTCATCTATCAGTTCCATTGATCTATGTCCATATTAGGCCATGGACTATTTTTTATTGCTCATCTTCCAGTAGTTTACCTTGTGATCAGTATGGCTGCGTCAACTGAAGACATGTCTTCTCCCCAGCTTGTTGACATTTCTAAGTGTATATCATTCTTCTTGCCAAATTCTTCATGTTGCCATTTACAAAAGCTTTCCAGCATTTTTTCCCCATGGTGTCCAATATACATATCTGCCTGGAAATAAAAAAAACAATTCATTTTATTAAAATTAGGATTCTATAAATAGAATTGAGAATATTTTTTGAATGAGTAAGCAAAAATAGTCTCTTTTTTATGGCATAAAATATTCACAGCAGAATGACTTGAGCTTCAGGAGCACAGATCATCTTTTTCTCATGTTAAAGACAAAAGTGAAGGCAGTGCACAGAAAGTTGTGCAGTGGATCTGTTCCCTGAACTCTTGGCTCATCTCTTTTTCTTAATAACTAAAGTATGAAAGGATTTCCATAATTTTTGTAGAAAAACACAAGAAACCAAGTTGACATTGTCCCGAAGTATGACATACAAACCAGAGACTAATAAAAAGAAATCAGCTGGCTTGTCTTTCTTCAGACAGAAAGGAGCTGATATGATGCCTGAAAGCTGCAATGAAAGAATAGTGCTATATGATGACACTTCTTGTTCATCTAGGGATTGCCTGAAAAAGAACATCAATTCTTCATCTCCTGTCCGTTGGGTTTAAAGGAGATGAATTTTGTATTGAGCTATATATTCACAAAAAGCAGAGCACAAGCAGGTTTTGATAAGGACTAGCTGATTCTCACAAGGAAACTGCTTCCAACTGCAAGCACAGAAAAATCTCAATATGTGCACCACAGAAACTAGAAGAAGCATAATCGTTACTGAGGCCACCCAGCAGTGTAAATAACTAAACAAGGCACCAAAGCAGAGAAAATTTGTCAGCCGCTGAATTCAGTGAATATTGCAAGCCTTTGTGGAGCAACAAGCTAAGTAGAATTATCATCTATAGGCTAAAACATAGATAATATATACTTACCGGAGTCTCATGAAGTAGGACAAGCTTCGTCACCCGAAGATTTACTTGCAGTCCAAGGCTCTTGTGCTGGAAAAGGTTAAAAACCTAAGATAAAAAACAGTAAATAAAAACACATGTTTCTGTTTCACACAAAACACTGTAGACTAAAAATAACAGGACCTCAAAGAACCTAAAAAAATAATTATATTCTACTGTGGCTGCTTTCATTTCCAGTAATTAAAACAGAACATTAAGCTAATGTATTTTATTGATCTTCTGAAGGGACAACAGAGCTTAGCCCATATTTATTCTGGGAGCATAATAAAGACCTTTTCTCAAAAAAAAAAAGACCTTTTTTCACTCAAACCAGGACACTCCTCAATGGCAATGACCACTTTAAACTTTATCCTGTTTCTCCAAATACTTACACATTCATGTAATACTATTCACATGAAAATTTCTGTTCAGTTAAATCCAGGATTGTGGCCTGACTGGTCTGAGCCAGGACATAACTCTTCCTATCATTAAGAATGGTTAAAGTTTATATTTATTGTTCAACTTATGCTTTTTCTTTAGAACATCTTTCCCTCTACATTACAGATGTGAGTTTTCACTGCTTTATGCACCAAATGACTGCATTACAGCTGCAGATAGGTCTGGGAGGGGATGAAACTGTCCAAGTGCAATAACCTTTAGTATTTTTCAGCCACTAAGGATCACACAATCCTTCTCAATAACATCATATTTTCGCAACAAGCATAGATCACAAGAAATCATCCAATTCCCCAGCATTCCCAACAAAATAACAGGCTTCTAACAAAAAGAATCATCTTGTTCAGATCTCACTTTCTGGCTTCCCTGGATATATAAGACAAGACAGTGCAGACAACTCTGCAGCACCATGGTTTTATGCTGCAAAATGTAAAAAGTAAGTTTTCACAACCTGCTGATGCTCATGTACTGACTGTCCCTTACAGGTGCCCACTCAGAATAATTAAAAGGAGCAATGAAATCAGCCCACAGTACTTGTATTGCTGGCAAAACACCAAAATTAATTTTAAATTTCCTACCATGTTTAAGATGGTTAGAATAAATCTTCTGGCTGCATCTGTTCCATGATACGAAACCATAGCTGGATCTGCCACCACAACAGTTTCTATATTGTATTCCTGAGGTAATTTGTAAGAGTATCTTTTTCCTCTTCCACTTTCTGATACTTTTTGATTCTTGGATTTTCTTTCATCTGTAACATAAAACACTGCTTGACAAGCTCATCCTTTGAAATACCTCTACAGTAGTTCTAGGATTTGCTATCTGTCATTATGATATAGCTCTGATTACATGGACTGTAACATCTATGAAGTCTAAAAACATGCTTATTTAGCGCTGCCAATGCTAAGGCTCAGACTGAAGTCCTGGACTGCATAGAAATGTTAGTTCACACCACGGAAACAGTAATCTTACCCAGATGCTCAAATACAGTCAGTTAGATTCTTCACATCCTTTCACCTAACATATTTGTGAAGAACTGTGTGCCTCCTAGTCTGGTTTATAGGAAAAAAATAAATTCATGTTAGGTTTGACAGAAAAATAGTCTCACTGAGATTGCACAATTGTTCTTTCTCCATCTTCGTAAATCACAGAGAAAATACCTTGATGTAAATGTATCTTAGCATAAAAGATGACAAATACAGATTTGACACAAAATCAGTATTAAGAAAATACATGGAACAATTCAGTGATTTGAAAAGATGAAAGAGTATTTCAGATGAATAACAGAGAATATGTAGGACATAGTTTTGTCTGAAGCAAAAAAAGTGACGCTTTACTAATGAGACTATAAAGTCAGTTCTGCTGTCATTACAAGCAGATAAAGTAAAACAACACACCAAATCCTGGAAACAGGCTTCTAAACCTACAGAAAGCTCTGTATCAGAAATCAGAAAACATGTTACATTAATGGTAAACCAGAGGTTACAGCTCTTGTTAATTTTGTTTTCCCTCCAAAAACAGGACAAAATTCACATTACTAATACAGTACATATGGAAAAATGAAAACTAATTACACAAAGAACTAATTGCACAGTTAAAGCTAGAAGGTGGTTAGATATGCAAACAGCAGTTGGCAACTACATTTAAAATAATTTAATTTAAAACAAAATATAAAGTGAAACTCCCTATTGTAATAGCTAAATTCTGTCAGATTCCCTTGAGAGGAAATAAAAAATTCTGGGATTGATCTCACTGAAGTCTCTGAAATCAAGTGAAATTTTTTCCAGCTTCCACAATGGCACATTGGACTCTCTGTTTACAAAAAAAAAAAGTAATACTTGAAACGACAATTAGAAACATATGCTCTGGAAATAATCAAATATTCAGAAATTTTGAGGAAATATTTTGCAATTAATCAGTCTCATCTCTAATAGCAAAATCCTTGCAGCTCATTTTGTAACACATGACCACTCTCAAAGAAATGTCACTCTTCAGGAAAGTGCTAAAAATATGCCTTAAAATCACTGAACTCACAAATTAACTTGAAAATATAACAGTGGAATAAGGATGTGTGATTTAATATAAATGTATGTATAACATAAATTTAATGTAAATATAGATACACACTTTTTAATGTAAAATGTATAAAGCATCCATGTTTAAAACAAGTTGTCTATATTTTTCTGTAGTCATTATATGATTATGAGTAATTATAAGATTATATGTGTGATTAAGTCCACCTCACTACATTTTAGAAGGGCTTACTGATTACTGTACAACTGGTGACAATTTAAGTCTTACTAACACAAATAAGCATATAAAGTTACTGAAAGAAAAAATGTGTATGCTCTCCAGAAATAAATATTTTATGTTTGATTGCCTAGAAGTAGAAACAACTTCTAAATTTATAAGCTATCTAAAATTAAACTTAGCCTCTCACATTTTGAACTTTCAAACACTTAGGTCTAGATGTACAGCTAGTCTCTGGCTTTGCCTGTGTTTACTAACTGTGTATCTATGGCCTAGTTTTTAAAACATTATGTGTGTTTTCATCACTCTTTTGAGAATAATTTTTAATGAAACTTCAATGTCAGTATTTGTGCCACACCCTATAAGCTATACAGCTATGACTTACCATACAAGCATCTAATGCTGCAAGAGCAGACTGTAGATCTAAGTTTAAATAGTAAACTCATTTCAGTTAAAAAAAGATCTCTCATGAGCCATCTGGTCAATCTGCCTTCCTCCTAGGAGCAGTGATTGATTCCAGTGCAATTTCCAACAACACAGTTCATTCATTGTTCACTTTGCAGAAAACAGCAGCTAGTGGTTGAAAACAATAAATTTAGTATTAGCATGGCTGTTAGAGAAGTCTGCTAACACACCTCTCCAGAAAGTCTAGCTAGCAGTGCATTTGTGTTCAGAACTGACAGTAAACAGTTCACAATAAAAGACAGCATTGTGCTAAACACTCACATCACTGCAGTCCCATAAACTCTTTAAACTTCTGTCTTTTGGGATTGTAGTGGAGGAGAATACAGCACAGCTCTGTAGACAAGCTGTCTGCAAGGGGCAATGTCCATCATTTGCGTCAGATATATACTGGGTTAACAAACCAAAGGACAATCTGTTCTTGGCCAGCCAACCTTTTCCAAATTTTTGGCAGAGTTCCCCATCACATGAGATCTCATTTATCTGAAAATTTTAGCTCTTCCCTAAGATCTCCAAATAAAAGGAATTAGTAATTTTGGTACCAGTTGTATTCAAACAACCGCCATGATTACTGTCAGAAAACAGGCAAAACAGGATTTAGGCAAAAGCACTTGTTTATTTACATATTCAGAAATAAGTAAAAATTACAAAGAATTGGTCATTATTGAAAGTAGAGTATCCAAGAGATAACTCCTGCAAAAAAAACCCATACCCTACATCAGTTAGGCATGTGCTAACACCATACAAGTCAGACTACCTGAAAAAAAAATTGCTTCTTGGGCTTGAAGAGGTATAAATTCACTTAAAAATGTCATTACATTGCCTAAATAAATAAATAAATAAATACATACATGGCTACAGGAGGGTTCTGTGCTTCTATCTTTTGTGCAACTACAGAAAATATGCAGGTTTCGTATCAATTTATTACTTAAACTCAGATGACTGAAAGGAAAGCTAGAAATACTCCAGTACTCCAGCAAGAAGGCTAGAAATACTGCAGCAAGTACATTTGACATTCAATACACAAGAGGAAATAACATGAAGTTTTAACAAAGTAAATGCCCCTCTCTTCCCTCATTCCCCAAAGCAAACCAAACCAAACCAAAGCAAACTAAAGAGCTGAACTAAAAGCAAACTAAAGCAACTAAAAGAGATGAAAATCCAGCTACTATAACAACAGGTTGCATAACGTATCAGAGCCAGTATTAAGAACAGGCTATGACTACAGTAATACTGGATACTTAAAAGTCCTCATGCACAACAGCATTCCATGAGTACATTCATGAGGCTCAGACTACAGAGCAATCACCATCACTCACCAGATATTCTCCTCCCAGGGAAAAGAAAATGGGTACCCTAGCCATACAAAACTTGCAGTATTCTGTCTAAGTGGGGAATATTCAGGTGTTTGGGAAGCCACTAGCTACACCTCCACTGTAGACTGAATAGGCATTTAAGTGCCTTGATGTAGTGGCAACTTGTTTCTGACACAGGGAAAGGAAACCAATACCTAAAGCAGCACTAGTCTCCAGCTAGTGCAATCTCATAGATTTAGACCTATAACCAAGACACTATGCATTTTATTTTATGATTACCATATGGAAAAAGGCTGCAGAGCAAGAATCACCACAGCTTTTCCAGCTGACTGCCCAGTCTCCATCCCATGAAGTCAAACTTCTGCTTTTAAAACAGAGAAATTTGCAGACTTTTTCCTGCAAAATGGTATCACTACAAGAAGAGAAGCACAATATGCTCATAACTCAAGAAACGTGTATTGCTAATTGCCAGAACTAAGAATGATAGAGGAGGCTTTGAGTTTTCCAAATACAGAAGGGATTTAAAATTCAAATCTACTGTATCCTGGATAAGAGCTCTTGCTCACTATTTCATGTGGAAACCAGTGACCATTTGAGAAAATGGTTTTTGTTTGATCTTTTTTCCCAAACTGCTCCATGCCTTTACTATGAGTTAGATTCACTGTACAACTTCAGCCTGGAACAAGTGCTTTACGTTAGATAGAAGGAAAAGAGCTTAGCTTTCTGATGTGGCCCTTTGCTCTAATAGCATCTGCTTCTCTCACATTTCCTCTGTAATGCTCTTGTGAGCTGGTTGCTTTGAAAAGTTTCACAGGCGATGTGCTAAAGAAATGCACAGAGCGTGAGGTCTGTGTACGTGCAGATATGTAAATACATCACACAGACTTTGAACAAATGGATATACTTGCTAACTCTCACAAATCCTAAGGCATCTGCTTCTGTTGGTACAAATCACTCCCTCCTCTAATTAATATGAAAAATATACCCCATTCACAAGAAGTTCTTTGTTCTCTGTAAACAAATTTGGCTGTACAGACACTTTCAATCCAGCCCATAATAGTAATGTACAACAAACAATACCTTCTTTGATTGATTCTTCTAGTTCTGAAGATCCTTCAATACCTCCAGTGCATCCTTCAATACCTCCAGTGCGTACATTCATTCCTTCTAATAATTACAAGTCATGACTTGCAATACACATTTGCTTGATAGGTAGTCAGTCTTTGAGATCAACTTGCCTCTAACCCAGCAGCATAAATACCTGTCTGAGAGCACCTATTCTGACACAAGTACTGTAGAAGCAAGAGATCCTGTTATAAGGTCCCTATTGCTGAGAAGCTGCCATACTGCCAAGACAATAGGTTCTCTGTGTCACACAGCTACAACTCTACCAAAAGCAGCTGTGCATAACCTGAGAGTATCAGAGCCCCATATACTCATCTCTGTTATCTTTGTTTCATTGATCTACTTAGTTTAGAATTTGTCTTAAAATCCTCCCATATTGCTATAAAGGCTTATTTTTGTTGCTTCAACCAACTTTCAAGGCTGTGTCCATACCATGAATGCTTTAGTGATACTAGCTAACTGCATGACACATCAGCAAGTTGCTCTTAGCATAGATAGCACTTTTATGTACATAACTTGCTGCAGCCCAACTTACTAACAAAACCTGTAGCTGCTAAGTGAGGAAGTGCTCTTGCCAGTAGAATAGCATCAGTTAGAAACTGTAGATATTTATACCCTTCTGGCAGTAAGGTTATGCCAGCAGATGCCAATCAGTTATACACAGCTTGAGTTATTTTGAAATTTCAGGCTGTTATCAGAGATAATGAAACTTTTTTCAAGCAACTGTTTGAATCTCTGTTGACAGACTACTTGCACCAAGTCAGAGCCCTGTACATAAGATCAGAATAAACTGACTTTCCCATTTTAGAGCATAAGAGGAAGTGAAAGGATGACTGGTAATGAACATGACAGAAAGAGTTTGCATCTTCATTCATTTTCATACATATGATGGTTTTGCTGTTTATCAGATGTCCCTCTCCCATTTCCCAGTGCACACACCATAAATATTTTTCATTTTCTCTCTTTTTCTTATTCTCAGAAGCAAGCAGGCATGCGTGGTCTCATCACTAATAAGGAAGAATAAACAGCTTTACTTTAAGCAAACAGCTTTTGCTAAAAAGTTTCACTTGGAGGTACGCAGTTGCAATGTAATACAATGCCTATAACAGCTTCTTAATAGCTACAAAAAGCACTTTGCTTTGCTAACTCATCTTTGATTTCAACCCGTGGAAGAATAATTCCAAAACAGGAAAAGAAAAACCTATCACATTTATTCTGTAACCATGTAAAACAGAGAGGTATAAATGTTCAGGAAGAACGACACAGACACAGAAAAGTTTAGGCTGTGAGGGATCTCTGGAGGTCAGCAAAGCCAACCTCCTGCTCTAGTCATGGCAAGAGTTAAAGTAAGATAGTTCTCTTAGAGCCATTTCCAGCTATGTTTTGTAAATGTCTGAGGTGTAGAGTTCACAGCCTCTCTAACACAACTCTTCCAGTGTTAAGCATCCTTGCTGAGATTTTTTTTCCATATAGACAATTGAAATTTCCTTGAATGCAAGTTAAAACTGTTGTCTCTCATCCTGTCGTAGCATACCTCTAAGGAAAGTCTCATTTCACCTTCTCTGCAGCCCCTTAGGCACTGGAAGACTATAGCTGCACACTTACTTTACCTTTCTTTACTGTTTGAAAGAACCCAGTTCTGAAATAACAAACCAGCTCCCTAGCCATATTGGTGCATCTCTGCTAGTTCTTTCCACTTGGTCAGTATCTCACTTATACTATGTTACGA
>JANVCC010010406.1:34011313-34040645 GCA_025345505.1 Todiramphus chloris collaris
AAAAAAAAAAAAAAAAAAAAAAAAAAAAAGAAAACAAAAACAAAAAACCCTATTAAATCATTATTATCATTATGTGCAAAATTGTTGAAACACTCCTACTTCAACAACTTCTACCTGCCATTGAGGAAGATGCATTACATTGTTTCATAGGTTTCTTCTAAGTGTCAATCATAGAACAAGAACAGTGTTATAAAAATAATTTCAATTCTGTGGCAGACTCATCTGGAAGTTCAAGACATTACCAACTGAAACTGGAATGAACTGTGCTAATGTTTTCAAATGGAAAATGAAGCACAAGCACTGTATGTACTAAGTAATTAAGCAACTATGAAGACACAGAGGGACAAGAAATAGGTTGCAATTATTAAGCTGAAGTAAAAAAAATGACCCTAAGATTTCTACTTTCAGTTATAATTGGACATTAGGAAGCAGTGTCTGCTCTTCCATGTACAGTTTCCTCTTCCAAGAAGGGAAACAGCAGCCTCAACATGCTACCTCAAAGTCCACCACAAGTTACTGCTACAATAATAATCAGATACGCTTTTGTTGATTGTTGGTTTTGACTACTATCTACATATCTTAAAATATGTCTGCTACATTAGATCTTTTCAGTGATATTTGTATATTACCTGTAACAACACCACAGTACTGATTCTGAGAAGCTGGCTTTTCAGTAATTTTTTCTTCTATGGACCTTTTTCGTCTGTACACCCTGTGTGCATGACCTGTCACAGCCAAAGTGTGATTGAGTGGCTCAATAAATATGAAGTCCTCATTAATCTGTATAAGCCCCATCTGCAAAGGAAAACAAAAGGAACATATAAGATAAGAATTTAAGAAAGTATGAAATTGTGCACAATCCTGCAGAATTAAAAAACCCACAAAACTCCACTTAAGAAAACCCTGTTTTAGTAATTTTACCAGCAAGGTAAGGTTACCTTTATATTTTACAAGCCTTTCTACTTGCATGAGCTAGAATTAATTTCATTTATTTCAACTAAGTCTGTGTGGGTGGGTGGCTACATGCCAGTAGCAGATGCATGGTAAAAGGGCTGGAATGTTAAAAGTTTGTTCTGGGAGACTCACAGGGTCATTTAAATGTGTACAGCATGTACAGAAAAGTCTATACACTAATTTTATTACTCAGTGCATTATCACATTTTTAGATAACTAGATATTGTAAAATAACACGAATAATTTAGTAATAGAACCTGAGCAACTATGAAGTTGGAAAAGACATCTTGTGACACTCCTTTTACACTATTTTCGTTTTTCTAATTGAAGAAGTATAAAAAAAGGCAGCAATCCCTCCTTGGTTGCCAGCAGCTAAAACAGAAAAATGTTCTAATGCAGCCGCTTATTTGGTTAGCTTCCCCTCCCGCTCCAACATATTTGTACATATGAACATATAGATAAAGCTAACACACCAGATGCTTATCTAATATGACAAGAGTGTGGACAAACTTTAAAAAAAAGCCAAACAAAAAAAACCAACTATAAAATGGATTTTTATAAATACCATACAAATCTAACTCGGCTCAAGTCATTAAGCTGCCAACACATACAACTTCCTATGAAGAGTAAAGCTGGAGACAGCAAGGTCTTGTGGTTTTTCTCCTCCTAGAAAATTTCATCAGCAAGACTGACAGTTAACTTTCTCATTCTCTAAACTTAAAAACCTATTAAACAGTTTTGCTGCAGAAAGAAAACAATGTGGTTTATCTGGCTAAGAGATGAAAAGAGCTCTTATATATTTTTCCATATAGTATGAATGGAGAGAAATAGAAAAGAATTTTGTTTCTTCTGAATTATGTAGATTCAATTATCACATTGGATATCCTGCCTGACATATGCATAAACTCCATATCATTGACACAAGGAAGGTGTGAAATACAAATTCTTTCCAACAGAAGTGGGCATGACTTTCAAAAGGAAAAAGCCCAACACAACCTCTCTACACAATCACAATAAATAAATGTGAATACGTGTATTTAATTTTTCAATCAGCTGCACTAGCTGCAGAATGCTGAACAGATGTTGAAAGGTCATTACTAACATTGTACAGAAACAGAAGAGTAGATGGGTTGGTTTGTCCTGTTTCCTTTTTGCACCTACTTTTTAGGTCAGTTTATCAGTTTATCTTCATCATGAGCTTTAAATGTTACACATTTAGAAAATTAGCTAATTTTGTATTTCCAGGTACTTTCCATACGCCTATCCAATGCCGTTACTACGTATATCAAATAAAGGTACCTGTACAAAACCATTAACTTTTCTAATATTAACTATAAATGATGTTAAAATAAAGTTTATTTAAAAGCATAGTTGTCAAATTCTATTAAAAAGCATAAACTTTCATTCAATTTTTATGTCTAATGCTGAATTTCACTTAGGCATAGATTTTTATTTTAAATCATTATTTGGCCTTTGAAAGACAGTTATAAACTCTGAATATAGAACAGGAAGAGCAGCCCATCAGGTGGTAATGCAGGTTTCCCCTGTCTCTGTACAAAACCCGACACCTTAGTCCGCCTTGAACAAAGACTCAATCACAGCACATTTGCCATATTTCTTCTGTCTTCATTCCTTTTGCTGTGAAACAAAACCAGGGCTTCAAGATGTTGTTCTTCACATTGACAACTATACATACTGAGAAGCTGTGCTAGGACCACTGAGATTTTATGCTTTCTTTCAGAAGCTCCTTGCATAAACTGAAGGTTACTCCATTGGTAGAGAATTTCAAAAATTATTGCTAGTCTCGTAAGTCAGAAGTTAATAGAACTGAACAGTGATGTAAAGTTTATTGAATAAAATTAACTTCAGTTATATATAAACAAGTGGGTAATTTTCAGACAAATCTGGATAACCGACTAATCCCTGTGATAACTGCAACTGCTTTTGTGACTATTTCTCCATCTCTTGGACAATTTCACAGGTAGAAAAGGGAACACGAAGCCATATCCTTGCCAACTATTTTCATAATCATTAGAAGTGAAGATAAGAAGCTTTTCTACCATAAAACTAAACATAGAGAACAGAAAAACTGAAAGCCATGCATGAAAGCACCATAATTTCAACGTGTTTTCAGGTATTGGATGCCAAGACCAAGTTAAGTTCTGACGAACTGAAGTTCTCTAAGTTCTAGCACCTTTCCCGGGGGCACTAGGATGAGATGTTTGTAAGTTTGACCATAAGTTCTATAAATTCCCAGGAACTGATCCATGTGTAAGTTCTAAGGAACTGATCCATCTCCCACCAGTTTCATCCTGAAAAGCTATCACTGCTCACAGCTCAAATTGAAAAGACTACCAGGGTGGTGGATGTAGTTCGTGCAAAGGTAACATAACATGCCATTCTTCCCCTTGCAATCAAGTGTCCCTTCATTTTCAAGCTTCTTACCTGAAATAAAACAAAATTTAAATGTGGCATACATACATTACAGTAGAGTTCAAGCCCAGGACAACCTCCTTTGGCAAAAAATTCCTCAGACCTCCTAAGGCTGAACTGGGTACTTGTTCTGCATTTTATTTACTTTGTGCAGTAGAGTGAGACCTTAGGTACAGGGCAAGCTTCATCAAATGAGCATGTAAAGTATTACATGGGATTAAGTACAGACACTGAAATAGAGTCACATCCACCATATGTGTTTAAAGTGGGGACATGCCCTCAGAAATGAAAGCTTTCCACAATATACATTCACATAATATCAAAACTGCTCACTTCTTAAAATAAAAAGCCACAAAAAAAGCCATGTTGAACACTATGACTGAATCAAAACTAGCCCTTTGTCTTCTTAAAATAAAAATAGTTCACATCTGAAATATGCCAATAAACACAAAAAGCAGGAAAATCAGAATTCTTCTGAAATATGAAAGATGGCTTTTGTTCTATTTTTTCTTAGATCAAATTGGACATATCATAGACAAGAGATGAAAAATTAAAAATATCTCAATATTCTGGGCAATTGTAACTGATAAAAGACATTAGAACTGCTATGACATCTTATTTCTACCATTTATGTTAGAACACTCAGGGTAATTTTTTCTGCCCAGCATTTCTTTCCTAAAAGGACAGCAATTGCTTTTTTTCTTATTTGGAGGTTATACAAGGATTTGACATTCTGTCACATATCCTATGAAAACCTGAAGTAAGTCTACTGCTTCGAATAAAGTTGTATCACCATGAGAAGTTATACAAACATAGAAGTGAAGTAAATTTGTGAAGGCTATCTAAGCATGTAGTTACCAAAAACTGAATGTAAGCCAGGAATGTCAAGATGGGCAAATATTTCTGTAAACTCTTATAAACTCTTCCTTGCATACCAATTCAGCATGACAGCATGTTATCATTCAAAGTTGAACAATGCAGATTTTGAACATAACACTGTTTCTTGCAGAATTTATACAAATAAAGCAGCAAAGGAATATAAGAAAAATTAATATGCTTTCCTAAGAACTGGAATTGAGAAGTAAAAAAAAAGGAAGAAAATATATTTCCTTTGCTACTACTATCACAAAAAACCACAAACAAACATGATGACAGAATATCCACAAGCACGTATTACAGTCAGAGTTGTTTCTCTCACTTCTTGTCTGAGGGGCTCAGCTGTACCCTGAGTCAGGTCCGTTAGAGCCCATTGGAACCAGCTACAACCAGCACAGGGGAGTCCCTGGTGTCATCTCAGAGGCCATGTCTGTGGAGTT
Organism: Todiramphus chloris collaris; assembly: GCA_025345505.1. Lineage (NCBI taxonomy): Eukaryota > Metazoa > Chordata > Aves > Coraciiformes > Alcedinidae > Todiramphus > Todiramphus chloris. The sequence goes on from JANVCC010010406.1 coordinate 34,016,017, forward strand.
AAACGCTTGTCACCCTCTTCCGGGTAATTACTACCAGCTGCATGCTTACATGGACACAGGCACACCTAATAATGGTGTGTCATTAAATGAGAGGTATTCAACATTTTCCAGTTTTCACCTGAAGTAAACTCACACCATGTTACACCTTTCTTGTTTTCTCCCTACTCTTTTGTCTCTTCATCCATCCAACAGGCATCTTAAATTAGATTTCAGTAATAAATGGACATAGAGTTGTTGTGTCATGAATCCAATAAAAATTTTCCCTGCAGTCTGAAACTGTATTTCTTCGTGATCTTCATAATCTGAGGCAAGTAGCAATACCGTCACAGGAAAAATGCATCCCTATCAGATGTAGAAAATGTATATGTAGCTTAGTAAGCATATTATAATCACCAGCACCAAAATATTAATGTCATCTAAGGTATAAAATTGAAAGGTTTTCTTCAATGTGCATTGCAAAAGACAATCCTTGTTTACCAGTTCAGTACTTACTAGTTTTCAAACACATTCTGGTAAACTTAGACTTAATACTAACTGTAAAATGTCCCAGGACTGAAGATTTATTCTTGACTAAAGAGGCAAAATCTTTAATTTGCATATCAGTATGCCACTCTGAAGAAGGTTTTCCTCCATGACTCTAGAAGACCAGATTAAATTTAGTATCATGATTTTAACAATGCTTTCAGGACCTGACTTCAGCTGAAACACACACAAAAAAAGTCTCCAGCTTTTACTAATGCATATCATAAAGCAAGTTCAAAAAACTTTTCAAACTGCATAAACAACATGGTAAGAACTTCACAGTTCTTGTTATTCTAACACACTACATCTTTCCATCTTTAAGTACCTTCTTGGCTGAAGAAACAATTCGTAAGTATCAGCAACTCCTGTCTTGAATTAACTGCATTTTTGGGCTTTGCACAATTAAACATTGTACTTCTCCTAGTGGTTTTCCTTACCTAACTGCTCACTCTGCTACTACAGAGTTTAAAGTAGTAAAAATAGAGGTTTGCATATTCTGAAACATTTCATCAGGTGCTATTATTCAAGTAACCTTACTCATATAAGCAAGAATCTTTTATGCTGATAGTGAAGAGTGAAGTGCAAGGTCCTCACAGAAAGGGCACAAATTTATAGTAATTGAATTTGTTGAAAACAAAATAAAGTCATGGAGACCAAAGGATAAAGAAACTATAGGTCTGCCCAGAGAGCATGTGGTTGTTAAGGAGTAATGTTCTAGAGTAGGAAAAAGGCATGATACAAAAGTAAAACAAGTCAGCTGTCTTTTTACAACCACAATGAATGAGATCTCAAAAACATATCAGGACCATCAATAAAAATTATGATAAGAAAAATATGGGAAGGGATCTATTAAGATCTTAACGTATTGAAGGGCAGACAGGGTGTTATTTAACTTTCCATGATTTACAGACTTCACTTTCTTTGACATTTAAGAAGCATTCTTTTTAATCCAATTTATTAGAAACATACACTGTTCTTGAGATTCCTGCACTGCAAGTGCTCATTACATTGTTGGTTGAGTGCTGTCCTTCAGCAGACCACGACTCTAAGGACCCACAAGATTCATAGCTCTGAAAATGATTCAATGTTGTCAAGTATTTGCTAGTAATCTCGCAATCTGTAAAAGACTGACAGTCTACTATCACTTGAGGGATGTGACAAATTTAACATACCTTGGAAACGATGCAATTAAGGCAACATGATACATAGTCACAACTGTGTGACTGATTTCTATTCAAGTGTACAAACATTCACTGTGACGTCAAGAAAGGCTACTTACAGCTACTTTCTGCCCATTAAAATGAACATTAACTTGTATCTAGCAGTCTGAAGTGCCTTTGCACAGCTCAGTTCTTCTGTCCCACTCCACAAATGTCTTTCTTATCAACGTGTACCACAACCAGACACGATCAAAATGAAACCTCCACCCCTAGAACCTCCTACACTTTTACCAGCAATACTTCTTCCCTGCCTTCACTGCCAAAGTGTGCCTCTCCCCTTATGGCCAGCTGGACTGCCCATATTTTCTTGCAGGTGATGCAAACCACAGTAAGTCATTTCTTTACATAAGGCACTGCCATTCAGCTACTTGTTGTCATCTTGCCTCTGTGCAAACAGAATTTCCTCATGCTTCAGCTGTCATCATAAGACAACAGATATTCAAGGTACATTTTAGTCTGGAAGATGTAAATTACATCACCTTTAAGTTTACCAGACATTTTCTAGATGTTTGAAACTGTGATTTTCCAAGCATTTAAAAAAAGCTTTTCAATGTTTACAGGTAAATTTCTCATTAAATACACTAAGCTTTAAGGTGTTTCAATTAATTACAGATTTAAAGAAAGGAAGGGAAATGCTATAAAGGCACATATAGCAACAAGGGTCTATGTCAAAAACCTACTTGTGCCAGTAAAATGTTACAATCTCCTTATCTACATTTCACATCTGATTTTGTCTCAGCATTGTCACTTTATCATAGGTACTGTGGTATCTGGATTTACCATGTAAGATCTCACCTCTTTTGCTTCCTTCTGTCTCACAAAGTTTTCTAAATTCACAACAATCCATGCCAAAGATGAAAAGTTGAAATTTCCCCATCATACTATGCATGATTATAATAAGTGATTATATTTTGTTTATATTTTCCAGTCTTTATACCAAATGGGCTTTAGCCTACATGATGTATAGAATCACAGAATCAATCATCTAGATGATAGAATCAATCATCTAGGTTGGAATAGACCTTCAAGATCATGGAGTCTAACCATTAACCCTACTCTATCATAAAGTCCATATCTAAGCCATACCCCCAAGCACCATTCTGTAAGGCTTTTAAATACATCCAGGAATGGAGACTCAACCACCTCCCTGGGCAGCATGTTCCAATGCCTGACAAACCTTTCAGAGAAAACAAAAATTCCTAATTTGCAGTTTAAACCTCCCCTGATGCAGCCTGAGGCCATTCCTTCTTGCGGTGTCACGAGTTACTTATGAGAAGAGACCAGCACCTACCTCTCTACAATGTCCTTTCAGGTAGTTGTAGAGAGAGATAAGGTCTCCTCTCAGACCCCTTATGGTTAAGATTATTTTTAATCAAGATATTAGCTAAAAGGATGTGTTATGAATTGGTACACAATACACAAGGATGAACACAAGGTTATAAACCCATCTTCCGATAAAGACTAACAGAAATTTTAGAGTAAGTACAAATTCTCCAGTTTCCAGCACAGTATATCCATATTTCGTGACCACCATGATACTCTTTAACAATCTGCAATTTTTGAAGAATATCATTAAAATATTGAAGTAGTTATTGCCCTTGCTTCTCTTGACATTTATAGTGTCTTACTATGACTATACACACAGAGAAATACACACTCCTCATTCTTTGAAAAATCCATATAATTGCATGAAAATAATGATATTACTCAGCAGCATTCACTATGCTACTCATAGGCATTAACTACACACAAAATGAAACTGCAAATAAAATATGCAAAATTTATCAATTCTAATCTCTTTCATTTCTTTAAAGTGTTTTTTTTTTTTTTTTAGACAAAAGCACACAATGTGCTTCCTAAACTTGTGGTGGTGTTTTAAAATGAGATGTTCAGTCATTGCCACCAGCAGTAAAATGCAAGAACCTGACACAAGCCCCTCCAACTGTCACAGCTTTCTGTGCAATGTAATGGGCTGGTCATTAGGTTCAAGTGATGACCTCTTTACATGTCAGGCACATTCTGTTCTTCTTATTAGAAATACTGGCTGCCCATAGACTCTTGTAACAACACTGTCACATCACTCATGAAATCCACTTGTTCAGGTCATGCCACTGTTTCCAGAGAAGTCAGTGCATTTTCAACTAATGTACACTTGCTCTTTGATCTCCAGAAGAATTCAGTCAAATTGATAAACTCAATTGTCAAAAGCTGAAATTATGTGTACAAACTCACTTTCCTTTCTCTCAGACAGGAAGCTCCTGCCCAGGTTCTGGTTAATTATGCTGTGTCTTGAAGGACCAAAAAAACCCAAAACATTAAGAAGCACCTGTAAAAAAGTAAAACACACCATAAAACATGAAAAAGCTGTGTATTCTGTGAGAGAAAGAGAACCCCATCAGGAAAACACCACTTGCTACCAAGTGAATCATCTGGACTTCTCCAGTGCTGATTAGAGCACCTGGTATTAACAGAGTCATGTATATTTTTTCTGAACAAATGACATCGCCTTGAAAGAAGTACCACCCAAGAAAACAATTGGATGGATCCTCTAGCAACTTACCTAGCATAATGGATTTTCAGGTTTTTTATTACTGTCTTAAAATCAATATTTTTATTCTATCCAGGAAATCAAACAAAGAATATTATATATTACTTGTGAAATTGTAGGTTTGCTTATAAATTTCACTTGAATATTAAAAACAGACTCAGCTAAACTCAACTTGCTAAATCAAATCCCATTATTCTCATTATACTACCTTAATTCTCACTTAAATCCTGCAGTATTAAAAAATAAAAGATAAGAAACAATAGAGAACAGAGAACGCAAACTGACTTTGTATTCTAGATTTGTTAGATCCACAGATCAAGTCCAGCCCCCTACGCATTCAAGACTTTTTAAAACAGAGGCTTTCTTACACTTACCCATCTAACACAGACGCTTTAATAGCCTAGATTTCTTTTTAACGTAATACTTCGTTGTTCCTGTTAATAAATGTAGTTTCTGTAGAACTGCTACTGTTCCTTTTTGAATTATCTTTTTTTGTATTTTTCTCTTCTAATAGTTGGAAATATTTACAATTTTCTAATCTTAATGTATTCACAGACATTATTTTAGACCCACCTCATTCTGAGTCTACGTTTTTTTCCTCCTTGTCCAGCTTTCCAGGCTTCTCGACATTCACTCCAGTGTATTTATAAAAAGTAATCATATTATATAGTAGCTTCTGCTGTGTGATCATAAACACACCAGCCTTTGACTGCTGTTTGATGAAATAGCCTTTATTATTATAATTATTCCCGTAGCCACAACTGAATTCCTCTCTCTGAATATCAGCAAACGAAACTGCAAGTCATATTTCAGGCATCATTTCACTGAAACTTTGTGAAATGAGAATAAAGTTTCTGTATCCCCAATAAATGTCCTTCACCATTTAGATGTATCTTTCACACCCACATCATACCTGATGATTCATAATGAACCTGTGATCAACAAATACACAATCTTTTTCTCCTCATGTCACTGCCAGCTCAGTCACGGGACTATAAAGCAAATCTATAAATGCAGTATAAAAGTAGGGAGTTACAGTAGAAGCCACTTAAACCAGCCCTTGGTGTGTTTAATTCTGCTGTGCTTCTCAGTTCTGAATTTACTTCTAAATCCAAGTCAACTCCCCAGATACCGTTTCCAATCTTACATCCCATTCATACAAAGCATCCAATCTAGGGTCTTCGTGACTAGAGTTGGCCAGCAGCTTTCCAGTAATAGAGTTTTTTTTAAAAAAACACTGCCTTCTCTCCACATTAACATGAATAAAAATCACACTGAAAAATGGGCAGAATTTTCTGGAACCCTGTCATTTGCTGGAACTCTGTCAGCTAAATTTGTGAGAGTGCACCTTCAGAATGATTATACCATTACATCAAAGGTACATCTTCCATTGAAAGGCAACCAGCTTCACATGGAGAATGAAGTCTCTTAGAAGTGGGAAAGCACAGAACAGTCAAACACGTAATAGGATCATTAGGGATAACAGAATTCCTATCATTTTTTATTTTCAATTTGTTATTTTAAGATCATTGTTATCTGACATTGTGTTTTTACAAAAATACTTTTTTTTGGTATCTTAATTTCCTAGATCTAAGTAGTTCTGTGTGCTAGTCTTCGGCGTTACTTGCTTTTCCTGCATTGTAAAGCATGCAACATGTTACTAGCTAGATACAGTGGTGAAAATTGTTTTGTGTAAGTAACGTGCCAGCGGGTTTATTACAACATCATGTATAAGCTGTCATAGATTCTCCTTTTAAAAAAACCCGAACTTTAAGAAAAAAAATGTGCTGAAATTAAACATATGTTATTCTTTTCAGATTTATTGCTTCAACAGCACATTGTAAATGGACTCTACTTTATAGCAGTCACCCAGAAGTGAAGTTTAAGTGTAGTTTGCTTTAGTCAAATTAGTTGTGTCAAAACCGGAAGAGGCTCAATATTTTAAAATGCAGAGCTCATCCCAAACCCTTTTAAGTCTTGCACTGAGAAGACACAGCACAATTTAAACATATATAAAAAATTTCAAAATGACCAGTACACCGTAACTCAAAATTCAAAATATTAAATGTTAAAAGGAGGTAAATAGGACACTAGCGTTGAGCAAAACCCTATAGTTGCTAAGATGACTCTTTCTGGAATTACACAAACATTTATAAACATTCATTATCCTAAACAGACTGTCCCAGGAACTATGGATGTGTGTATGTTGTTCTTTCTCTCCATAGAGACAAGTCTAATATGTTCTAGTTTCAGGTGACTGAAGTATCCTTAATAATAATTAATTGAAAACTACTACAATAAGGCAATTCTACTTGCTCTTTTCAAACACTTAAAGCAGAAATGTAACAAATATGAATTACAAACTCCTATAGCTAAATCTCATATATTCTATTTTTCTAAAAGATAGATGGCAACCAAACCGTGTCTAATGTCAAACAACTTATTCCCAATGTGTCACATGAAAATAATTCTGTTACCTAATAATTTGCACCATAGATACTAGTAACCCTCAGATAATTTAAAATTTTGTAGGTTGAAGATGTATGACCAGACAAAGAATGAAACCTGTGAGACAGATAAAAACATGAAGAACAGGGATAAACCAACAAAAACCCAGGAATATTTACTGAAGCCACAGAATGACAGCAATGTGGGTCTCATGGAGATAACAATCATTCACATGACCTTGCTTTAGTGACATTTAACCTATACATATAAAATGTGCGTATAAATATTTATGTATGAATAGTTATCAGCATGAACCTCATGAAGTTCAGCAAGGATGAATGCTGCCAGGTTCAGGCCCTGGGATAGATTAATCACCTGCACTAGCACAGAATTCTCACTGGATGTGGGGAGGGAGAGAGGGAGGGAGGGAGGGAGGGAGGGAGGGAGGGAGGGAGGGGGGGAGGGAGGGAGGGATGGCAACCAGATCTGCAAAAGTGGACCTGGTAGTCCTTGTGAGCAGTAGGTGGAGCATGGAATACAACAGAGGGACATATGGAAATAAAAAGAAAACCGTAATGGAAGATTTATGTTACTCCACTGAAGTGCAACAAAATTAAAAAAAAAAAAAAATTACTCAGATATCTTTGTCCAAGGTTTTTTGACAAAAAAAATCAACAGTGCTGCATGAGTAACAGAACATTTACCTCTATAGAATTTTTGAAAGATGTAACAGCTCAATAGTATTTCCTCAGTACAGATTGAATAATCCCTACAATTCTATTCTTCTGGAATTTGTTTTTTTCTGGTAATAACAGCTGATCTATGCAACTGCCTACATCAACATCATCACCTCACACAGAGGGGTCATGTACTTGCCTATGACATTGTACTAAGTTGATACCATCCTGATATCTAGATTCCAGTCAAATTATATTGTTTACTTTTTCTCTGTCTAAGTTTTGAATTCTAGTCTTATTCTGTCATTCACTTGCAGTATAAATTTGGCCAAGATATTTATCCTCATGTATTCTTAACTAGCATTCTGTTTGGGAAGTGTATATGTATATATTGAATACTAATAAACTGAGACATTCAAGACTAGTGGCTATATTGTAAAGCTTCAATAAAAACCACAATTAAAAGCCTAGCTTTCAGTTGCAACGTCTACAAAATAAACAATTGCCGTTGCATACAAATATACATAAATGAAAAATGTCTGACAGAAGCATAGTCCAAATGCCATGTTACCATGTTACAAAGTGAAAATTACCATGTAAAAAAAAAACCCACTTTTTTTTATGAAATTGCAGCTACCCAGATTACACATTACCCAGATTACCCAAATACACATTCACCATAGCTATATATTAACCTATCAAATGTGTAGGCTCCATATCCTTTAAACAAAGGGGCAACAAGGGACAGAGATAGACTATATCCTATAGAGCTGATCTGAACTTTGAATTTGCAGTACATGAAATTGCATTTTTTTTTCACATACACAGTTTTACATTCACTCAAGAGAAGTATTCCACATATATATCTTTAAAATCATATATTCAAAATTATTAACACCTAAAGATTTATACTTGGAAACTACAAACTAAGAAATGTAGACTTACCACAGGCATGATATTATTTCTTTTCCTTATGTGGTTCTCTGAATTTTTATGAGGAACAGAAAGCCTACTATTCTTAGCACAGGTCACTTTATAAAATTTTTAAATCAAATTCATTTCTGATCCAAGTGCTACGAACCATTGCTGAAATGGGAAGTCAGATTTTATATTACATATGTAACAGTCAATTTAAAACCTATTTTCAAGGCACAATGGGTTAAAGACACACTGAAAGCACTTGATTTTTAAACTAACATAAACTGTAATGTATGAATTTGCTCCAGTGACTAATATCACTAAGAGCAGAGACAGCTATAGGCAAGACAGGCTTCATCCGTGGTACAGCTACTAAATGTGCAACATACCTATAACTGCGCACAAGGCACACTCTGCAATCGATAATGAAACAAATATGTTTTCTTTTCAAGCTTAGATGCCTCAAACAATACAGATTTTATGTCAACCATGACTATGTCACAGAAGTAAGTATTACCTATTCTGCCAAGTTGCCATGTAATAACTAACTAGTCTCTCTCTGATGATTTCTCCCTTCACTCAGTAGCTCCCATTCTTTACCTCAGATAAAGAACAGATTAGTAAAACTAGATAGATTATGGAATTACTCTTATCTCTCAAGTAGCTTTGCTTCTATTATAGAAGAAACAGAAGCTCTAGAAAGACTTAATGGTTGTCTATTTATTCCAATGACATAAACTGAATTAATAAAAAAGGTATCTTTTACTTTGACTAAAATCATTATTTTTTAAGAATAGTAACATTGAAGACCTTCTTATGGCTCTTTCAAAACCACTGTTTATGTCAACTATGATCAAGACTTGATATTACAGTAAGAGGATACCAGATACTTAAGAGCAGAAGAAACTCTCAATTTCTGACTGTAAAAAAGGAAGCCAAATGAGGTTATTATCATGGAAAAAATCATTTTGTGGATGCAACCCTCAAAACTCTCAATCTGTTCTGGTCAGTATATGCCACCTAAAGCAAGACACAGTATTCCACCCTCTCTGTCTAAACTCTAAGCACATCCAGACCTGATTTTTATCAATTTAGACGAGTGGTATTTGCTGTGATAGTAAATGTTATATAATCAAAATTCTGATCTTATGGTGTGTAGAAAAAGAATCACTGCTTGTATCTTTATGTTTCAGGATTAATTTATTTAAAAAATAATAATTAATAAATGGAGTTAGAGCTAGTAAAGGGAAGGAAACTAGAAGGCAACATCTGTGAAAAAGTAATGAACTCTTGACCTAGCTTATGCCTCTTCACTTGCATAAGAAAAAATACTGTTAGTTAGAAAACAATTTAATTAAAACAGAATTTATTATTCTGCTAAGAGAATACAAAATTTCTATACTCACAGCTTCAAGTGGTCAACTACAACCATAACCTTTTCAAAAAAAAAACTTATTTCAGTGGTGTCCCAGCATTTTTGCCTTCATGTTTTAGATTTTCATCTGTCCTTATGTGGGCTAAAGAATTATTTTTCCTTTTCATGAGTGCTTATTTTCATGTACGGCTATGTTTCAAGAAGCTGAAAGACACAGTAATAGTACAGCAACTCACAAGGGCCATGCCTCCAGTTTGATTCATCAAAAACGCAGTGATAGAGTCGACCATGATTCAAGCACAGCTTCCAAGTGAATGAAAAGAAGTATCTACCATTACAAAGGGAAGCATTATCAGCTATCAAGGGTGCTAAACCAAAGGAAAAAATTCAAAGGTATCAAACACTTGAGTCCTACAAACAAAGACTGTCATTTTGTCCCCCCCCACAAGCATATATTAAACAGATATTTCATGGGGTTGCATGAATTCAACTCCATTGTCAGTGCATGCGCCAATTGACTAATGAATAAAGATGCTTCTTTCATGCCTGAAATGTTCCAGAATGCTTTATTTTACTCTACTTCAAAAAGTATGCTGGAGCAACATGCTCAATCAGCCACAAATGTCTAATATAGACCAATAAAATAAACTACAATCAAACCAAATGCCAAGGTACGATTATACTTGAACAAGCATGATACAACATACTTAATTACAAAAGTCAAAGCAGATCTGGCATAAAAATTTATTTTTAAAACAGCCACCTAACCTGAAAATTATGTCTATCATGTTGTCATAACTGAGTGATGCAAGATGCTAAACAATCACTTGATTTTGCTCACCAAGTACATGCTATATTAGATGGAACATCACCACTGATTTACTATTTAAAAAAAAGAAAAAAAATTAACAACTACAACCAGAGTTCTTTTGCAGAATAAAACCAACAGCATCTCTGAAGTAAGGCAGGATTTAAAAAACTTTATTTCATAATGCTTAGGTTAAAAATTCTTTATCATGAACTAGTTTAGTGATATTCTAGAAAATTTATTATATATACATATTATATAACATTACATATACATATTATATAACAAAGACCCTTTGCATAACTTAACATGACTAGTCCTAGAAAAAGCAATACCTTTGGAAACGTATCACCTAAAGAAAAAATTCATTGCAATTAAATTCTCAGTGGTTGTAAAGACGTGTTTCTTTAGAGCATTTTGGTGCAATATGAGTAACTTCATCACATCTCATGGGAAGATTAAAACCCACTCTTTTGGAGTATGAATCAAAATGCTGTACCTTTAGATAATGAAACTGTATTAACCTCATTTCTTTAGTGCAAGTCTGGATTTTATTCAATTAGAATCTAAAATGCTATTTTATGCAGTGAAAAATGTAACAGTACAGAAAGGATGAGCACAAAGCATTCTATACTGAGTACGATGCAAGAGATTTAAGCAGAAAATACCAGCAACTGTGTATGCAACCCACATTAGATAAAACATCTAGACTAGTACCAAGAAGACCAACACAATGGATTCAAGTTTAAATTGATTCATCTGTGTAAAACACTCAAATAGTGCATACGAATGAGCTACCATTGTTCAAACCCATGCGCTTTCATTGTAGCCACAGAGGGATGTGGCACAGCTCCAAATCCCGCCCATGGCTGCCCATAGAGAAATTTAATCTCTGCTAATCCTTACTGAAATATCTATCCATGACTCCATTATTTTGGTTTTCTTCTGAGAGAGAGGCTGAACTGCATTCAAAGACTATTTAATTCAAGGCAACACTCCATGAAACTCAGTTTCGTTCAATCTACAATTTGCCAAAACTACTAACTGTGAAACAGTAATTCAAGAAAGGAAAATAAATTATACTTATGGGCATAGAACTGTAATTCAACAAATCAAGTTAGTGCATCCATAAAATAAAGTTATGCTCAGGCTTTTTGTACCACTATCTAGAATTACATGAATCCAGAACTGGTAGCTTTAAGAGCAATAAATGAGACTCTCATAGAGTCACATTGCTTTAAAAAGACAGAAGTATATAGAAGTCATATAATTCTATGACTCCACTCCTAACTGAAATTCATATCTTATTTTTTTCCAAACTACACATACTTTTTTGATATTAACTTTTAAGCCTAGACTGTCCTTTCCCATTTTGGGCCGGGGGGGGGGGGGGGATTAAAAAGAATAAATTACTTTTTGTTGCACATAAAAACTGAAGTTCTGCTACCCTCATGAAGAAGGAACAATGTTTAATTAGTTTTCAAGAAATATAATTTTAACAAAAAGAAAAAAAGATATTTTGGAATAAGGGTTTTTTCTTTTTTTTTTTTTTTCTTTTTTTTTTTTAAAAAAAAAGCTAGAGAACTTGATTTTACATTGCAAGAATACAAATGGTAAGCAGAATGCAGTTTTGATATTAGCATCTTTAACCAAGTAGCGTAAGTCTGACTTTAAAGCAAAAGATTTATTACCCAATATGAAAAGAGATACTAATTTTTTTTCCAATGGAAATAATTTAGTATTAGAAGCAAAAACATCCCAAAGAAACACAGAACAAATCTTTGTTATTATGCTTCCTTATATAGGTCACTACAGAAGAAACAGGAGATCACACAGACAAAGGGAAACATGCTAGGACTATCAGCCAGAAATTGGACAACTAAGTTTTTTATATGCATAATTGTATCCCTTTTAGTCTATAAACCCTCTTACACTTTAACTCCCTCACTCCCCCCATATGTCATTTAATAAATATTTAGAGTGAAGTGCAGTTGTGTCATAGAGGGTCAAAAGAGATTGTGGATATACCTTGACATAGAAACACCTAAACAATTTACTGCCCCCTAACTTGCAACAAGCCTGTAAATTCTTAGAAGATTTAAAAATTGCCTGTTAGAAAAGTTTCATGTAGAGCTCATGACAGAAGCACAGATCCAGAAAACTTTATACTGAGGGAGTAATTTTAAAAAGCAAAATAAGCAAGATTGAAATTAAATATTTAAGTCCTGCAAATATGTATACAAACCTAACTTTATGTTCCCTGCACATACCAAGACTAAGAATTCATTCTTCACCCACTGCTGTATCCCAGAATAACAGGCATTCAGAATTCTTTTGTCCCTTATCATGTCCCCTTTCTTTCCTGTCTCCCATCTTCAGATTACAAGCAAAGCACTCCATACAAGAAGCTTTGAAGCAGTTACACCTGAAATTTCAAGGTTATAATCCAATCGCCAGGCTAATCAGTATTCTCACTGACAAAAAGAGCACTGAGATTTTAAGCCCAACTGAAGCACAATTTAACATTTTATATAAAAGCTGGCATTACTATAATGGCTATAATAATTATGTGGGCACTTCTTACAGCCAGCATCCCCTTAAGCCCAGAGGGACATAACAGGACATGTACTTCATACTGAATCATAAAAAGTTGTCCCCAGCTGAATTAACATCACAGATAAGAAAAATATCTGTATTTTTCTTAACATACTGCTATATAAATAAGCTTGACCTGACTTGACACAGTTAAACTTCTGACATCTAATGAGAACTTAAGGTAGCACAGCTGAGATCATAAAACAAACACTGGAGGATAATCACACCGAAACTAAATCACTTCAAAGGTCAGTTTTGGGCACATTTCTACATTTTTGAGTGCAAAACTCATTCAGAAAATAACTCTGACTTAAGTACTGGGAAACCCAAGAAAAACATTCACAGCACAGGCTTCCAAAAATTTTTACTTCTAATCACTTATGTGAAGATGCATGTATTATTAGCAACAAATACTACAATATTGCTTTATCATTCTAAATACATTGTTCTGCATAAACACTAGAAATATTCTTAATTATTTCCCTTCTGAATAATATTTGTTTGCTTATGTACGCCATTATTAAAAGCAATAGAAATAACCAAGAAGGCCATATTGTCCAGGTAATGACCAGTTAACAACAAAAGTTTAACTGAACTGCTAATGCACAACAGATGTGCATCTGATTTTAGATATTTTTGGCTATTGGTTTATAAAATTTTGACCAACTACCATCTGGATATGCAATATAATACACAAAATCACGTGCTCAGCTTATTTCACACTCTTTCCATTACATTGCTGCTTCTGCTAAACAAGAAGCAAGCAACCAACCAACCCTCATGATATGTCTCCAAAGTCATCAATCAGAGATCTGAGTAAACCAAGGAAAGGCACATGTTCTACAGAAGAGTGTCAGCAAACATCTCATTCTACCAAAACCCAAACAGCTTTGACTCATCCCTTTCTATTGTGGTAGCTCTGTTTATCATATAGCAAAGAGAGATGTACACCATTTGCACGCTACATTTGCACACTCTACATTACCATCAATTTTCACACACTCCTCCATGAGTATCCTCACCCACCATCAATCCCACAATGACTATCACATATGATGCTTTCTATTGTTTCCTGCCTATTTCCCAGCTCCCCTGTTTCTATGGTATTGCATCTTGGAAATCATGGATGTTCCTATTTTTTCGCTGTCACAATCTGTCATTAACTACCAAAAAGAATCTCCATTCTTGGAGGTCCAAGAAATCTTTTGAAAAAGAAAGACAAAGAACAGTGCCTTAAAAAAAAATCACAAGGGTTGCAACACAGACAGCATATGTTTCTTTTAAAAATCCTTGTTCATTTGCTGTAGAAGAATCAATCAGCATATATCATATAATATGAATAAAAGTCAGGCATACAAGACTTGGGAGAAAACACTAATTTCGCTAACTTTAGTGGCTGTAGCTGGGAAAGATTCAGTGCTCTGTCTTTTCTTATTAATGTAGTTATCTTCAAATTAGGTAGTCAAAACTTTACTAATTGAATTAATGCAAAAACTTTACTCATTAGTGGACTTACACAGTTTTTCGCACTTGCCATCTCACTTCTGTATCTTTCAAAATAACCTTGATAATTTTATACCTATTTATTAGAACAGATAGAAATCTCAAGTGATTCACAACAGTATCAATTTTTTTAAGTAAAGCTACTCTGGAAACAGAGTATTTCTCATTTCTAATTACTGCTTGGAAATATATTGCAAAGGCAGTATTTATACTGAAAATAAGCACTGTAGAACAGCAGACTATTATAAGCAGGATTGTTATCACAAATCAAACCTGTCCTAGGATAGGGTGATTACATGATTATAGGATAACACTTAGAAGGAGAAAGGAATCATTACCACATGGTTGGACCAACATTTCGTGTATCATGCCACAATGTTTAATAATATGGGAAACAGAGATCATTATAGTTCAAACGCCGTTTCAGCCTAAATCAAAACTGATTTTCTAAATCTCCCAGTTTTATGTTAACACTACTGTTCCCATGTTTAATAGACTTCTTTTTCTTATCAATTAGGAAGAGTTCTCAGATACACAAAACAAAAATCCAACACAATGTTTAGTCCAGAAAAGCAAAGTTGAATAGCAATAGAGAGCAGCATCAGAGCTCAAGAAGGAAAACAAACCTTTATCTCTACATAGAATTTTGTTTATGGCTCTTTTTGGTTTATGGGTCTTAATGATGTTAATCAAACATTTAAAGGAATGGCACCTCCAGTACTCCCTTTCTTTATGGAAAAAAAACAAACAAATAAACAAACATACAATAAACACACACAAAAAAAAAAGACCACATTAGTAGTTCTGTTCGTAATTAACTTGCTGTTCAGGTAGGATAAAGCAATGTTTGTTAATAGTACTTTGCTTGTACGTATATGATGATTACTCCAGCTGATAATAGTCACTTTCTTAATTGCAATTTTCTCTGGCTTCTCTACTGTGTTTTTGGTTGTGCTCCTTTAGATGTTCAAGGTGAGATTATAATTACGGGATTTTAACAAATTAACGAAAATAGCAGATAAAGCTGTTCTGGACAAAGGTGTCTATGTCTATGCATACCAATGAAGCCTCATGTAAACAACTTCTTTTGTCCTGTGGAAAACCAGGCTGACCCTCTCTCTTCCATGTTCCACTACCATGTTAATCCAGAAGGAGCAACACAGCTCCTTGTATGTCAACATATACATTGAAAGTATGAGTATTGACCCAGGAGCACCACCACATTTCCTTAGTTCATCTACATTATGCAGAGGTGGGAAGCCCAAATTTTAGTCCAACACCATCTTCTCAGGGTGCTTCTGTTTCTTCTGCAAAGAAACCCACTTTCATAATGGAGCAAAGCTGCTTTCTGTTCAGGGCTGACATTTCCACTCTTGCCCTACCTTTCCAACCCATTTCTACTGATGACAAATTTTGTATTTCCCAGTTAAAGATGTTTAAAACACCAAAAATAATAAGTTCAAGCCAACAAAGGAAAACATGGTGAACATACAACCTCTCAGTAAGAGATTCTCACCGAGTACCCTTCTTCACATAGTTATTGCTGTCATTCACAGCAAAGTTTCATATCTTTAACAAACTCACAGTGCAACAGCAGGCAGACTGTGTGCTAAGGAATAGTTAGCATTTGAAATAAGTAAATCAAAAAGCCTCCAATAAACCCACCTCTGATTTCCCGCATCTTTTTGTCTTGAGTGAGCCCTAAAAGACAGGATCTGAACACATATTTTACTGCTTGTCTTTGTCTCTTTCATTTATGGATGACAGGAAGCTGGAACAGGGAGTGTGGGCTTCATTTCATTTGGGCAGCCTTTAAGGATAATCCTATTTAATTTTATAATCCTCCATCTGCAATGTCAAACTTTGGCCTATATTTATCAAATGGACCATGAATATTGCTAACAATCTTTTTTCTTTCCCCTTTCATGAAAAGCTGTTGGTGATCTCTGTCTTCTAATGCTTACACTCAGCACAAAAGAAGCTGTAACTCTCTCCAGTTTCTTTTTGAAAAGCATCTGGTGTGGAAGTTACTCAATACTGATGTGTAACTGCAACATCACTGACTTAGGGTGACAGGGATACTATTTTTCCTTAATAAGAGGCTCAGTATTTAACCCATTTCAGGCTTGTATGTTGGTACTGTATGGCCCAGAATGTGTAATGGGGTAGTTGCTCTCCAGCTTCATCAAAGCAAGAAGGTTATTACAAAGCCTCAGAGCCTTACAACAGGTGCTCACAACCTGTGAAAGCACAGCTTCTCAGTGCAATTTATGAACCCCATGAGTTACTCCTGACCACCTGCTCCACAAGCCTCACAAAAACAGGGATGCTCACAAAAGCAAGGATTTACCTTGCATGTACGCTGCACAGCAAATGTCCAACTCGCTACTCAAACCCAAAGCAAACAATCTGCATTCCAAATCAGTCTGGCACTATACCCAGGAAGGAGTTGCAGCAGGTTAAATATTGCAGTGCTACTAAAAGAAGCTGTACAATGAAAAGGTAGAAGTTTAGTACAGCTCTGCAAAACTGTATAAGCTGTCAAAAAATTCAAGTATATTTCCCATGTCAGACACTACTCCCATTGCAGGAATCACTAGGAAGTGTTACTAAGAATTACATTCACTGGGAGTTTTCCCATATAAAAATATTGCAACACTGTCAATAAAATTCTTCTTTAGGAGGAAAGATGTCAAAACAAGGACTCAGTCTTTTCTCAGGCTGAATCCTATCCTCAAGAGTAACTGCGTGCAGAATTTAAGGAATGCCGAAATCATTTTTTATTTTACTACTCTTATTTTACAATTTCATTCTGCTTGTTGTAAGACAGGGTTGTCTTACCAGACAAAGTCAGAATATCCTTGATGGATTGGTACAAATAATAAATTTTCAGTTTTGCAGGACCAAAAGGATGTGTCCAAAAGTTAAGGGTCATGTGAATCTAGACTATCCTAAAAAGTCTAAAATATTTTTAATCCATCGTGTCTCATTCCCTTACTATTAGTTATCTGCACAGATCTTCAAAACACAGTTTGTGACAGAAATAAGAAAATCATACATTTCTGTAAACGTGCTTCAGGTTTTTTGCAAATCTTATTGAAGTAACTTATGAGCATTCCACTAGTCAGTGAAGCCACTTTTATTTTCAAATGCTAACTTATTTCAGGGGGGTTTTTTTTGTAAAAAAAACCTTCAGAAGTATTTGTTAAAATGTTGTTGTCCAATGACATTTGGCACATTTCTGCATGACATGGAACTACTTATATTCATTCTTTTGCTGAGGTGGGCAGCATTGCTTTGGATAGAACTTTTTATAAGTATGTGTAACAGCTGGAGTAAATCTGTGACAACTTGTCTATAAACTATTGATCAGATTTTTAAATACCTGCTTGTTAATAACAATGAGGCCATACTAAAAGCACCATACATTTCTCTAGAGAGCTCTTCCCTTGATTAGAGATATGTTAAGACTTGCTCCCCCTCAAGTCACTGTGAAAAGCCACATTAATTTTCATTGCAGATAATACTTGACACTGACTCTTCAGGGATTTAGAGAACTATAAATATGCTATTGACCATTTCAGATTCTTAAGATCCCACGAAAATGCGGAACCACAGAGACGAATTTCAAAGCTTCCCTCTAGTAAATTAACCCAGCTGGCAGTGTCTGTTTAGGCAGATCTCTGCACAAGTTCTGTTAGATAGTCTGCTAAGTGCTGCTTCATACAGCTGAATACAGCATCTAAGTGCTGCTTCATACAGCTGCATCTTCATACAGCTGCTGCATCTCCTGTCCATCCTTTGTGTATACATTTGCTTCTGTTTGCATTTCCTAACAGTTTAAATGTATCCCATTGCTTTAGGTTTAAGACGACCTTCAGATCCTTTCTCTACCTATTTATGTCAGACTGCTTCAGTTAAAAAGAAAAAGAAACACTGGGAAAACAAACCACTGCCTGTCACCACATAGCCATAAAGTACTACTAAGCAATTCAGAGAAAAAAATGTCATTAAATGACTCTCTTTCTGAAATGAAAGGAGCAGGGGGGATAAAGGACACATTTGCCATGTTTACAGCTCTCTTCAGGGAAATACAGTGAGACTACTTCAACTTCCATGCTGGCAGCCAAGCAGATCATTGGTAAAGAACCAATAGCCAGATTTTTTAATTTTAAGTCCACAGTAAATTACTCCTACAGCATGCTCTAAAAGATCTACCAGTTTAAAGTTATATATGTTACTGGTTACAAATGAAATTGTTCAACAGCATTTGACATGCTTCTTTTCTTATTTCAAATATTATGGAAAAACACAAGCAAGCCACAGAAACAACTCCTTAAATAATTAATGGTCCAGCTCTGTAATTCATCACCTTCAGAAGAACAGTCCCACTGGCATCAGCAGGACTGCATACTTCCTGGTATTTGGCTAATGATGAACAACAAGTAGGCAGTCAGCATACACATGGAGAATTCTTGGAAGCCTCTCCTATTAATCTTGCTGCAGCACCAATGCAGAATCCCAAAAACTACTCAGAGAAAATCCCACTGGGATACAAAAGGATGTAAGAATCCACAACTGTTTTACCAAGGAGGAGGACAGGGCTGTCACCATTGATCATGTTGAGCTCTGAAATTATACCAAGGTCACACTGCTGGAGTTACTCGACTGTCCATGTATAGCTCCAGTCTTAAACTGGAGCACATATTTAGTGCGTATTTAGAAAACATGCACTGAGCTATGTTTCCCTCATTTGTCACGATAGATAGCCCAATGAAGCCAATGCTGGCAGTCAGAATTTGGGAGCACAGCACTCATTTTTCACTCGTATTATTTACATGACTAACACAGTATTTTATGAACCCCATAATTATCACCCATCCATACTGGGTTTTGACAAACAGATCAAGAAAAAACACACCATTAAAGCTCTCAAGAACTGTGAAGTAAGAGATGTCAAAGCTTTAATGTTAAGCTGTACGCTACATTCTTTGCCCAACTGCAACCAGTGAACTAGTCAAAAAGCATCTAAATCCCATGACAAGGGGATAAGGTGCCTAACACCTGCATCAATATTCTTCTCTCTTTCTGCCTACAGAAGGAGCAGTTAAGACTTCAACATAGAAGAAGTCTTATTTTCCTTTCGTTGAGTAGAAGTCTTAACTTCCAATTTCATGGATGTCACTGGCATGTCAGGTCTCTCCATGCCTAGAGAAGCTGGAACCAACACCACCATCCTAAATTGGATGGCACATAATTTCATGCAAGGCCTTTTTCTCATATTATTGAAGACACAGTATATTTTCACAAAACTAGCCCTACAGCATCAGCCACACATCTATTGTCATGTATGACCATTTCCTGCACATGACAGCCAAACCTTTTCTATTGGCATTTACACTTCTTCATCCTTCCTCCTGTATGGCAAAATCACTGTTGTCTGTCAGCCTACAGTTACTTTCCTCGGTGAATAAAGAGATTCACTAAAAGGCTACTATCTAAAGAGCAGAATGGAACAAGTTTTTTCTGTTAGACAGAGATGCTGTATTTCACACTAGAAAGAAAAATGGCAAAGTGGAATCTAAGCTGCATATTAAGGACTTATATACCACTTCTTTGGCTTTCCAAAGTGCATGCAGCCTAGTAATCCTAACCCAAAGTCTGCAAAGATTTGAAATGAGAGTATATGTAAGATGTTCATACCATATTTTCTCTGAAATTTCTTTATATTTAAAAGGAAAAAAATAAATTGCAGTTGAGATAACTACAATAAAACATGTGTAGGTTTAAGTTTCAATGGATTTTTACATCTTAAAAGAGAAAATGTAGTTTGAAATATTGCTTGTCTCTTTTTGCAGGGCAAGGCCTAGAGGAAACAGGGTGGAATATGCAATGTATGTATAATGTTTTTTCAAGACTCTTGGAAACAGAGCAACTTACATATGTAACAGAGCCCAAGCAATGACTGAATAAAGAGTGATAAATAAGATTTGTTATGACATCTTTGACATAATAGGACTGTGCCATTTTTTTAACTATATGTTTGACACAGCAACACTCTCAAGAAGAACAGCTGCTTAACCATTTCACTGCAAACAAGACTATGCAGTTGAGGATCATGTCAACACCAACATAAGATACAAAGAATTGTTTATATTTCAGCTGCAGCTTTCTGAATGGGGAAGATGAACTGGGCACTTGTATACTTAGATGACACAAAAAATCCAACTAAATCAAAATTAACAGGACTTCTAGGGAACTACGATCTACTTAAAAGTGAATTTCAATTTATAAATCAAGGCAAAGGAATTACAGATATGCAATGATATGCATCATTGTTACACAGGCATTTGTGATAATTATCTCTACCCATTTCTTTGCAAAGATTTCCTCTAACCTAATTTTAACCATATGAAATATAGAAGTAAAATTCTGTGAAGGAGTGCAGAAGTCAAAATGCTTTTCCAGAACATAAAAATCTTTTACCTGTTCACTTTCAAACCACCTTCAGTTGACTTTCAATATTAATTCTGCTATCAAGCTTTACAAAATCTAACAAAACGTCAACAATTAGATGACAACCATTTAAGAGTTATGTGAAACTGGGCAGTTTCACTTTGCAGGAGTGCAGGCAAGTATTTTATTTGGTGTCAATCCACATATGTTTCTTCTCCACCACTTGCAGTTTGGGTTTTGACCTTTGAATAAGTCCAAACAGGCAAATGAATAAACAGACAAAAATTCCACATTTTTTGCTGATTTCACTTCATATTCAAGAAAAAAAAAAAGCAGGAACATCTTCATGAATCAGCACTGGAACAAGATAGGTGTTCAAATTCATTAAGAAATACATCTATCATGTGATTATGATGGTATTCACCCATGTAGCCACTCAAAAAAGCAAGGGTCATGATGATGTTAACTCTCACTAGCACCATTACTGTTTGTATTCTATAATCTGTGAAGTGTTGCATAAAGGCATGTGCATTTATGATGCTATATAAAGGCCCAAAATGTGAATAACAGTAGTAATATTTTTGGGGGTTTTAAATCCTGCCAGCATTTTACATAATCCCAGCTGCTTTCTACTCATTCCATCCACCCCCAAGTATCTTGGGACTGCAGCTCACTGGTTTACCACTGCCCTTTTCAGTGTGTCCAATTCTGGTCTTTATCTAGTAAAAATCACAACTGATCCAACAGAAATTATAAAAGGTGAAATTTGTTTTGAACACAGGAGGTATGCCACAGAAGCAATAACCATTAGAAAGGTCTGACTGCGTTAATATTTCTGATGAGAACATACTCACTGCATACCTCTGTGGCAGAACGGACAGCAAAGAAGGGTGCAGAGTCCCAATCCCAAGTAACTATAGGTACCGCATGTGGGAAGTAGTGGGGCAGAGAGAAAAGGCCAAAGGGATGAGAGGAATGAAAGAAAAGGAGTAACAAAAATAAGAAAGCAGATGTAAAATACTGGTAGAACACAACAGTCTGAAAACTAGGATGCAGAAGATAAGGATGATAACAAAAATGAGAAAGGTAACTTTAGAATATAGGATGGGAATGAAGAACAAATGGATTACAGATGGACTGGAAGAGAGATGATGATACAGGGAAAAGAAAGAAGAGTGAGCATGGAGGTAACTAATTACAGGCACACAGTGAACACCAAGATAAAATTACGGATGAAGATGATAAAAATTTTAAAAAAGATGTCGTAAAAATTAAAAGGAGATCCAAAAAGGAAAGGTACAGGACTGAGAGACAGAAGTGCATCTGGAAACAGCACAACGAACACCAAACTTCACAGAATAAAGGCAGAGGTAGGATTTGAGAAAAAAATATGAGTGGGATAATAGAAGTATGAATGGCAAAATGGTGAAAAATAAAGACAAGTACAGAGGTAGGACCTAAGAGAATACAAAAGAAAGACCACCTCAGGAAAGGGATGGGAGTGAAAAGCAGCAGATGAAGCTGACCCTTGGATGAAGACTTTGGTGCTACTCCTGCATGCAAGGTCATCTTACCAATCCACCACAGGTACTGAAGGAGGCGAAGGAGCCCGGGTAGTGGAGGACAGCACCACTGTAGTAACAAGCTCTCTCGGGTTGCGACTGTGCAGCACCGGGTGGGCTTTTGCCATCACCCCCGAGCCGCTCTTCCACGGCAAAGCCAGGAGCCAGGAAGCGGCTGTCCCTCTTGAGCAGCAGGTAGAGCTCCCGAGCAAAAGCTGGGATCCTCAGCAGCACCTCATCTCCATCCTCTGCTGGAGGTGGTGGCGGTGGGGACGGTGGTGGTGACAACTGAGAGGCAGCACCAGACCCCTGGGGCATGGGGGACCAGTGGTAAAACTCCTGAGACTCATACTCATCCTCAGTGTCTTCTTCCTCTGCTGCCTCTCCCACAGCCTGCGCCTGCTCCTCCACCGAGGAGGAGACTGAACGCACCTCCCGGGAACTGCCGGCCACGGGGCTAGGTGTGATGGGGACACTGAAGGTGCTGCTCCGGTTCCCACAGCTGGGGTCGGCACTGCAGCCCCCACCACCACCACTGCCACCCGCCGGCTCCTGCTGGCCCCTGCTCCACAACGCGGGGAAGACGATCTCCCACTCCTCAGTTTCTTCTGAAGCATGGAGACCTGTGGGAAGGCCAGCAGATGCTTTAAATGAGTGGAGCACCCAGCAGCACCCAGCGCCTACCAGAAACCTACCCTATGGCCCCCTACAGCACGCTCCTCTAGCTTCCAGCCCACCAAGCATGCCACCCAAAACACAGTGGCTCTATTTGTCCCCTTCAACCAGTCCTTACACACGACAGACAGGCCAGCCACTAGATGTTTCTGTGCCTGTTCAGGGGTCTGGGAAACACCACTGATCTCATAAACACTGAGAGAGGGATGAAGCTCAAGCTGGACAGTTGTGTTTCTACCAATAGCTGGGGATGCTCTTCTTCATGACCACCACCTCCATGCAAGGCGAGTTACGCAACCCCTTCATCATTTAGAAAAAGTGTCAATATTTTTATGAAGCTAAAAATTTTTTTTTATTTTAGCAGGGAAAACCTGACCAAAAAAAAAATTTGAAAATTTCAACCTTTGCAAGACCCACCATGATTTCAAAAATGCGGCCAAGTGCACACACATCCCGTGGCCACGCATTTGCAAGTGCACCTACAAGTGGCAGATGCATGCATCATCATTATTCAAACAAAAATGAATTAGAATCAGTAATTAACAGTGTCTGTGGATTACACACGTTATCACAACCCGACCAAAATTCCCAGCATTCCAAATGTATGAGTACACACAATCTCCACCGGCCTGAGACAGAAGACAGTTTTACGTGCACATCCATCCCACGGGCGCTAGGAACAGCGCTGTCGAGATGACAGGGCCGCGTATGGAAACGGGCATCCCGATCAGAGGAGCGCGCTGCAGCGCACCCTCCCAGCGGAGACGCGCGTAATCGGATCACCCGTCGCTTCCAGGGGACGGGCACAGCTGCCAAGGCGCTGAACAATGGGCAGGTACCGGCTACCGGCAGCCACCGGGGCACGACGGTCGCCCCGAGGCTCGGCCCCGACCCGCGGAAGGCGCGCACTCACCTGCGGCGAGCCCGCTTGACAGCACGCACAGCTGGTAGAAAAAGCAGCAGACGCGGCTCAGACGCATCCTCCCGCCCGTCCCCATCTGCTCCGCGCCCGCGGGCCGCCGACAGGCAGGACAGGGAGGGCGGCGCTCAGCCGGGCCGGGCGGGAAGCTCCGCGGAGCGCAGCCACCTGGGCGGCTGCGGAGAAAAGGCCGGCGAGCGCGAAGCGCGCGGGCAGCAGGGGCGGCGCGGGATGGGCAGCGCACGGCGGGAGCGGGGGCTGTGCGAGTGTGCGTCTGTGTGCCTGGCTGGCCGTGTGCGCGGGTGGCCGCAGGCAGGCAGGAGCGCGGCCCGTGCGCGCACACAGCGCCCGGCGGCGGGCGGGCAGCTGCGCCCCGGCGGCGGCGACCGCGCTGCCCCCGCCC